>FR989959.1:0-600000 GCA_905404175.1 Anthocharis cardamines | reverse complement strand
ATACTAATAGTATAATTTTAAAAAATATAGGCGCCGCCGAGATTCGAACTCAGGATCTCCTGTTTACTAGACAGGCGCTTTAACCAACTAAGCCACGGTGCCACTGGCGACAATGTGCGAAATAATTGTATGAAATTAATTTTCATTACAACATAGATATATTATATTCAATTTCGTCAAAAAATCATTTAAAATCCACTATGCCGATTATAAAAGAATATTATTATGCAACAGATAAATAAATTCAAACTCCAAATGAAAAATATTTTAATCTCTTTTATTATAAGCTAATTTAATAAGCAATATCCGAAGGTCTTATATTAAAATAAAATTTCTGAAACTTGGTTTACTCATTCGAAAATAGAATGCCATCAAAAACATAAATTGTAAAAAAAGCCAAGTCTTGCAACTCAGTTCTTCTATCGTAAAAAGTTGTGAGATCCATATAATACCAAGTCGGTCAATTTATTCAGTCTCTACTGAAGGATCCTTCTGTCTTAAGTAATTACATGATAAGCTAACCTAACAATATCTTATAGTGATCGTATCAATGCCAATATTAAAAATCTTTGATGTTTAAAATAAATAGATTGGCTCGGCTATCGCATGAAATCACAATGTATCTTTTTTTATTTTATTAAAAACATAATGTATCTCACAAGTAATACATATTATATTAAATTAGATTGTTTAGTGCGATTGCCAAGTCAATCTATTTATTTTAAACATCAAAGATTTTTAATATTGGCATTGATACGATCACTATAAGATATTGTTAGGTTAGCTTATCATGTAATTACTTAAGACAGAAGGATCCTTCAGTAGAGACTGAATAAATTGACCGACTTGGTATTATATGGATCTCACAACTTTTTACGATAGAACTGAGTTGCAAGACTTGGCTTTTTTTACAATTTATGTTTTTGATGGCATCTCATTTCTTTTTGTAGATAGTCCTTTTCTTAGTTTATTTGGATAAGAATTAATACAAAGCTATGGATAACATAGTCTGATTTTGATCGGCATTTTTATCAACTTTTGAATGTAAAAAAGTAGTTATAGTGACATAACTACAATAGTTGGACATATGGTCTCGTGAAGTTTTTTGTAGATTTTGATATGTTCTATAATATTGTAAAACGTTTTTTTGTTCTATCATCAATACTTTCCGCAGCACATGCGGTGAAAGACATTTTATGGCTAATTTTTTTACACCTTGGGTTGTTTTTAGTAGGGATTTCTAAGGATCTCTATTTTTTCTAGTAATAAATACCCTATGTTACTCAGTGATAATGTAGCTTTCTAACGGTAAAAGAATTTTTAAAATCGGTCCAGTAGTTTTTAAGTTATTCATTACATACAGAAATACAAAAAAAAATTGTATATCTAGAAAACTGGACCGAAATTTCAAAATATTGTAGTTTTTCCTTGATTTATAGACTAAACACTAATTGTATTCTAAATTTCAAGTTTCTATGTCTGCTAGAAGTGCCTTAGAGTTTTGATGATCGGTCAGTCAGTGAGTGAGTGACAAATTATCAAACTTTGACTAGTTATAATTCTTAAACTACTGGTTCAAACAGAATGATATTTGAAATATACCGAGTTTATACAATGTCTGCTTAGTGACTGAAAATTCAGGATTCTAGTTTTATCCACAACGAAGTTATAGGGGGTCGAAAATGGCCCGAACTACTTCGAGAAAAGGATAGTACGGCCGTGCCACTTTTTGCTCGACTTGGCGAGGGCACTACCGTGCCCCCAGATTAGAATTTCCATTTTCGAATGAGTTCAACAGCACATAAACCAAACGTCCCAAGGGATTACGACTTCAATGAATTACTGGAGGCAATTTCCTCCAGGGTTACTCTATCAAATAAACTGTCAATTAAGCGATTTCTTTCAATTTTCTTTTCGACTGACATGCGGTATTTGAACTTAGAGATTTACAAGTATAGCGCTGTCTTATTGAAATCATATTTTATTTTTTACATTTAATACTTTCATTTAGATAATACTAATAAAATTGTCTCATAGAATTGCATCAAATTCGATAAAGAAAACATCAAAATTGTACAAAAAATTGGCTTCAATATATTAATCGATATTTAATAGCAGGATACTTCGGGATGAACTTGAATAAATTCTAAATGGCCGGAGGCTGTTGGGAACATAATTAACTGCTTGGAACCTCACCGACTAATAAGATCGATCTCTCGCATAGACTAAGAGACATCGACTAAATTATATATTGCTCATTTATTTATATAACTTGAATTGATAAGTGCAATTATTTTACGATGCCAAGTTATATTCAGCCTGCACATATAACATGACCACTTGAAACTTAATTTCTTCTTAAAAATTCAGGAATTTCCGCGAATAATTTTCTTCTGTTTGTTGTTTGTGGTCTGGATATATTAATAATTTTATATAAAAGTGGCTTTGAGAAGTGTCGAAATATAAGAAAATAGTGTGGCTAAGATAACAGATTTGTTTACTAGATAAGGAAAAATATACAACGCTCTAAAAATATCAAAAATCAAAATCAAAAGTTTTTTATTTCAAATAGGCCTTTGCAGGCTCTTATGAAACGTCTAGTTGCACGGTTCCAAAAAGTGGGTCTCATGGAGATCATCATCCATCCATCAATCTCATGGAGAATAAATCCCACGTGTCATGTAACCGCTTACCTTAAAAAGCTAGCTAAACTCGAGCTCTTGAACTATAAACAGTAACAAACTCATTTATCCAGCGATTAGGCTGGAGTATACTTAATTAGTTTGCTTTCTCGTGTGTTTTGGGATCAAGTGACCTTGTACAGACTTATAACCTTAGAGTGAAGGGACAACAATTAATTTGAGCTATCAAATCTTTGATTTGCGAAGAAGTTACATAATAATATTATAATTCATGGATGTCCAAGGCCCGCGGCTTGAATTTATGCGTCCCGTACCTTATTTTTATATTTTTAAATAACAAAATCTAGAAAATGAGCGTATTACATTTTTTTTTAAAAAAAATTGTAAATTGTAAATATTTTGTGGCCCCTCAATGTATTTAGTCATTTTTATTGGCCATAGATCCCATCTAGCTTGGACAGACCTGTAATAATACTTTACAAATTTTGAAGACTAAAAAAGGAAGCTTAACATGATTGTTGCTTGAGGGTTGTGTGCATCTTATTATGCATACATAACAATCTCCCATATTATAAATAAATATATTTATCATTAAAGGGGGCGTCCATAAATTACGTGAGGTGTTTTTTTAAATTTTCTGTACCTCCCTCCCCCCCTGGTGAGATGTCGTGAGATTTTATTCGACCCCCTCCCCCAACCCCCAATCTCACGTGAGATTTTTCAAAATGTGGGTTTCTTACGTAAACGCGTTGGATTGTTATTATAAAAAGAAAAAAAAAATAACATTTATACAATCTGGATTTTTGTCTCAATCAGAAAAATATTGCGTGATATTTGCCGAGACCCCCCCTCTCCAACGTAAGATTAGATGAGATTTGAATCGACCCCCTCCCCCCCTTAAACACCTCACGTAATTTATGGACGCCCCCAAACTGGAAGAAGTCCGGTGAATTGGTAATTTAATCACATATGAAAAAAAACGTCCATATAATCTATAAATAATTTATTATTAAAATAAATATAATATAATCAGTTATAACAAATAAATCAAACAAGGCAGTCTTTCGTTTCACATGACAACGTGTCATTAACTAGACGCCGCGGCCGCCATCTTCCTCAAATCCTTCAGCTGTTGATTTTCAGAGACCAAAGCCTGAACCCTTTGCTCGTATTTTTCACGAAGCTCCTGTAACAACACGTTTAGATATCATAAGTATTTAAATCTGAGGTTCTAGCACAAACAGCTTGAGAGAAAATAATAGTTTTTTTTTATGAATATCGACAGACGAGCATGAGGTTCACTTGATGGTAGGTGATACCTCAGCCACAGAACATCAGTCAATGATGCGCTGTCGACCTAATTTTTACTTCGAGCATTCGGAAATACATAGACTGAAACCGAAACGCGCAATATGCACTTCACGGTTTTTCCATCTATGAACGGTGGTTCGTTACCCGGTCGGAATTTAGATATTCCTCCCACCCGATCAATGCCCGAAGTTACCAGACGTGGGGAAAACATGCTTACATTTAAATAAAATACTGTATACCGGATTAAAACGCGATTTATTATTTAAATTATTTATCCCGACGTTTCGGATGCTTTACAGCAACCGTGGTCGCGGGAGACTGAAAGATGACAGTTGTCTTATATTTGAAATGTCACAAAGTTGCCATATTTAATTCAATTAATTAAAAAAAAAAAAAAATAATCTATTAATTTAGGTAACACACTGTACACCTATGAACGTGAATAAAAAATAATACATATTAAATTACTAATATTACTAAGCATTTAATATTAGTAATATTAGTAATTTAATATGTATTATTTTTTATTCACGTTCATAGGTGTACAGTGTGTTACCTAAATTAATAGATTATTTTTTTTTTTTTTAATTAATTGAATTAAATATGGCAACTTTGTGACATTTCAAATATAAGACAACTGTCATCTTTCAGTCTCCCGCGACCACGGTTGCTGAAAAGCATCCGAAACGTCGGGATAAATAATTTAAATAATAAATCGCGTTTTAATCCGGTATACAGTATTTTATTTAAATGTGTGATACTCGCGTTAATAAAAGACAATATTAACATGCTTACAGAAAATTATAAGCATGTGCTCCCGGTGGGATTCGAACCCACGACCCATCGATGCGCACGGCAGGTGTTCTATCACACGTCAAAAGTTGTATGAGCAATCACTTTAAATTGCATACAAAATAAATAAACCAGCAATGAACACTACATTTACTTGAAAAAGTTTATTTTACGCCTAAATAATATAAAAATCACGGTTTCTTAACTTGTAATTTATTTATATATGTACCTATACCTTTTAAATTATCTTAAACAATTTAAAAGGTACCAAAGGTATCAAAAGTTTTGTTTAAACTGTCTCTGGCGTAAAATATACTTTTTCAAGTAAGCGTAGTTTTCATTGCTGGCGACATGACAGATTGAGAGAATAGATAAATCGCGTTATAATCTTGTGAAGGTTGTTTACTTAAATGTTTGTTACTCGCGTTAGTAAATGACTAGGTATAGGTAATATTGTCTTTTATTAACGCGAGTATCACACATTTAAATAAAATACTGTATACGCGGTCAGTCTCCCGCGACCACGGTTGCTGAAAAGCATCCGAAACGTCGGGATAAATAATTTAAACAATATAAATAATAAATCGCGTTTTAATCCGGTATACAGTATTTTATTTAAATAGGTATAGGTATGTATATCATTCGTCTAAATTGTAAAATATTCAAAACAGCCGGCCTGGTGTTTTCTCGTGTTTTAATCGATTATCGCTCTATTTCTTTCCGGTCTAACATGACAATTACAATTAAAACTCGACTTTTAATATCAAAAAAAGATATATTTGTCGATCGAGATATCTTTTCTATCAAAATTGGCGATGACGAGATATCTTCTTAGTTTGTCTTCTCTCGTCCGCGACATATCTCGCGGCGGTGACGCTAGGCCGGCAGCAGCGCCACCACCTGGAAGCAAGTCCCACCGTTCACCTTGAATATGGCCAGCTGCGTCTCGTACTCCCTCTTGAGGTCGTCGTTGAGCCCGCAGCTGGTCTGCGCGCGCTGCAGCACCAGCGAGTGCCGCTCCTTCTCCGCCTTGAAGCGCGCCTCCATTGCTTCCAGGCGATCCTAACACGAGGACGTACTTATTATTAAAAATGATATGTACACGAATTAATGGTTTTCAGAATAATAAGTAAGATGCACCGGAGATAGTAGGTACATTATAATATAGGATACTTCTAACGGCAGTGCGGATATTTTGATATATTATTCTATGAACAAAATATATCGGACGTAGATTTCTGTATCTGTTTTTAAACTTTATAATTACGAAATATATTATAGTCATTTTATGACATAAGCTCGCAGCAATAGCTCGCAGTACTGTACAAAACACATTCGATGGCTATTTTCCCTTCGGACTTAAAAACATCAATAGGCCGTGTTTAGAGAAAGCCCTTTTATCTAATAATAATTGTTTTTTTTTTAAAGATTACATTATATTCAAAATAATATAGAGCTACATAAAGAGATATCCGAACTAATATAACCATAAGTACCCTGTATCATATAATATAACTACTAGAAACTATACGCCACCTCGGGGTTATGCAGAACGATTCACCAAAGTTTCATCATAATCGGATTAATAATTTAGGAGTAGATAGATACACAGTGGACAAACATGCATTGATTTTTTTTTATACAGATTTGAACGTTAACCTACCTCCATGGCTTTGACCTCCGAGTTCCTAATGTTGAGCAGGTCCTTGGTGATGACGTTGATGTCCTTGAGCGACTGCACCTGGCTGGCCAGCGCCTCGATCTGCAGCTCCTGGTTCTTCACCATCTTCGTCTTGTCGAAGATCATGCCGCGAGCTTTGCTGAGTAGCTGCAGTACGAGGAAATTATTAACACGTTAAACGTCATCACAAAGAAAAAGGTTTTTCTTAAAAAATATATCTTGAAATTGACGCATTTTATCAAGATATGTATTATGTACCCAAAATGTTAATTGTAAGAATCTGTCGTAGGGTTTCGTAAGTATAATAAAAAAAACCGCTTGAGGACACCAGTGGCGTTTATAAGTTCATCTTACAATTAGTAACATATAAGAATGGTATACTGATATTCTTACAATTTATAATTCCCATAGAAATTTTTCTTATATTATACACTTTTAATAATATCACAATGGACCACACAAAGAATAAGATATTCAATTATACAAGATTATATGGATATGACTAATATAAAGTTTTCAGCTGAAAGTGACACAGTTATACTCGTATTATGGATATATATGGAGTAGCCTCGCACAGTTATGTAATACATACATATTATACAATATACATCATACCTCATTCCCATTGGGGTAGGCAGAGATCACGGAATTACATTGAATGCAATGTAATGATGGAAAATATCGGAAAATTCACAGGGAATCCTGAGGGATCTCGGCTGAGGTCATAAATTAGGTGTTTCTATCAATGTAAAGCGGAATCCAATTGACCAATCAGGAAATTTGGTTTTAGCAATATAATTTTTTGTCGTGCCAATTACTCGATGTGTATTCGTCATAAAATAACTACCTACGTCTCAAGGACCAAGGTGTGTTAATTTCTAAAATTAACCAATTATTTGCTGAAGCCAAAAGCAATACTATGTTCTTCTTCTATTCTGTGGTTATTTGCCATAATTGTATGACGTGATATGAGCATTGTGTTAAGTACCGAAGGTTCGGGTTCGGATCCCGGGGAAATAGGAAAAAAATTGCGGTCAAAGAGTGCAGTACTCCCGTAAAGAAAAAAAATCTGTGAAACAGATTTTAAAATATGTTTGTCCCATCCTCCTTTTGAATTCAATAGCATTAAAAATTTAGTTTAAATAGTTACCAATGTACGATTACATTGTATTTGTACGTTCTATAACTTTACATTATATTGACTCAGCCGCAATAAATCTTTCCAGCCGTCACGAGCTAACAAGTCGATGAGAAAATTCATTAATTTCAATAAACTGGCAAACCGGAACACGCTTCACAGATTTAAAAGAAATTGTACATATTAATAATACTGAATTAAAGATACCGTATACTACATAAAGACCTACACGCATTATGTACGGACCTTGAATAGCGCGAAAATATATGTATAATATGACGGGCTCATCGGAGTGTTGATTGGTAATCTTCGATGGATCTATCCATCGAATTTCTAATGTTTATATTTTTTTTGTAAAACACGTTTTTCCTACGCTTTGCTCAAATGAGCAAAGAAGAAAATTCTGTAAAAAATCTCAGTTGAAACTAGATGAAGCGAAGTGGCGATATAAAAAAAATACTCATAATTCTTAAATATTTTGAAGCGCGCGATAATTTTTTTTAAAAGCACCTTTTTTAAAACCTAAATGGTTGAAAATAAAGGAGTATCTGATTGAAACCAGAAACAACTAACCTCTTCATGCTGCTGCTTGATGTTCTGTATGATCTCCTGGTTCTTGCCGGCCGGCTTCGACAGCGCCGCCTGCAACTCCGTCTCCAAATTCTTCACCCTGCTCCTTAGTAAGTCTATTTCTTCTTCACGTAGCTGTAATAATTTCATGTTAAAAATATTCGGACAAGAATATCAATATACAATAGCCGACTATCCATTTTATTAATATTTATGTCAGAGGCCCTAGTGCGAACAACTTTCGAGAAAATATTCGTCAGTTGTGTTGTTGGTGATACGAATACTTTCTCTATTTGTTCCTGCTAGCTTTGTTTTGTATTTGATGACTCGAATTAGAAGTTCTTAATTTTGATAGACTTATGTGGTTGCATATGCATAAATAAACATGTATGAATCCTATCAATTTCAGAAAGCTCGAAATTAAAAATTAACTCAGTAGCCAGTGCTTAGTTTTTATCCTTGGTTGAGTCTGTCGATATCCGTTTTAAGAAAAAGGAACATAAAATCAATACTTCTCAAACCACTGTGACGTGTTGTTTCTAGAATTACGTATTCTAGAAAGAATCTAGTTCTTACTTTTAGTTCCAATTTGAGTCCATCTTCGCTTCTTTGATTCTTAACCTTCTCCAATTCTTCTATTTTCTTCAATAACGCTTGTTCTCGTTGCTTCCATTCTTCCTATTAAGAAAATTATTATGAAATAACGTTTGCTACTACTCGTTTCTCCGAATTTTAAATTCAGGTGATAAACGCAACGCTACAAATGGGCTCTAGAAGTAGGGAATTATATTGTAATTAATGTATTCGAACTTTCACTTACGGATGGCTTCCCTACCAGTTCTGCGTCACCGTTAGATTTATCTGCTTCGGGTTCCTGCGTCGTGTCCGAAGCTGCACCATCAACTTCTATATCAGATCTATCTCCTTCTGTGTTTGCTGCCATTTCCTACAAGTTGTATTATTTTTTTTCAAAATAAATACGATGCGAAAGTTAATATTTACCATCAAGTGACAAAGTACTCATAATTTTATGATACCTACCTGTTCTAAATTAATTAGATTTGAATTTTCAGCTGAAGATGCGGGCGCATCTATATTTGGTGAGTTTTGGTCCGCCTGTAAATTAAATAGAATAAGTTAATGTTGTCTAAGAGAGGAATGGCTGATCAAGGAATAAAAGAAGAACAATCATTATAAGAACACACACACAAATAACAAAAGAATAAAAATATAAAATGTTATATGAAACTGTTTTATGTTCAGGACTTAAAATGTTAAGCTTACAATTGATATTATATTGATAGGTAGATAGATAGATAGATAGATAGATAGATAGAAAATTTATTCAGAAACACCACTTAAGTCTATTACAAAATGTTACCAGTTATATATTTTTTTTTAAACTAAACAATTACATATAATAAAAAATAAAGAATTGGAAACATAATTTTTTATACAACAGTGGTGGCATCTGAAACGGAATACCACTCAGCATACGTTGGGGCTCAACATAAGCCCCAACACTGATTTTCAGTGGTTCCGGTGGAGTGGCGCGCTATATATATTGGAGTTCTAATTAATAAACAGTAGCTAGTATGTATGAATATGTATGTAGCTTCCTAACAATTGGTATTCAATTCTTAACTTGATGCTTTACATACAGAGTTTGCGCTATAATTACAACACATTTAGCACGTGTGAAATTTTGAAATTGATTTATTTTAGTACCCACATTGTATCCGGAGATGATGTTACCTTATAATAATAAAATTTAAGTGTGGGTTAAGTGAGATAACGATTAGATCGACAAACTATGGTTAATATAATCGCATCGAATTGGGGTAAAATCACGCGTCAATTTAGAAATACAAACAGCCGATCTCAACTTCGTGACGAAGCATTTCGTTGAATAAATTAGTTTCTTCGTTTGTGTCAAAAATGTTCTCCTAGAACTCATGTAGAGTATCAATATTATGTTTAGGGACTATCAAACCGCAGGATATTCATTAATATGTGCATTGTGTTAATAACCAGAGGTCCAGAGTCCAGCTATAATAGGAAGAAATCGGGTAGCTATACCTAACTAGTTGAAAAATGGAAATATATGTTCTACTTAAGGACAAACAAGAATTCAACCCACACGACGCTTTTCAAAATCACGTATTCTTGTCCAAATAGACTTCATAAATGAATCACTACTACTAGCTATCACGTCGCCATCGTCTGTACGCGTATGCAAGTGGTCATCTTTACAATTTTTGCCATACATTACATGTAACATGAATATTCCAGTCCTAAATAATAAGAGTTCATAATATACATCTAATAATTTTCTCCGATATTCATAGAATCGTAACGATTTCAATACCGTTTCCATATAACGTACAACAAAACAATATGTTAGATCTGTCTCTTTTTTGCCAGCCCTCTGTAAAAGAGCTTTTTTGCGGCCAGTATTATGGCCCAAAAAAGAGTTTTCATATTTGCTTAATTTGGTTAAAATAATAACTCACCATGATTTGAATAATATGCACAATATCAAATATTCACGTGTATAAAGTAATGCGTACTAAACAGACTGAAAGTGTAACGCTATCTATTTTGGTACAGCATGAGCAGGCGTTAGTTGGTGTAAAAATAGAATATAGAGGTATGATCGCAATCTTCAACTTTCCGTTCAAAATATGGAGGGAGGAATACATTTTACTTGATCTTTGATTCATCTGAGCTTACCTAACCTTACTCTAACAATTTTTTAGAATTTATAAAATATGCGAAATGATATCATTAGGTACCTATGTACAGTGGCGTAGCATAGGTAAATAGCACCCGGTGCGGATTCTTAATTCGCCGCCTCCTTATTTTTGCAATTGATTATTAAAAATTGGGGCTCTTATTGAATAACAGAGGAACTCGGTTATTACGGTGATGTAGTAACAATAAATTAAAAAAAAAAGGTATGTGTGTACTTATGTATACGCGTTAGAAGTTATACTTCTTTGGCGTCTGAAGAAAAATTTTAAAAAACAAAACTGCAGTAAATATCGAAGCAAAATGTTAAAATCAATCAAATTCTATTCTGTAGCCACCTTCATGTCGTTTTTTTTGGACATCGTGCGCACGCAGGCCATCTGTAGCCAACTTCATCATGTTAATTTTGTGTCACAGATGCGCGCACATCTTAAAATTTCACTCTCATCATTTTTTCATAACGCGCCTAAAGAAGTATAACTTCAAAAATAAATTTTAAGGATGAACAATCCTTATCACTTAGGGGTATGAGAAATAGATAGTAGCCGAGCCTCAGACCTACTGAATACGCATATGAAATTTGTTAAAAATCGGTAAAGCCGTTTCGGAGGAGTACGGTAACTAACATTGCGACATGGAAATTTTATATATTAGATCAGGCAATTACGAAGTGACACAGATACAAAGACAACGTGATCTTCAAAAAAGAAAATCGCAGATTTATCAGATATCTTCGGGTCTCGGCGTGCTAACTTTAAGCACTGTTTTCGTCATTTAAGGGTCGTATTTCCACACATTGGGACGGCACAAGTTTTGTATGTTGACATAATATGAATATTCCAAGAAAAAGTTATGAAAAAAAAAAAATAAGTTTCCTCTCAAATGCGCTGAGAGTTCGTTTTGTTTATACTTTATATGTATGTAATGTGACGTCATCATCAAAAAGGTCACGTGACGTGTATCTTCCCGCGACAATTCAAATTAATAAAGTATTAGTAGTAATTCAAAATAATAATGTTTATTAATTATCTTAATTAAATAACGCTTATGTCTAGAACAAAATAACATTTACACATTTTAAAATACATACTTTTCCTAAAAAATTCAAGTAAAAAAGGTAAAAAATATTTTATTTGGCCAAATTAACAGATAAAATATTTTTTACCAACGCTACTGATTAATTAAGAAAGGTACCATATTATTTTTGCCAAAACGATCTATACTAATATTGAAGGAATCTATACTCAGATTAAGTTCAATCTATATAACCTAATGTGAAATAACGACCTATAAAATGTCTACTACAGAATAATAATACTCTAGCGAGAAGAATCATGGCTCCATCTACTTCACCAAAGGAAAACAGTTCTGAGACGTCTATCGCCATCTACACACAACCCGCGAGTACTACGTAGCCAAATACGTCACAAGCTACATTGTAAGCTATGGCGGGAAATTCAAACTGACCTACAACAATTTAGGTACCTACATAATACTTATCAGTTTGCTAAAGGTATTTTATTTAAACTTAACAATATTTTTTTTTTTTTTTTTTTTTATTTAATAACTAGCACTTACCAAGTAAGTACTAAGAGCACATGCAATCTAGCCTATCACTTAAGGCTAGTGAACAGTTTATTTCTATCCTAAATTAACTAGAAAATATATTTTTACTAAGATAGTGTCCTTTAACACTTTTCTTATTGTCTCTATCATGGGGGGACACATATTTATTGTGTTCCTTGCAAAGCACTACACTTTTTCACTGTCACTATACACTAACTCGAAGGGTTTTGTCCTTTTAAGCCTTCGCACTAGGTCTGTGTGGTCAAGGAGCTGGATGGCCTCGACATTCACGTGATGGTGAAGCCTCTTCTGGTGGGCTTCGGCAGTTTTTTTAATTATGGATGCGACAAACTCCACCTTCAGATTTCGGTGGATGTCGTCATTCCTTATGTACCAAGGGGCACTTATAATTTCCCTCAGTACCTTGTTTTGGAAAGTAAACTTAACAATATAAACAGAATTTTATGAACAAGAAGACACTTCTCAATAAAATATAGTTTTATCTAGAAACATATATAGGTATCTATTGTGGCTTAAAAACAAAGACATTACATATTTATTAATTTATTTATATAAATAGCAAACTGTTACATCTGAATTTCATAAGAAATTGTTATAAAAAATAATAAATAATGCATATTATTTGAATTAATAAAAGAGTTTGATTGAAATCCATCAATTACACTACATAAACTATCATAGCAATAGGTACAATTATAGATGGGCCACAATCAGATATAAATATAGCAGGTGCTGCTGCAAGCCTTGTGTCATTAATAGATGAATCCTGTAAATTAAAATTAATAAATTATACTTAAATCTTTATAATCTCCTGACCAAACATGCCTGATGGTAAGCAATGGAGTGGTCTATGATGGTACATGCTTGCCTAGAAGGAACTGAAGGAAGGAGCTTCATTTGGAGCAGATTTTTTAGGGATTCGAATAATCCAAATGAAAAATTAAACATTCATGCATGTGTGTCTGTTACAGATATAAAGAGTAAATGCCACAGTATAAATGTTAATTAAAATTATTAAATGTGGAATCTGAATAAATCTACTACCTAGGATTATACCAAGAACCATTAAGAGCAACGGTACTCAAGTTATACAAAGATTCAAGAGCCTGACCCGTCTTGCCACTGGACCTCACTTCCTCCATTTGCTTGGTCATTAATTTAGAATATTTGAATTGGTTATGTAATAAAGCTGATATTTATCAATTTAAAGCACAAACCTTATCATTTGCAACATCAGGTACAGCTGTTCTAAACAATTTCTTCCCAACAAAACATGTTGGTTGAAAATGCTTACTACATAGCATTTTATGTTTGGTATAAAGTTCATCTTGGAATTTAGGTGAAGACCAGTCTTGATCTGGAAAGCAATACTTCGCCCATAATTCACAACTGGAAATAAAAATAACAAATTCTTTATAAGAACCCAAAAACAACAATAATATTATGATACATTAGGAGTGTGTCTATGGGTGTGCCTAATCTTGTAGACTTAACATGGAGCCCTACGCAAAGGGTTAGGTGTTTAGGCTAGAATATTGTTAAACGTATTATAAGATTATCTTGTATTATAAGATTATCTTATTTCTTTCTTTGGTCAAAAACATTATAGGTTATGTAGATACGTACCGTAGGCTATTTTTAGGACCAGGTCGTGGAAAGCGATGTGAACTGATGCTGTTATCTTTACAAGGTTGCGATCCGCATATGCAGCACATTCGTGTGTTTTCTTTTCCCAAACTCATCTTGAAATAGACATAAAAGTAAGAGTCACTATCTCAAAAGTTATTATAACCGAGTCTTCCACACATAACACTTGATTTCACCAAAAGATAACAATTAACAACGGAGGAGCAAATTGCTCGACTCAACGTTTTTGCAGGGATTAGGGAAAATCAAAAGTTTATTTTTTTTATTTTTAAACAAACTGAAATTAGTACTGACATTGATAAGTGACAGATGTGAGATCATTAGATGACAGTTGACACTGTTGAATATAGGAATTAGGAAATAGAGATGTCAAATGATATAGTAAATACTAAATAGTAGGTAACCAAATTCCAAATTATTATTGCTATACAATAACTTTTCAAATTAGTAATAATTAATTTGGCTGGAATATATTTACGTTAATATTCTGCGTTAAAGAAAGTATTTTATATAACTTAAAACGTAGGTAAGATGGGACATATCGATACGAACACAAATTTATTTAAAAACAACCGACCAACGGTTGTGTATTTGTTCCTTTTTCAAATGTAATTCTTATACTAAATCATAAAATGGAAATGAAAAACAAATAAAACTTATGGATGTACTAAACCAACTCTTATAAATTATTCAGACTAGAAGACTATACAAGTTTCTCATCACATCATTTGTGGTTTATTCAGTAAAAAAATATTGATTTCAGGTAAGAATGACTTCAGAAAGCAATGCACAGGTTGGTCAAGCTCGGGAAGCATTCCAGATGCTGTATCAGATTTCACAACTTCTCAACACTGGTTTGGAAACAGAAACCTTAACAATTTGTATCCAGCTCTGTGAATTAGGTGTAAACCCTGACATACTTGCTCTTGTAATAAAGGAAATTAGAAAAATGGGCGAAAATGCATCTCAAAGTAAGGCAATTAACTTGAAGCCTTAGACTTATTTTTTTTCAGTTTTAAAATATTGATAACTTTTTTTAAAGCTTGACCTATGCCTTGCCAAAACTCAGTTAATTTATTGACAAATGAAAATACAACAATGTATTGTGACAATGCATTATTGTGGATGTTATGCCTTAAAATATTCATTTTAATTATGACCTTACTCTAAATTGAATGAGCATAAATCTAAAATACCCTAAAGATAAATAAATAAAAAAATAATAAAGAAGCCAACAATGATAGAAAAGCAAATGTAATATCATTATTTGATAGATTTAAATTGTGGTATCAAACTTATACTTCAATAATACAATCTCAAATGCCCCAATTAAAGTTGTAAATAAAAATTGTTTCTAATAAAATATACTTTTAACCTTAATCTCTTTGTTTTGCAATACCTATTCTGAAAATGCCATTTATTATTAATACTCCTACATGATTATGTGTATGTTGAATTTATCACTGGAGATCCTAGATTGGAATCCTGACAATACAAAATAGACGAAAAACGAGTATGTGCCAAATTTTTGAGATGTCTTGCCTGCCATATTAGAAAGTAGTTTCGAGAATAACGCTAAATAAAATAATAAAGTTTTGACACAGAAACTCTTGATTACAGTGACTTGCCAACTAGCCAAAGATTTCAGGGCCATACAGAAGTCCTTCAGTATGTAAGAAGTATGCGATTATCTTCTTTAATTTGTCTTGACATGCTCGACTAGCTAAATAAGCTTTTTAAAATGTATCGCCCCACTTAAGAAAAATAATCAATGAGACAGGCATAAAAAAAAATACCTGCCTCACATGGGAAGTCACTATTACATAAAATACTTATAATTTATATATTTTTTAAATTAGTTACTTGCTGTAATTGTTTAAATTAGTTACTTGCAAATAAAACAAAAGATGATCATTAAAATTTATTTTCATCCTTCATCTCATAGTTTTAAATCCACATAATAAATTAAAACAATATGAAAACTGACAAGCATGCAATATCAAGACTGGGTACATAAGCCTCATATTATCACAGAACTTGATCAGTTTTCTAAATTCAACTGTATGGGAACAAATAACTTAGTTGAATTTGAAATGGATATAAAATTATGAGAATTTAAAAATAATATATTATTCACTAAATACAGATGAGTTTCACGTGAATTTTTAAAGTCAGTTAAGAAACTGAGAATATCACAGATGCAAATAATTCACTGAAAACCGGAAAGGATTAACTTTGTTGAACTGTTGCACAATTTCCTATGTCACACAAACTGCATACCTTATTGCTTGTTGTTTAGATATTTCAACAAAAAATAAAAATTTGGTCTTTACATTTTTGATATGCATCATACCATTCCAAAAAGGTGCATGTTATATTATACAATAATAGGAAATCATGCTTCTGGAAAATAGATAAAATGAAAGCTAGTAGAAAAATCTACATAAGATAGGTACATTAGTGCCCAACCCCACAGATACTGATATTTCTGTTTTATCAATATTTGACCCCATTTTTTATACAAATAATAATTGAAATTAGATCAATATTTGTAAATTTTGCCTGTAAATGTTTCTTAAACATAAATTGTTTAAGTTTTTACTAGATTATTGGAAAGTTGGATTTTGCCCTTGACTTTGCCCTAACACTGAAGGATCTTCAAAAATAGGTTGTTGTGGTTTGAACTGCTCAGCTGATATTCTCGTAAACATTATGCCAATACCCTCTATTAACGCCAGCAGGATTCCGCCAACTAAAGCACTCCCTGCCATTGCTGATACACCTGTTAGAAAATTACTATTTTTATAAATATTATTAATATAATTAATAGGATTTTAAACTGGACATGACTTATGCAAATAAAAGGATTATAGATACACTGTAAACCAAACCAAAGATACTTAATGGTTATAATAAAACTGGTAGATTGCTTATCTACCAGCTTTATTGAAACCAAGATCGTGTAAGTTATACACTCATTATAAAGCCAATGTTAATTTGTAAATATGCCATATCAAAATAATCATTATAATACCTCCTAAGTATACCAAGTCATCTAACAAATTTAGGTATTTTGTTTTTATTTTTTTATATATTTATTATGTACATAATAAACCATGATATTAATATCAGTGTTAAAAAAATTAAAAGACATTAATTGAGGTTAGGTATAAATGCATTTTAAATCTCAGTTAAAAACAAGAAACAGCAAACAATTAAAAAACAAATATTTATTTTGAATTAGTCTGATATCAATAAAATCCAAGTTCATAATTATCCATTTCCATAAATTATCCTTCAAATCCAATTCTGTAAATTTTCTTTAAAATCACTCTCCTGAACAATTACTGAACTGTTAGTTGACTCATTATACTTAGGAGGTATTGATATGTTGTTATATAATAAGCATAGGTACTAACCATTTCTGGCAGCTAAAATTCCACCAGTCATAGCTCCACTCATAATTGAATTCCAAGGATCTTCCTTTTGTCTTAAATATACAAGAGAACAATCTATTGTTGAAAACATGCCACCCCATACTGCAAAGTTACCACCCACTATTGGGGACCTTTCCTTCATAGCAGCTAAACTGCCCAACTAAAACAATTTTATTATTGTTAGAAAACTTATAGACCACAGTCCAAAGAGCAAATATATCACTATTATAATTGTAACTAATTATTTACTGTAAAAAAATTTAACCAATATTTCAGTCTTTGGAAAATAAAAACAAACCAGCTTACCATTTTCCTACTGAAACCCACAGGAGCATTCCTAAAACCTTTTATGGAATGGAATATCCCCCCACCAATAGAGCCCATAAGGAAAGCACCACCAGAGTCATCTAAGATACGCCACGGACAAGGCTCTCTTGAGTATTCATCCATAGTTAAGTTTATTATCTAATATGATGATCACTGAAAATTGGAGTATTGTGTAAGATTTAATAACCTTAAAATTATCATATACCAAATAATTAATAAATTCAATAAAAGTAACCGCTATCTTACCAAGGCAAGTATTTTTTGCAACACCAATATGGAGTTGTTTTTATAATATTTCTGTTTCGTTGCACTTTATAACATTATTTTAAGTCACTGAACAACATTCACGTTTTTTTCTCTCAATAAAACGCCATTCCCAAATCCCATGAACACAGAACACAATACTCAAGACCCATGAATGACACTGATCCAGAGAGACGAGAGTCGAGAATAGAGAATTAAGATTTAAGAATGATCGATGTCAAAAGCAGTGTTGCCGCTGAACGAAATTAAAATGCGCTATACCCCTATCAAAAATGCGCTATATCTTGCGAATATCCGGCTTCGTTTGGGTATTTCCCGACCAAAATACTTCTGATACGTTTATTGTTTCATCGCCCTCTTTCATTGTAGCTGTTTGGCTTTAATAATCTCTTAGCGTAACTGGTGTTAAAAGGAAGGCCTTTGGAGTTTCGTCGTAGTTGTTTTTATTTCGTCGAAAGTTAAATGAGGAAGAAGGCTTATATCCATATTATGTGTAAAAAAGCGGACAGTAGCTGGTATAGGCTCATCATCAGCATCTGAGGGCGATGATGTAGAAATGTTTAATTTAGTTGATTTTCGAAATGTTAAATTTTAATTAATATAATTTAAATATTTTATAAAAACATATTTATTTTAGAGATTTTATATAAGTACCTGCCTATTTTTATATTTACAAATCGTTTAGCTGAATCTAGTGCATTTTAGAATCCGGATATTCGCAAGATATAGCGCATTTTTGATAGGGGTATAGCGCATTTTAATTTCGTTCAGCGGTAACACTGCTCGATAGTAATCAAATTGAGAATTGACATTGATTCATGATTGGGTGTCGGAGTCTCCACAGATTAAGTCCTTTTCATAAAAGAAGTCCTTTTTAGGTGTCGCTAGTGTCTATGGAGTTAAAAATACTTTCATAAAAAATATTGTAGTTCCAACATTATCCGTGGGACTTCTTTCTTGAAACGTACTCTAACTTGGGTTTTACATTATATTTACTATTTAGTATTTACTATTTAGGATTTGTTTATTTCACAAGACAAACATTTATATTCCCTAAAAGGACTAAGACCAAACATGACCATTTACAATATGTATATTTTTGATCGTTACGGCACGTTGCTATATTATGGTGAATGGAATAGAACAAAACAATCGGGAATGTCAAGGGAGGAGGTAAGAACTGTTAACATTTTAATAACCATTATAATATATAATAATAGTGTTCTATCATCTATGTTACACGTTTTATGAATATTCTAGTACATACGTTACATTGCTATGCTTTCCTTAAATTTATAAAAAATTCCAATCTAATAAACATTGCTGAGTACATTTGAGTTTCCAACTTGGCTAAATTATAATTTATAATGAAGACAATTCTTGAGTCGCACTGGGCTTTAACATTGGTTCTGGATTCACCAACTCATGTCTGTAAGTGTAGGTAATCTTGAAGATTGGATCCACACAAGGAATTTGGATAATAATAATTATATATTTTCATTGTATTGTGTTGGATGCGATATGAGAGAAAGAAAAGGAAATATTTTTCATGATATTACAAATATCTTGTTAGTAATTTCACAAGTATTGTAGAATCTTGAAGCAATGATCATTAATAAATTAATAATCAAATATTTTTAATATTGTTTTATTTCAGGAAGGAAAACTAATGTATGGAATGTTATTCTCAATAAAATCATTTGTTACCAAAATATCTCCCTTAGATCCTAAAGATGGATTCCTTAACTACAAGACAACAAAATACACCCTACATTGTCTAGAGACTCCATCAGGAATTAAGTTTGTTATGAACACTGATAACCAAGCACAGGGCATCCGGGAACTTTTAAAAAAGATATATGCAGATATTTATGTTAAATATGTGATAAGAAATCCACTGTGTGGTATTGGTGAACCAATCAATAGTGAATTATTTAAAAATAAGTTAGATGTATTTGTTAAACAGGCCCCATTGACTGCGGCAAGAGCATCTTGAAAATAACTAATAGGCTAGTGAAACTAAAGATTTTGTTGTATAGAAAAATCATCTATAAACAAAGATCCTGATATTACATTTTTTTCTGACAACTATGTAAATACACTGTATTGTACTGAGATACAATTGTGGCAGTTTTATAATCTTCAGTTGTAAGTTCAACTCTGTGGCTTGTATTTAAAATTCTTAGTCGAGTCTTAGTCTAATTTTATATTTTTTCTCTAAGGACATTGTTATAGTTCTCAATAATGGATTTCGACCAGTTGTGTCTTGACTTATTATAAATGTATTGGGCAGTCTTCTTGGATTAAGATAACTTCTATATGATTTCTTGGGCAAATCATTGACTGGCATGAGTATTATTAACTGTAAACTAATTTTGTCTTCTGCCATTATTAATATGTAGTTAATAGTTTGTCTCAGTACACTTTGGTATAAACCACTTGTTCAGTAATCTATACATATAAAAAGATTTGTTTGTTTGTTTGTTAAGATTTAACTCAAAAACTACTTTACTAAGGTGTAATAAAAAGGGTTGTAGGGAGTTTGACTAAAATATACAACTAATGTAACATGACCCGGATTTGCACAGGTGCAGTGTAGATGTACTATATAATATAATATATATTATTTTATAATAATAGTCATGTTACATTAGTTGTATGGTTTAGCATAATATTGATAAATTGTATATATATAGTTCTTATAATATAATACTATTCCAAATGAAATAGTGTTTTATTATTAATACAAAGATTACACACAAACTAATAATGCAGCTTGGTGTCACTGACAGTGCAATAATAATAATGTTAATCATTTTAATATAAACTCGACTTCCGCCTAATACATGAGCTTATATTATATGAATAGAAATAATAAACTGTTCAAATAATTGCAGTTCAACTGCATGCAGATTACTACTCTGTAACTTTAAAATGATTATCTGTAATACCCAGCTGACAACTTCAGCTTTGATGATGATACATTGGGATACTGAAGATTTACCACACACAGAAATCATATATTATTGCTTTATCTTTCTAAGAGGTAGCACTGATACCTATTGAGAAAAGGAATGAACTTAAGGATAATGGTAGCGCCAAATATATAAATTAATTAAAATAATATAAATAATTCCTATTTCCAACCCATTAAATTTTATACCTTGCAACAATGCAACCGCCGCTGTAGCAACACTAAGACTACGGCGCCATTTTTTTTCCTGTTCGAATCTCCGCACGAGCAACTCGCCCTTGTCTCCACACAGTGGCGGCGTAAGACCTAAATTTGATGTGGGCAAGATTCATTTTGTGGGGCCCTCTGCCAGCGCAAAAGATGGTATTTTTTTGAAAAAATTTTTTTTGGCACGTTGGCTGCTTTTAAGTAATTCATACATTTTCGAGGCGCGAGGCCCCCTGGGTCACGAGGCCGTAGGCGGTGGCCCACGTCGCCCACGCCTTACGCCGCCACTGTCTCCACACACCCCGCATACAGTCCACTTATTTCATTTTGAAGATTATTATAGAATACTTGGCGCGTCCAGATAATAATATATATTAGGTTCAAGTAGTTAGTTAAAATGATGAAATATTTCATATTCAAAAGATATAATATAGAAAATAGGTATAATACATAATTGTATTATTATTTATTGATTCCACACTTAAATCACCGCTATCTGTCGACGAGCAGCAATACTATCTTAACGAATGTTATTTACTTATTTAGACTAATAATTTGAGGTGCTGCAAGCTTACAAGCTGATTGACAATTGTGACAACAGAGGGCAGCAGTACGTACGTACGTAGTAGATGCAACTCTGCTCGGGAAAATACCTTGCTTTCACAGATAGATACAAATAGGAGCAAAGCCAGATATCAAACCTTTTATATTCGATATTTTATTTTTCTTATATTGTATATGATTGTATTTGTTTAACCTTGATTATCTAGGCCGGGGGCTGACCAAAGTAGATGGGATTTAGGGAAAATAAAAATAACTAAATGGATTGGGGGGCCGCAGAATATTTACATATATACAAAAAATGTAAAATGTAAATTTTCTCTGTTTTGTTATACGATACAGAAAGAAATATTAAACAAAAAGAATTTGCGGGCCGCGTAAATTCATTCATAGGGCCTTGATTTGGACAGCTCTGTTCTAGACAGTTTCTTGGTTACTTTCAAGGACCTAGGATTTTATGAGGAACAATTAATCTTACGCCAATAAAAAGCAATAGTCGTAATGGTAGGTATTAAATGGCAACCTTGACCCAGATTTGTCGGATTGGATGGGACTGTAGCTAAATGTATGTCCCGTATTTTCCAAACATTCCCAAAGGACTATAAACGAACCAATATTTAGGTAAATACTTAATCCAAGGAAAATTTCAAAGTAAAAATTTGGGGTTCATTGATTTTTATTGTTTAAATATTGAGTCTACTCCACAACTACCAAAGTAAACAAGTAGGTTTACTTTTTTTCTTGTAGTAATTATTACATGTTGGCGATATATTATTATTTTCACGCAGTGGCGGTGTAAGATCTTAATTTTATGGGGACAAGATTTATGTTGCGAGGCCCTCTGCTAGGGCAAAAACTGGCTTTTTTGGCAATTTTTTTTTAATTTTTTAAGTAATGCATAAATTTTCAGGGCGCGAGGCCCCCTGGGTCGCGAGGCCGTAGGCGGTGGCCCACGTCGCCCACGCCTTACGCCGCCACTGTTTTCACCTTTGTGCAGCTGTTGAGGCAGCGCGAGCGCACGAAAATAATACAGTAGGTAACTGTTTAGCGGAATTTCTTCGACAAAAACCATGAGTACGCCAAAACAAAATACAGATATTATTTATTTCCTGTGTCTGGTACAAATATCTATATTCTATGTATATAATTGTTTTTTTACAAATTTCCAATGGGTAAATTTATAGAAAACCCATGAAATTTCTATTTAATTTTATGGCGTTCCGAACGCTTGAAATCTCGTATGAATTCTATCGTAGCACTAATAATAATATCAGTATTTGAGAGAATCCTTGATATGGAATATTTATGAGACGTCCATTAGCGGGTGTTTTTCTGACGGAAGGAGTAGAAATTACAACCCGTATGAACGTGCTTAGTGACTGATGCCCTTTACCCTAAGAGCCTTCAGTACTTTATTATAAATTTATTAGAATTTTAAAAAATACCCATACGTTAAGGTTGTTTTATTATGCGTTGCATGCGGGTAGTTATGCGCTTCTATCTTATCTGTGATGGTCACCACCTCAGTAACTAGTAAGTTTTTTTATAATTGACAAATGTGAATCTTGAAATACGCAAAATACTGTAACATATGTATATTTAGGTCAGTGCTTTTTCTAAGCACAATATAACACCATACAATACATAAATAAATTTTTTTTTTGACAGATCTTAAAAATTGACGGGCTCGTTGGCGCGTTCGGTAGAACACCTGCCGTGCGCATCTATGGGTCGTGGTTTCGAATTCCACCGGGAGCACATGCTTATAATTTTCTGTAAGCATGTTTTCCCCACGTCTGGTAACTTCGGGCATTGATCGGGTGGGAGAAATATCTAAATTCCTACCGGGTAACGAATCACCGTTCATAGATGGAAAAGCTGTGAAGTGCATATTGCGCGTTTCGGTTTCATTCTATGGATTTCTGAATGCTCGAAGTAAAAATTGGGTCGAAAACGCATCATTGACTGATGTTCTGTGGCTGGGGTGTCACCTACCATCAAGTGAACCTCATGCTCGTCTGTCGATATCTGACATTAAAAAAAATCGTATGAAAACGTTGAAAAGCGCAATAAGTACAGCGTCTCTAGTGCTAGCGTTATTGCCGTAGAGAGCGTTCCCCGCGGTGATAAATCAAAACCGGGCGACGACCCGCGCCACCGATCTCATATCTGTCGGAGCTAAGAATAGACCGGATTTTAATATTTTCAGCTAGTTTAGCATTTCCTGGTAAATATAATGTATAATACATATAAGGTCAGGACCTTGTCGTCGTTCGACCGCTTATTATAAGTAAATGGAGCAGTAAAAGAAATGAAGTACGACGTAATAGGAATCTCGGAAGTAAGTTCGTCCTCTTCTATTTAACTATTACCTAGTTAAATAGAAGAGGACGAACTTCATATTCATGGAGGAGGCCTTTACCCAAACACAGTTTCTTGCAGAACAATATAAAGTGTCAAAAAGATGGCAACGGTCATCTGGAGTTCCCACTTCGGATACTTTAATTAGCTAAGCCCTGCTTATGATGTTAATTTGAGCGAAGTCCGTGATGACGAGTAGCCTTCTTCTCCTTGTTTGCATTGAGTTATTTACAACATACGTTGATGCTAACCGAAAATTATGACATCTTTTTTGTGTGTTGATTTCAAACTAAAGTTGCATAAAAATATAAAATTATAGCATTTACCACCACGTATTATTAGTTTGTTTTTTCCAAGTAATATTTTATCTTGTTTGGAATATGCTGTGTAAAACATTGATATTATTGGCTTAAAATCATGAATTTTATAAGTATAAATAAAGCCGACTTTGCATATCACCGGTTCAGACATGTTTATGTATTTTCAAAGCTAGTTGGAGTGGAATTCAAGAACAAAGGCAAAGAAATTGCAACAATTGCAGAAATTTTAGGAATATTAATGAGCTTTTCATGTGAATTTATAATGACAGCGTAGTCTAGAGTGTAAAGGCTTATCTTCAACCTTGGACTGGATCATTGGAGAACATGAAAATTAGACATTGTTTAGTTTTTGTATCATAGACATCTACTAAGGAAGAATATTAGCTTGATAATCTAATATTTGGTATGACACCTGCGGACACAGAAAACACTCGGTCGCCGTATGACACCGCGTACTCAAAAACGAAAACAAACTGGCTGAATTATTATAAAATGTTAAATCACAGGATATGTAGGCAACGCGCAATGTTTGTTTGATATCCGCGATATCTGACATTACTTTTGGCATTATATATGATATTTAAAAGTAATTAACTACATGGACCTCGAAACTGGAGAGCAAAACAATTTGAAAGCAAGTTCTTGAAAATTAAATTCTGATTTTCCTACTATTAGGAGGCAGCGTGTAATTTTACTAACTGGAAGCTTGCGAGTATCCCAGTTAAGGAAGGTACTAAGTTGAAGACAGAAGGAGATCTACAGAAGACTGTTCTTCTACATCTCTTTAAAGGCCGTCAACGCACTTGAGTTTTATCCGATGTTGCAGATGTCTATAGGCGCTGGTAATCACCATTAGGTGAACCGACAGCCCGTTTGCCTCCTATTCCATAAAAAATACAATTACACGACTGAGATACACAATTACTGCAATAATTTCTTTAGTGAAAATGAAATTCTATTGCGGTCATGGTATCGATTATTATTAGAGGTTATTAAAATTATCATCTTATATGACATGAAAGTGGCAATATTATTAAATTGAACGTTTGATAAAATAATTATGAATACGTATTTAAAGGTATTCTCAGACTGAAGCGGCAACCTCAGAGGCTTTAATGAAAGGATTATGTACTGCTGTTTGAAAAGCTTCATATAATACGATGAATGAATAGATTTTGGATTGAACCGTATTGAATTACAGCGCAGGGTCTAGGTATACGTTAGTCTTTCTTGAAGATTTAGTTTTGATTGAAACAGGGTATATATTATTTGAAACAATGGTTAAAGAAATATACAGAAACCAAGTACCTAAATATGTAATTAACTTTTACAAAGTACATACAGGTATCATATTATCTATACTAATATTATAAAGAGGAAAGATTTGTATTTTTGTATGTTATAAATAAACTCAAAAACTATTGGACCGATTTGAAAAAATTATTTCACCAATAGAAAGCTACATTATTTTTTGTGTATAGTACATCTACATTGCACTCTTGGGAAGCCGGGACGCGTTGCTAGTAAGTATTTACTGTCTAAGTAATTTTAAACAAATGGACAGTGAAGTTTATTATCTATGACTGACTTTAATTTCACAATTGTATGTAAAACCTAACCTATACTTTATAGTTTTCAGTTCTTTCTAATTATCTCTTAAAACCTAACTGCAAGTGCCTTAAAATATTTTAATAGCACAAAATACTTAAAACAAAATATATTTTCGTTCATCTCGTCTATAAAACGTATTGAGGGTAGTATCTACCTTCATTATCGGCTAAATAAATTAAATATTCAAGTTTTTACGGCTTCGTTTCAATGAGAGCTGAGTTTACGAGCAGACGAGACGTACCGCCGATTCGCTTGTAATGTACAATTTTATGTTTTAGCTGATAATTTCGTGTACATTGTTCTTTAAAAAACGAAAAATTTAATTATACGTTTCTTTATTTTTGTTATTAGCTCCGTATATTTGATTGCGTTTTATGTTTTTTTTTATTTCAGATATCGATAGACGAGTATGATGTTCACTTAATGATACCTCAGCCACAATCCATAAATTGAAACCGAAACGCACAATATGCACTTCACGGTTTTTCCATCTATGAACAGTGGTTCATTACCCGGTCGGAATTTAGATATTCCTCCCACCATAATGCCCGAAGTTACCAGACGTGGGGAAGACATGCTTACAGAAAATTATAAACATGTCGACCCAGTGGGATTCGAACCCATGCCCTATCGATGCGCACGGCAGGTGTTCAAACGAACGTGCCAACGAGTCCGTCCTTTCATCTTAGCAACAGTAACATTTTGTAGACGATATATAAGCGAACGGCTGTTATTGTCGTAAAAGATTACTCTTGAAGAAGCCTAAATAGGGCACGCTTCAACACGACATGCTACTGTTTAAATGATGGAGGTTACAATATTTTTTTGGGCTTTCATGGGATCAATCCGTAACAGTTCCTTTCCTGTTCTTCTGGTTTCTAAAATAAAATTAATGAAAAAAAGGTATAAGATTATTTGTTCCTATACCTATAACATATTCACAATATAGGAGCGTTCTCGGCTTCCTTCTCTTGGAAAAAGTTATGTTTTTTGCAGGACAAATGGTGGCTATGGGAAGAATGGTTGAAACGAATTATCGTTCTCTATAACAGTTTTATCAAAATCGATTTGGCCATTAAAACGTAGCAGACATATGACAGAGCCACATTACAAAGTATAAATGACCAATACTCCTCTTTTTGTATATTGTGTGATGGTTTTTTTGTTTCATGTTTCAAATAAATCCTAATAGCGTTTATAACTCGTTTTGAAAGTAATTTTTTCAGAAAAGAAAATTCGATCACAGCAATGAAACAAAATTGGTGATAAAAGACACTATGTTATTAGGTACATTATCTTTGTTTTTTTATGTTAGATATCGACAGACAAGCATGAGGTTCACTTGATGGTGGATGATACCACAGAACATCAGTCAATGATGCGCTGCCGACCTACTTTTTACTTCGAGCATTCGGAGTATTGGTGAAAGATTCTTTAAAATCGGTCCAGTAGTTTTTGTCTTTTGAGTTTATTCATAACGTACAAAAATACAAATCTTTCCTCTTTATAATATTAGTATAAAGATATAGATTTAATAATGTAGTAGTAACGTAAGGAAAAATAAACCTAGTTGTCATATTACATGAAAAGCTAACTCTATCAAGATATCACCACTCCGAATTAACCTATTTTTAGTCAACGGATATAATGTTAAAAGCCTTGCGTCACTAAAGACGATGCCATAAATTACACCTCCGGTCATCGAACCAAGGCCTTTTAGGTCATAGGTGTTTAACCCGTTCTTTTGTTTTTTGTTTTATATCGAAAATCAAACGCTTCCGCCGGAATGTTATCTTTAAAAAAATGGAGATAATATTTAAATCGGCCTACATAGTAATGTTTAGTATGATCTTGGGTTATAGGTAGGTATACGATTATCAAAAAACATATCTACAATAACAACCATACCATATACAATAAAAATAATAAACACCAGTTTCATTACTTTTATTGTATATATACATACATACATATACATCACGCCTCTTTCCCATTGGGGTAGGCAGAGATCACGGAATTCCATATTCTCCGATCCTTACATACCACTTTATTGCATGTATTATCACATTAGCACCCATATTTGTATTTTAATTTAAAAGTTGAATGAGGTATTTATATTAACTATACCTACTAGTACGTACCGAAATTTTATTCTATGTGGTTTTCAAATAAATGAAGGAATGTTAGTTTAATAATTTACTCTTCACGGTTTTTATACCTATGAAGTCCAAGTGGAATTTAAATATAGTTTTAATTTCCCCTTTACTGAGGGCCTAGCACGAACAACTTGCGACAAAGTTTTCGTATCGTCGAGCTGTCCTTTGTATGAAATTTCAAATGATTTCTTAAGGACGATTCGAATATTTTTTCGATAGTCGTTCGTGCTAGCCCCTCTGCTCCAAGTTACTGACATAGGGAATGGAATGTTTATTGAACAAATATGTTGGCCACCAGTGCGTGGAAACTCACGACCACGAACTGTTGAATACTCTTTGTCACAAGAATACCCTACGGTCTGAAAAGTTTAATTTCTTCTCACTCTCATTCCTTGGGTAGCGCCCTTCAGACTTCAAGCATAACGAATGCGGTCATAAATTAGATAATACATATAAGGGACTGATTGGGAAATATGTTGCTAATAAAGAAACAAGTAGATTACGAGGACACACTAGATTAAGGCCGCATCGCTGATCTGCTCCCTGTAGTGTAGGAGCCGGTGACGATAACGCAAAGTTACGATATAAGAAAATCATTAGAAGTGATAAATAGCGGTATAATAGCTCTTTATTATAATGTCATGATTCCCTTTAGCTTTACAATTTAAGTAATGATTGGTTGATTATGTGTTTGTAGCCAATAAATATAACATAATAGCTTGTTAACTTGTACAATGTTTTGACGGGCTTCGTCGGCGCGTTCGGTAGAACACCTGCCGTGCGAATCGATGGCTCGTGGGTTCGAATCCCATCGGAACCACATGTTTATAATTTTCTATAAGTGTGTTATTCTCACAAATTCCGACCGGGTAACGAACCACCGTTCATAGATGGAAAAACCGTGAAGTGCACATTGCGCGTTTCGGTTTCAGCCTATGGATTTTCTAAGTTGAAGTAGAGAGTGGGTCGACAGCGCATCATTGACTGATGTTCTGTGGCTAAGGTATCACCTACCATCAAGTAAACCTCATGCTCGTCTGTCACTATCTAATATAAAGAAAAATGTCCCTAGCTCTCGGTCAAGTCTCGGTCAATCCGTGTCGCAGTGATTGGTGGTCCAATATGCAACGTATCGCTCTTGTTCCGCTCGGCTCCAAACCAAGGGTGCTATAAATCCATTCACCTTGCACTGTAATGTATTCATTTATCTTTTGTTGGCTATATTGTTATGTACAGATTATGAATAAACAATGAAATTCTATATAATTTATATGAAATCCCAAATTTTTCATCATTGTGGTGGTGCATATGTAAACCTCATGCCTCATGCTCATGTGGGTGACGGTGATTCAACTCACCAAAATTTCCTCATAATCGGATGAATAGTTTAGGACTGAATAGAGCACAAACATACTTACCGTGAATTGTGCCCTTATTAGGGTATTGTATTGTACAATTCAATAGGTAAAATATAATTTAAGGTGATATTAATCAATTTCAATTCAGCTCATTGTTTTAAGAATGTAGATACTTTTATCTTTAGTTTGTACTTTCCGACTCTATACGTGTACACCGGAGTCTCCAAACATATTCGTCTCAGACCTTGCTCTACTTATGTTTAAAAATGAAATTGAATTTTTGCAAATTCATTACCATCAAATGTGTATCTGACAGTTGGTCAAATACATTTGATGTACACTAATGAAAGCTTTAATTTCTTGCTAGACCCCTGGAGGTCCACACCAAGGACTTTATATATATAACAGGACTGAGTACTCGCAGCCTGATAACGAGCCGAGCAGGACGTTTAGTACGGAGGAGGTGTGTCACTTTCTAATAGGGTGACCACAATATTTTTGTTACGCGGGGCTTGTAATTATTATAATATTTGTAATCACAAATCGGGAACAAACCTACAGAAACCAAGATTTCAATAACATGTTGTATGCTAATAAAGGCTACTATATCACATTTATTTTATTTTTTTGGAGGTGTTCACTCTATAATAACCCCATAAAAATGACTAAAATATAATATAAACAAATCCATTATAATTATTATTAATAACAAAGCTTGGTATGAAAAATAATATATTCTCCTGTAAGTCTACCATCACTAGAATCATTTCACAATTTTAAAAAAGTCTACTTTTTTCATATTTTGTTAAATATTTCTACAACAACTTGGTTTTAGTCCAAAATAAGTATACATATAAACTCCTCAAATCGACGGTATAGTCATGAATAGACTTTTCCACTGGGGGCAGATTGCCTGTGCTTAACCGGCTAGCCACTAGACCCTTAATTTTAAGTATGGATGATATAACAAATTCAAATAAAAGAAACTGTATTCATTGAATTTATTTTTTTCTTAAGTAATTAGATTTTGATTTTGATAGAATATTCTTAAATTGAAATATGAATTACTTAATGCCTTCACTAACTGCAACTTATGGGTTCCTCATTACATTGAACAGGATGTGGAGGGCAAAATAATTTAAGTTTTGTAAAAATAAATGCTTTAGTATCATCAAAATCTTATTTTTGATAGTATTTCTGAATCAGGAATACATTGTTCGACGGGTTGTAACGGGGCCTTACTCAGTACTCTTATCTGCTTATTTTGTGCCTGCAACAAAATAATAATATAACTTCATGAATTTTATACATTTGCTCAAAAAGTAGACTTTTCTGTGTTTTGCGTGCAGAAAGTTATATTAATATATGTAAGTAGGTAAGTGTCCATTAGCTAATAATGGGCTTACCGTAAAAACAGACGGTATTGCGGCTTTCAATAACTGTTGGGAATTAGCTGTACTAAAGTGAAGGCTACATACAACGGAGCTTTAAGTAATCTTTTATGACATCAGAACAACATTTAGCCATATTTTTTCTGGTTTTCATTCTTCGGAAAACTGTCAAAGAAATAAAAATAATAATACGTCATGGCATATGATAACACCAGGGATAACGGACCCTTTTTTCAAGTTGGTTAAACAAATTAAATGAATGGCTTTGCACCTTATTTTTTTTATTTGGTTTACATAACTAATAACAATATTACACGCTGATGATAGCAATCGTAGGTATAACAAACGGATCATAAGACACTCCGACCAACTAATCCCGAAATCCCGCATGATATGGTTACCCTATTTGTTATAAATCTAAAATTACCTTTTTTCGGCTTACCTGTAAAATATTATGCTGCAAACATCATAGGATTCACTTTAACAAAATTGTACACAACACTTTTTCAATTGTACACAACCATTTCTTCGAAGAAACCTTACTAAATTACGAAAAATAAATAAAACCAACTATTATGACATTACATCGCATAAATGCAATGACATGTCATGACACATCAGTCATCAAATGATTGATTGACATTGATTAATTTCTATCGCATGACATGTGTTAGAAAGAGCTAAACGGCCTCCGTACTAGATATCTCGCTCGGCTCGTTTTGCCTCTGTCAATGTTGGAAGCCAAAATTGAGTCTTAATACCTATACCTTAAGATGTGTTTTTGTAATTTTAAATTTTGGCAGTGCTCAGTCCTGTTATATATATAAAGTCCTTGGTCCACACAGATAACTCGGGACCGACAGACCATTTTTTAACTGACTTCAAAAAGGAGGATGTTCTCAATTCGACTGTATGTTATTTTTTGAATGTTTGTTACGTGATATTTCCGCCAATTATGAATGGTGATTTTGATGATTCTTTTTTTGGTAGGTCATATTTCATAAATATCAATCATTTTGTTCATTGTACTTTAACTCTTGCTCTGAATTAATTTAAATATTTTTTTTACATACATAGGTATAGTTTTGAAGTCGGTTCTTCTTTTTTTTAATTTATCGTTAGTTACATTAAACCTTTATTACCATCAGACGAGCATGAAGACCAAAACATATGCGAAAAACGCATTCGATCTCTTTTGAATATAGGTAATGTAAAATCATATTTTATCTCAACCAAGTTTCGAAACAAGACGTAGTCGTATTCTCATTTGAAAATAAAAAGAAAAAGTTAACATTAAAAAAAAAATTAAGAGTATACAGCAGATACACAATTCTACTTTATAAAAATATAAGCACGAAAACTTTATTTCCAAGGCTGTACCACTTGATGGAATTTACATCATAGAAAAGGGAATTATATTACGAGTATTTGAATTTGAATTGCTTTTTAAGACAGTATTCATACACCACTGTGTGTAATGGTTGCAGCTCCTTACAAACAATTTGTAAAACAAAAAAATTGGTGATTAAAAAGAGTGCCAGAGAGGTTATTGCCAGTTCTCCTCGTCCGTTCTACGCCCTTGATTTGAGAACTGGTAGTAAATGAGCAAGATCACGTCAACTGGACCCCCCATTTTCCACTTGATCATAAAAATTAAGTTCATGTACCTTTTTTATAAGTACATACCATGATAAAATCATCCCCCAAACGATTTTTAAAAATTTCGATTTTAACTATAAATTCTTTTACAATGAAAATTTTAGGTACTTTTAATTAAAAAATTGATTGTAAATCAACCGTTAAAGTTAAATTAATGGGACTTGGATGATTTATTTTTAAAATGTTTATATTTTAATAAAATATTAATAAATAAAAATTATTTGTTTATTATCATATTGTTAATTAACTTTTAAGTTAACAATGAAAATTTAATTGACTTCTCGGTGAAAAAATGAAGTTTCTTTTTATCGGTTACATGCGTTATTTATTAAAATTTAAGATTTCAAAAAAAAATTTCACTGCTCGCGATTAGTTTAAACAATATTAATTTATTTATCACAGCGCGCCGAGCGCCAGGCGCTGTCAGATTACCGCGTTGTCGAGCGACATACTACGTTGCAGCTTCGATTAATTATAATTAAAAATTACAATTCAAAATATAATTATCGAACAAATATTATTATTATTCGCATCAGTACTTGGATTGTTATTTACAGGATTTTCGTGAGAATTTTCAGGTATTCCAGACTTGCGGCCTAGATAAATTGCTCTCTCACAAGAATTGCACATGTAAAATCCGATAAAATCTTTAAAGTCGCGAGCTCGATTGGTTGTAATTAGAACTAATTTTTTAATTACGTATTTATGATTCTTTTACGATCGAACTTATTCAACGAATAAATTGAAATGACTATTAAAATTATTTTGTTATTTAACTGGAGACGCAAATTATAAATGAAAATCGTAACAGAGCGGTTTTTTTAAACTAAAAATGGAGTACTTACTCGTAAATTTAAAAATGATAGCTTACTAAAATACTGAGCAAAAATAAATATAAAATACACGCTTTTGTAAAATGTTTAATTGATTATTTATTAATTTTCCCTGTTTAATGTATAAATTAAAGAATAAAATTTGTTTAATAATAACAATAATAATAAAATTATCGAAATATTTAGAGCTTAAACAGGAAATAACAAAAATGTGGAAATTACAAAAAGTCTCCATAATACCAATAGCCCTTTCCAGTATAGGTGTTATACCAATTCAACTACATAAATCTCTACAATTATTAAATCTACCACCATACATTTACATATCCTTACAAAATAACTACAATTTTAAAGACTAAAGACTATAATTTTAAATACTTGTCGAATTGTCCGTAAATTTCTCCAGACAGAAGATGACGAACAAGACGCAACTGCGTCTTGGTTATTAGATATATAATGTACACTTGATATTCGCCCGTGTATATTATTAGCTCCAGTTTGAAGAAGCTGAGAAAACAAAAGAAAATAATAATAATAATATTTGTTCGATAATTATATTTTGAATTGTAATTTTTAATTATAATTAATCGAAGCTGCAACGTAGTATGTCGCTCGACAACGCGGTAATCTGACAGCGCCTGGCGCTCGGCGCGCTGTGATAAATAAATTAATATTGTTTAAACTAATCGCGAGCAGTGAATTTTTTTTTTGAAATCTTAAATTTTAATAAATAACGCATGTAACCGATAAAAAGAAACTTCATTTTTTCACCGAGAAGTCAATTAAATTTTCATTTGTTAACTTAAAAGTTAATTAACAATATGATAATAAACAAATAATTTTTATTTATTAATATTTTATTAAAATATAAACATTTTAAAAATAAATCATCCAAGTCCCATTAATTTAACTTTAACGGTTGATTTACAATCAATATTTTAATTAAAAGTACCTAAAATTTTCATTGTAAAAGAAATTATAGTTAAAATCGAAATTTTTAAAAATCGTTTGGGGGATGATTTTATCATGGTATGTACGTATAAAAAAGGTACATGAACTTAATTTTTATGATCAAGTGGAAAATGGGGGGTCCAGTTGACGTGATCTTGCTCAAATGTAAAATTAGAAGCCTTTAATATATTATATATTTTTTTATTGACGTTCATAAGTGTACATTGTGTTACTTAAATGAATAAAACTAAAATATATACTATAAAAACTAAAATATTTTAATAAAAGGGCCCCTTTAGGCAAGGTTTCGAAGATACTGGCAGCGTTCCCCCTTTGAATGGTAAGACTAATTCTTTGTCCGAGGTAACTGCCAGCTCTTCGGTTGAATGAATGAATAAATGATTTTGAATTTGAATTAACCTTCCCAGACGTTCTATTATCATGAGCAAAGCAAATCGCAGGTCTTAGCTAACAAAACTTATAAGTTATATAGTTAGTAATGCTTAACGAGTCGAGTATTTACTAGCAGTAGACGAAGGTTAATAAAACCACGTATAACAGAAATATTTATGTAGCATTTACGCAATAATTATTAAACTTAATTGGATTCGTTATCAAAGAGAATTTCTGTTATAATGCAATATTTATTATAACTGCATTTTTATGGCGCTAATAATAAAAATCAGTAAAGAAACATAAAATATATTTTTTTCTTAACATATATAAACATAATATATAGGCTGCTACAAATAGGTGTAATTGTTATATTTACTGAACTATGAGCTGTATTTGAGAATTGAAATTCCGTATTGCCGCAACGATAATTCTTTATCATTGAGTCACTTGCCAAATTAATCGATTCCTTTATAATATTTAATGTTTATTATATGCATATAATAACGCGTAACTGATTAAATCGCGATTTATTATTTATATTGTTTATCCGGACGTTTCGGATGCTCTCCAGCCACCATTACTGTTTTAATTCGGTATAAAGTATTTTATTCGGTATAAAGAATTTCGTTTCATTAATTAAAAAAACTCATACACCCACTGATGTGATTTTCACATAAACATTTAGCTAGGAATTTTAAAAGGAATTTGATAATTAGAAATTAAATTCACGTGGGCGATAATATTTTGTACTGATTTTTCTTCTCTTTTTTGATTTTTTTAAATAATTTCCTTTAATTTTAACGTGCGTGGGCGAATTCGTTAACACAGACTAGTAAAGTGTGAAACTGCTTAACTTGTATCATAAACACTGTTAAGATGATGAAATACTCAAAGGATACGAGTTTATGGTGCAGGTTTTATGTATTGTTTTATTGTATATGAGTATAAGATACTTTGCTCGAATTACAGCCAGTAATGTTGACTTCTTACCAACTTTAAAAAGAGGAATTGTTATCTTTATGACTACATTGCTGATTTTTTATATGTAGCATTTTTATTTAAGTGTTTGTTCCATTTCAGAATCCGTGTATTTGAATTTAGAAAAGTTTGGCAAGAAAAATACTCACTGAAAATTATTGTAAAAATAATATTTTTTATACCCAAATACAGTATAAAAAATGCTTATTAGAAGCCAATATTAATAATTGGTATATTTGTTGCGAAATTATACAACGTTAATTGAATACAAATAATTATAAGGATAGTGGAACTTTTATTTATAAAATATTTCAAAGCTTTATCCACAACAAATAAATAAATTAAAATTTTGCATTATTATTATAGTACACAAACAAAATTAAAGCATTATTTTGAAAAAATATTTTAAATAAATTTTTTTATACGATATCACGGGTTTAATATGATATTGTCTTTTATTAACGCGAGTATCACACATTTAAATAAAATAACTTTTACCGGATTAAAAAGCCATTAATAATAATTAAATAATTATTTATCCCGACCTGTCAAGTGCTGTTTGCTGAAAAAAAGCACTCGAAACGTAATAAATAATAAATCACGTTTTAATTATAACGAATAATTCCCAATTCCCACAGAAATTCATAATCTATTAATATGGGAATTTAATCAAATGGCTGTTCTATTCAAATGCATGAAATACCTACCTTTTCCGGAGATGCATGCCATTCGGCCTTCCCAATTCTTGTACAACTTATCTTTAACTAAGGTACACGAAAATGAATCTAATGTGAAAGCAATAAAGATTATTGTAAATGCAAGAAATAAATGTGTGTAGGCTCCGAAATGCACATGCGTCGGAAGCTCGAGCCTACGCCGTAGCGTGTCTCAGGCAGACGGCGCGAGACCGCTACGAGAATCGCGCGAGTTGCTACGTAACTAAATATTACGCTCCGACTTCGGAACTTTTAATACTTTTATAAGTACGATTTAATTTCTTAGTACTATGACTTTTAATTTACTTGCTTTCTATTACGGATTAAGTTGTGTGACTTAGACGTTATAGTGTTTATAATGGCACCTTTGAGAGTACCAACGGATTTTTCTGACTTTATGGACTTTTACAATTTATCGACACAGCATCCGGAGAGGCATCATTTGCGACATAGAAATCATTCGCATGAGCATTCCAGGAATCATTTGGTGGACGCTTTATCCAATTCAATAATGGAGGTGATAAATACTAAGTTTGTTCCTGAGAATGCTGTCTTACCAGACATGGAACCGTTGTCGACTCACATGGAAGGCCCGTTAAGTCACGACAGAATGAATATAACGATGAACAGGTCGGATTTCGGTTTGAATGACAATGAGTTTATCTATAGACATAACAGTGCGATGACAGCGGTGTACTGCGTCGCGTATCTGCTGGTATTCGTGGTGGGCCTGGTTGGCAATTTCTTCGTGATCGCGGTCGTGTATCGATCTCCACGGATGAGGACTGTGACCAACTTCTTCATCGTCAATTTGGCTTTCGCTGATATACTGGTCATCATGTTTTGTCTCCCAGCGACGCTCATGTCCAACATCTTTGTCCGTGAGTTGAAATTTTATTATTAAGTATACTTAAATATAATTTAAATATACTTAAAGTTAAAGAATATTGAAAGACAATTTGAATTCATAACTTTAACAGAATTAACGTAATTTCATTCTCCTGCAAAACTTTTTATAAAAGATTTAAAATACGTTTTCTGTTTTAATATTTTCCCCGACTACCTGTCAATTTAAATTAAAAATTCGTTCAGCTTTTATTTGAAAGTCTTGAGGTAAAGTTTTAGAAAGTTTCAGTCTTATAATTGGTGAGAATTCCCTTTTCAAAGGGAAATGGAAAACGTTCAATTAGGAATAGCTATTATTACGAGTGTTTAATTTAGAAATGTCTTATTGGTGGTTGTTCAACTAACGTTTTTACTAAAATTACCTGAATTTATACACACGCCCACCCAAGTAGGTATATTAGCTCTCCACTCCTCATTATTTTATTAATACACAGTTTCAAATAGTTATTCTGTCGCTGATTAACATACGTTTATTTTATTTGATAATGGATTTTTTTATAAGTTGTGACCTAACTTAAACGGTTCAGTACGTATTAATAAGATCTAAACCAGTCCGTTACGCTATACAAATGTATGTATGTCTTTCATATTGCATCCGCTCGTCGGCATTGCTACTGACCAATAATTTGTACTTTTGTATAAGGAGGCAAAATAAATAATTATAAAACTTTTTGGAGAGTGTCTCTGAACCGAAAATAAATAGGACAAAGCCGTCGACCGCTATACTTGATCCTGAATGCGAATATTCAATGAGATTTCCATCACTCTCATTCCAAGTTGTATGTTTTTTAATATGAGTTAAAAACTTCGTTATACTCTTTTAGAATTCGAAATTATGATTATTTCAAGAACCAATAACCACACAAGTGCCGGACTAATTTTTGTGTCTGTTTTATTTCCTTTCCATCTTAAGCCCAGACAGATAGACATCATTTACGTCTCCAGTGAGGACCAAAACCGTAATTATTGTTTTTTCAGTAATAGATAGTTAATCAGGACATGATGTTATATGTATGTATGTATAGATAAAAGAAGGCTGTATAAATCAATAACAATTACATTAATAACTCTATATTAGTGAGGTGCCGGATATCCGTATCCGTATCCGTATCCGCGTATATCCGAGGGAGAAGAAAGATCCGTATCCATATTCGTTACTGTTTTGGCGGATTTTTTGCGGATCATTTACCTTATTAATTTTAAATACATAGATGAAATTATATATATAGATGATTAGGTAGCAACGAAAAACTATTAAATTCCATTCAGATTATTTTTTATTTCTTAAAATCAAACATTTGCCACCTTTATATTGCAAATTATATAAATAAATTTATTCAAGTTTACGCGCATCGACACCGATTGAGTAACAAAGTTAGGATTCGTATCCGTATCCGTATTCGCGGATCTTAACACTCAATATCCGTATTCAGATCCGTATCCGAGGATATATATTTTTAACGATCCGTCACATCAGTACTCTATAATATATAATGTAGGCATTGTAGGCAATGACACTTTGTATCGGTGTGTTTGATTGTTTAGAAATCAATATAACAGTTGCGTGTCATCTACATTCGAAATTAACTCATAGATAACAAAAGAATATGAAAAGTACTCTTTTAATAGTTCATAATGTTAATATTATCAAATCAATTAAATTTTATTATATTTCAACATTTAACTGTGTTGCAGTGCGACATTGTTATAACCGTAATGTTGTCTTTTAATGCCAGAGTCGTTTGCTGAAAAGCAGTCGAAATGTAGGGATAAATAATAAATAGTGTTTTCATCCGGTAAAAATATTATATTTAAATGCTATTACCGGCTTATGAGTTCGATTTGTAATAGACAAGTCGATGGCCATTGATTTGAATTTCTTACTAGCCGGGCGCGAATTGAACACTTATTGCCTCCTGTCATCGCTACACTTTCCAACATTTGTTACTCTCATACGTTTATTACCTTAGAAACATTGTTTACAACCTAGGACATATAAATTAACCACAACCTTTGAAAGTATAACGTGAAATGCAGATTGTATATTTTAATTCAGATTACGGCTCGTCATCAACAATGGACATCCAAATATATAAACTTTGTCCCGTACAAAAAACAGATCTGAGTTCTTAACTCAATTAGAACCCCAAAAAGGTGGCTCAAAGGAAAAACACCTGTTTCCATTGTATAGTAATAAATCTCAATTTCGACGCACTCGTTTTCAAGGCAGGTCATTGTCCTTTTAAAATTGTCACAAATGTAAGGGTACCTATTCACAGGAATTTATCTCCCTATAAAATAAAAATAAAATAATAATTTTAAGAATTAACTGGACATATTTTCATAATAGAATGTCATCATTTCATTACAAATCATATGAAATGGAAATACCATGAAGTGTAATGCGCGTTTTGGTTTCCGTCTACAAGTAGATTTCTGTAAGCTCAAAGCATAAATTAGGTCGACTGCGCATCATTGACCTATGGCTGAGAGTTATCTCAGTAGGTGTTAAACCTACCATCAAGTGAGCTTCAAGCTCGAATGTCAATTTCTAACATGAAAATATTTTTTTATATATTTAACATTAGATTAATCTTAGTACCATAGGGAAAATATACATAAATGGAATATTTGAGAACATTCCCCACTGGTACAGTGCAGGAGTCAAACCGATTACACAGCCCATTTCTTTTCCCAATGCACTCAGTGAAAATCGTATTAAAATCGCAAAAGTTGGATTTTAATATGGCAACCAACCCAACTCAAGCCTGAATTATGATACTTTATTAAAATCCACGTCCGATGTTCAAGCCAAGTAGGTAGGTTTTTTTAAATTCGGTGTTGATATGAAAGTACATTCAGTTTTTTTGTCATAGCGAGTATCACAAGATAAAAAAATAATAGTAAAAAAATCTCAGAATCTCATAAAGCGCGATTTATTTCGAGTGCTATACTGCAAGGGTGGCCATGAGCTGATGTCGGAAAAATAATATAATGAGTTAATTTCGTTTTAATCCGTTCAAAGATTCTATTAAAATTAATTGGTTTGCTCAATAACGCAAAAATACAAAGCAGACATTGTTAGATTTTGAAAATGCTTCAACGAGGAAGGTGGATGGGTGAGGGGACAGTTTTTACCAATCCCTTTGCCTTTTGAGCAGATACGTACATACATAAGGAAAAAAAATACAAACTCAAGTATTCCACCTTTAATAAAAGTAATCGTATTATGTAGGCACATATAAAACATTTGAATTAAGCCGTGTGACAGTAATTATTGACTAATTGAGTGGGCCTCCTGTCAACAGTCGTGAATTGATGTACATTTCATTGTAGGCACACATTAAGTGAATTGAAGTCGTAATAAAATTCAAGATTGCGGCCATTGACCTTAACGAAGCCTTCTTTACAGGCTTTTATTGACTTTTGTTTAGATTATATTATCATTATCAAATTACTTCTCTATTGTTAATAGAGACTATTATTTCAAAGCATATTCTGTTGTTACAAGAATTTTGCAAGTATTTTGATTTCATCTCTACATAATATAAATTCCCTCAACGTAAAGAGTATTTTCATATTATAAATGTATCTAGAAAATGAAAATGGTAAAGGTAGGTGTTAAATCACAATATTGGAATTTTACCTTCTAAAATAAGCTGATATCCAAATTGATAATATTGGTATTTATATTGAGAGTATTTCGTTGTTTAATGGAATCTTCTCATTAATTTGTCTACGAGTCAGCAAGCGGCAAGTCAGCAATTTAGTTAACAAAGTGATCACGTCAGAAGTTTTGCTAACTTCAACGATCAAACCGCACAGGTAACTTTAGAAATGAGTCGTTATAGAGGAAATATTTTAAAAGTTTATATTATTTCTCAAATTCCTTTACTTGTATCTAATGACGTCTTTTCGAGAAATTGAGATTTTTTACAATACTTATTTATAACATTATATTAATTAGTACATTTATATAAGCAAACCTTGCTATGAATTAAACAATTTTTTTTTATCTCCAGAATCACTAATGTCCTTTTTTAGTTTTATATTTGTCCCTATAAAGACTATTACTTTCTTAACAAGTCTTTTATTTATGAGTAGAAACACAAATAACGGGCGAGTTGTTTCTCAGATGTAGCAAAAATATGTTGGAACGCCTTAAAACTGTTAGATAATACAATGCACCCGCTCTCATGAATATTAAAGGAGCAAAATAAACAGACAGACTGCCGTAGAGACAAATAACAGCGCATATATTAGCTTAATCTTGCGGAATAACTGTGGGAAAGAAACATAGATCTGCGTGCCTCGGGCCTCAGGTATTACTGAGATATTGTCACGTCAAATGATATGGAAAATATTGTATTTAGGTGGTGTTCTGGAAACTATTTACTTTCTGCAAAGAAATTTTCAATTCCAAGTTGTTCTATTCCAAGTTTATCTACGATTACAGAATTCGCACAATTTTGCGTTTATGTTATTCTAAGACTGAAACACTGAATTAATTGAAAGTAGTTCTTAAAAATAACATCAGTCTACAGACTTATGACTTATTATAATATTCTCCTTGTAAGGAGTATATTGAATTATGTGTTTCAAATTCAAATTCAAATTCAAAAATCATTTATTCATTTAGGTAACACAATGTACACTTATGAACGTCAATAAAAAATACATATTAAATGCTTCTAGTTTTACATTTACTGCCAGTTCTCAAATCAAGGGCGTAGAGCGGACATGAAGAACTGGCAAGAAACTCGCCGCCACTCTTTTTTAATCGCCAAGTTTTTGTTTTACAAATGTTTTGTAAGGAGCTGCAACCATTACACCATGTTCCACATGACATCTTTAAGTAATTAACTATAATAATCGAAAAATATATATATAAACGAAAAAATAAAAATAAATAAAAACAAAGATTTGTCCTCTATCAGCAGAATGTATGGTGAAATAGGAGCACTCACTTACATTCTCGTGGGAACAACACGCAAATACATAGACGAAATAACTAATATCACCGCATACACGAATTCAAGTTCGACCAGTCACCACAAGTAGCACCCGTTCACGAGTATGACGCATGGCCAGCAGTTTCAGAGGTGAGAAAGAAGAGAATGGAAAAAAAGGAAGAAACTGCATCGAGCCCAAATAAAAATGGAAGATCATTGATATAATGGTTGATATTAATAATAATTTATACTTTACACTTTCAACTTCTTATACTTAATTTCTGCAATTTCAGTATCGATCTATTTTGATTAAAATTCATTCTCTTCCTTTCATTTACACTTGCTCAAAATATTTGCGTACCTATTGAATCCTAATCGATCAAAATACTGAAGTCCAAATCAAAAACGAATTTGAATAAAGAACAAAATCAAAGTCGAATCAATTTCGGTGTTAATCCGGCTGCTCTAAGCGATGAATGAAAACGTCAATGAACCAACAATTCAGAGAGGTGGATTATACCGTAGCAGACTTCTGCTAGTATATATGACAATTCATTAAGTATCTAATTGTTATAAATACCTCTTCACGGGGCCCTTTCTTTTGTTAGGGCCTCAAGAGTATCATTTCGACTCAACCAAATCCTCAGACATAAGAAAACGTCTTTGAAATTCGACCGCTGTAATAGAATACTGTGCAAATCCCTGCCACTATGAAATTCAAGTCTCTCCCTCAGATTGGTTTGTTTGCACAAATAAGATGTATATTCGTGACAGAATGAACTATGCGGGTGTCGAATCTTGAACGGACTGATTATTATTTGTCTATTTTTGTGTGACGTTTGTAGACAATTGTCGGTCTATTTGAATTTGGAGTAGTGAATGTACATATTATTTTGTAGAAGAGGATAACGAACCAGTGATAACCACCAATGTACATTTCTACATTTGAGTGTTTGTTTGTGTTGCCGGCCTATATTTATTTATTTATAGAATATTTAAAGTTTGATTCAACAAACATAAATAGCTACGTTGTTTATTTATTTTTATAGTTTAGGGGAGCAGATGCGCTGCGGATCATCTGATGGAAAGTGAACACCGCCGCCATCCGCAATATCAGAAGACTCCCAGATGCGTTGTCGGCCTTTGAAATTACATAGTTACTAGAAATGTTAATGTTGTATTCATTTTCAAATTATGGCCTGGCTTAAATAATTCAGTGCCTTTACAATGAATAAATATTTTTGTAAGATATCACCATCATAACATAAAATCAATGCTTTTAGCTGATAATTAATTTTATCAAGCTCTTTTACTTTCATGATATTTTCAGATTTCACATAGGTTTCTTTATATGCACTGCTTTTTGCCGTAGACCGTGCAAAAAGATCAGATTAGTCGGACATTTTATAACATTTTTATTAAAAATATTGAATTTTCGCGCTCTATAAAAAAGTTTGAAGTTAAAACTAAAATACTTTGGTAACAACTAACTAATACTTTCGCAAATGTTTACCTTTTTATATCTGACGTTACGGAATATCGAAATGAATCGCTTTTTTTGTCGAAAAAATAACTTCTTATGGGCGTTACAAAATATTAATTCATATTTTTAGGTGATTCAGTCCACGCCATTTACATTCTTTTCAATAAATGAATAGAGACAGCAACTATAAGTATTACTTAGGATTATGTTGAAGTCAGTTAATACGGTTGAAGGAACACGGACATCGTTGGATTTTTCTATTACATAAATAAACGTAAATTATAATAGATATGAGGTTGTCACCCGTACATATAATCACGTCGTTTGGGCTCAGTTCATTGACACGTAACGCGAGATGCCAGTTTGGTTGGAAAAGTATGTTTGGGCCTAATGGTGTTTTAGTCAGTTACAGTATCAGATGTTACAAATCTATAATGATAAATTCTTGGACAATAGCTGTTAGATGGAAATAATAATAATATTTTTGGCTTTGGACTTTAGTACAAACTGTAATTGACCATAATATATGATTGTTATATGTTAAACTACATTTAACATAATAATAACCGTTATAGTGCCAAACCTTAAAGTTGCAGGGTCTGGCACTTTCTTTAGGTAATTTATTACACAAAGTGGTTAATCCGGGCTGTCATTCTGGTCTCTCCTCTTAGGGGGAGAGAATAAAATCTTGGAGTAACAGGACATGAAAATTTGTAAATGTTAAGAGCAAGCGCTTGGCCGCTACTTCACTATTTCATATTAGTTGGAGAATGATAACGCGGCCTAAGATCGCGTATCGTAAGAGAGGGATCGCGTTCATATGGTCAAAATGGAAAAATAATAATGGTTGTGTTGAGATAGCAGTGCAAAAGCCTATTAAATAAACTTCTGCCAATTAATTATCTAAAGTATTAGTGAAACGTAATTCTTTTGCACTTAGCTGGATATAACTGTAGAGTTACATGTTAATCTGGAATCTCATTTATGCACGCACTTTAACGCTATACATCCTGGAGTTCATCCATTAGTTAGTCTATAATTTTAGAAATGTAATCCATTACAGATTTCAGTAGCTTGTTTCAATAAAGTGCTTTTGGTTTGATAGATGGCACTCCAGTTGTAAGTTTAGAATATTCAGATGGCACTTTATCAAATTCACTTATTAGAAAGTAGGAAGTATTTAAATAAAATACTGTATACCGGATTAAATGCGATTTATTATTTATAGTGTTTAAATTATTTATCCCGACGTTTCGGATGCTTTTCAGCAACCGTGGTCGCGGGGAGACAGAAAGATGACAGTTGTATGATTTTTGAAGTGTCACAAAGTTGCCATATTCAATTCAATTCATTTTTGAATTGAATTGAATTGGCATTAATTTATGAATTAAAATTAAAATTGAATTAAATAATTTAAACAATATAAATAATAAATCGCGTTTTAATCCGGTATACAGTATTTTATTTAAATGTGTGATACTCGCGTTAATAAAAGACAATATTAAGTAGGAAGTAATTAATGTAATAAATTAACTTAAATATAATGTTAGATAAAAACATATTATGCAATTCATAACAATATGATTGAGCCACATAAAGTATCTTCTTTGTTACTGAGACATAAGAAAATAAGAAACATCAATAGGTATTAATTTTCGTAAATCATAATATTTTGTCAGAATAAATTATCGTGTAATTAATTCAGTACTTACTGGGAAAACGTTGTGTTGTTATAACGCAAGCTATTGTCTTAATATTATTGGCACTTGCCAGTATTGGCAAACATGTGTTGCCAGCATTTATAATACTCTCTATATCTATAAGTATTGATTTTGTTAGAAAATATTGCCTTCATTTAGGTGTCTGGTTGTAGTTTTTATTTTAGTTTGAGAATTTATTATTTATGGAATTAATTTGTAGAAGTAAGAGTTCATACAAATTTTCAAATATTTTTTCAAAAAAGTTTCGGTTGAATGCCATACTATATTAATAAGTGATTTCCCGAGTATTAAATACATACGTATATGTATATATTGTATATATTGTATATATCGAAGCATGGAGACCACTTCCCCAAATACATCGCCTTGCATTAAATCTTGTTTCCAAGGGATAATTGATTATTTAATATGAACATCGGAAACTATAATTTCCGTCTATTCTTCAATACGATTACTGATTTATTTTAAAAACTTATTTGAATAAAAGACATTGACTTGTAAAAAGAGTTGTTGTTTGGATTTTAATACTTCGAGTATAAGTAAAGGGATTCGTTTTCGGGTTTTAGAAAATTGCTAATAAAATCTTCAAGGGAGACCGTCCAGTTTCGCTTTCTCGCGTGTTTATGATGGATTTACAGGATATTGACCAGCTTCAAACTTCAACAAAGGTCAACTTGGTACAGCGTATGTTCCCTTGTAGAAACGAAGGATGAAAACCGGAGAAAGTTTTCACCATTTTTTGCGTTTTTTTATGTTGTCTCTAATAATTACGAGTATTATATAGTTTACTAGCGGACCCGACAGACGTTGTTCTGCCAGAATGTAGGCTTCAAAAATAAAAATAAATAAATTGTAGATTTGAATATTATGCTATTTCCCATCTCTATAGGCGGGACTTGAGCTGTCAGTTGGAGAAGATGGCGGAATTCCGCACCTAATCTCTTTTAAATTATAATAATACAAAATTTATATTTACAGATCTTAAAACTAACCATTAAAAATATTATAAAAATAAAACAATAACCTAGATCTTAACTTATTATAATATATACTTTTAAATTTAATTTTCTGCATAATTTTTTTCGTGATATTTCCGATATTTTTTCTGTTATTCGGCACGTAGACGAATCCATCAAATAAGATGTCATTAAAATCGGTGCAGCCGTTCTTGAGTTATAATTGGAGTAACTAACACAACTTTGTTTTATATATAAATATTAGTTACTAATGAAAAATCGTTTAAATGAAATACCATGTGAACTTTGAGTCAAGTTTATAAGATACAATGCATTTTTTTTTAAATTTATGTTCTATGCTCTGTAGTAACATTATCTTCCCGTATCTTCATCTGCCGTCGTCTTCGATAAATGTTTGATAATCCGTTGCTTTATTTAGCCATCAGGTAATCCACCTTCTCGGTTTCCCGCTCTTTAATAAACATAAGACGATATAAGATATTGACGAGAGGGAAGATCGTTTATTATATTATATACATATTTAATCGCGTAACAATTAACAAATATATATAAAAGAAGACATACATACTGTTAATGTTTTAGTGATGACAATTAAAAGAACATAGATTGAATAGATAAACATTCTGAAAGGAACCACAAACCAAAACATCAACTGTGTATATAGTTTTTGTCGATTTTCTATAAAAATACCGAACAAAATTCGATAATTTATATGGGACCACATCTGAAATATGACCTACCAAACAAAAAATAATCATCCAAATCCATGCATAACTTGCGCGTAATAAACAGACAAAAAAACGACATACAGATGAATTGAGAACCCTTTTTGAAGTGAGTTAAAAAATAAAACCAAGTTTCAAAACTTTGAATTATTTTTGTGAAAAGATTTAAATCTGACATCCATGTTTGTGCTTTAGCGGTTGTTGATTTCATTTGCTATTATATATCAAGATATTTTGCTAAAACATAGCAGTAAACTACAGTCAGTAGGTAACCACAATCAAACATTACGTTAACAAAATATCAAACCCCCCAATTTTATATTATTAAATATTAAAGGTTCTATAAGATACATTTAAAAAATAGGCTTCAGAATTATTATTTTAGTTTAAAAGTATTTTACAAAATCTTTCAAACTTTATAGCCATAATATAAAAGTGGTTTTACCTTTTTATTTTGGTCTTAAAAATAATAATTGAAGTTTCTATTGCTCTATAATATAAATTTTATAATGGTTAAAAAAACTTTCGATCGTTCAATTCAATTTTTATAATGACTGGTCTAAAATAGTTTATTGTTTTTTTTTTATGTTAGACATTGACAGATGAGCATGAGGCTCACTTGATGGTAGGTGACACCTCAGCCACAAGACATCAGTCAATGTTGCGCTATCGACCTACGTTTTACTTCGAGCATTCGGCAATCCAGACCGAAACCGAAATATTAATAATATATTCTTATTTATAATGTAATTGGAAATCCGTTTTAAAATATTTGGCACATTGTAAACCTATGGTAAGTTAGCAACTGACTTAACGATAATTAATTTTAATCAATTCTATTCGATAGTACCCGGTTTGTAGTCAGAAGTTTTGACGGGCTCGTTGGCACCTTGCGTTCAGATGGGTCGCGGGTTCAAATCCCACCGAATGATATATGAAAAAATCGTGAAGTGGATTTAGATATGGATTTCGATTGCTCGAAGTAAAAGATAGGTCGACATCATTTTCTGATGTTTTGAAGCTGAGGTGTGCACCTACATTCAAGTGAACCTCATGCTCATCTTTCAAGAAAGTGATTTAAGAATTCGAGTGTAACATTCGGAGTGTTCCAACATATGCGTTTACCGAAGCGTTATTTCTTATCTTATCTAATCTTGTTGTATTACACACATTTGCACCAAAATAACCTTTTTAAGTAATAAGTTAAAGAACCAATAACAAAATAATATATCGTCCCGATCTGGTAAAGTTATTAGCTCAATGTAGGCCAAAGAGTCGGCAAGTTTATTTACTATGCCCTGATATTTTTACAAAACTCGATATAGAAAGGGTATCTAACCTAATTTTCGATAAAGGCCATGATTTGCGTTCTCATTCAAGTTTTTCGGTCACCCACTTACTAACTTATCGCTCATAGTCCTTACGTAAGCTCGGACTACTTTACATAAGGGTAAAGTGATTGATCGGATTACAAAATGAAGAGGAAAATAAAAAATTCACTGTGTTAGCAACTTGTTAATAACTGGAGACAGTGTAGTATAGCATATTTAATGTTATTTAATTGTGATAAATCTGTACTAATTTTATAAAAAGGAAAGATTTATTTGTGTATTTGTTACGATTTAACTCAAAAGCTACTCCACCGGTTTTAAAAATCCTTTCACCGTTAGAAACCGTTACATTATCTTCATTCCACCCGTGACAAGCCGGGTCGGATTACTAGTATTATATAGAGCAATTTATTTTATAAAAGCTTATATAGAAAACCGTGAAGTGCAAATTGCATGTTTCTGTATCAGTCTATGGATTTCTGAATGCGAATTTAAATTTGAATTCGAAGTAAAAAGTAGGTCGACAGCGCATCATTGACTGATGTTCTGTGACTGATGTATCACCTACCATCAAGTTAACCTCATGCTCGTCATTAGATATCTAACATAAAAAAATATTTGTATAAAAGTGAATTCCTCCCTTGCGGCCGATACAGGTCTGATCTGTAGAATTTTTTTTTCAATTTAAGAGAAATTGTAATTAGAAAAAAATCATTGTTTACAATTCCGTATACATTACAAAAGCAGTTTTTTTTGTTATTTTTGTTGTGGATAAAATTAAGAAAGACATGAAAGATAAGAAATATATAAATAACAAGAATACTTCCTAAGATGTAATTTGTCGATGTCCACAGAGAGGGGCTCATGGAACAATAATAAACAGTGTGCCACTAATAATTTTATTTTTGTAATTTAAAAGTAAATTATTAAAATTGATTTGAAATACATACTCCATATGATAATATTCAGATTACGTTACATTAATTTTAACATAAAAAGAGAGTTATTATAATAATAGAATATAATATTATTATTATAATAACTCTCTTTTTTTGATTTTTTTACGATAAAGATAAAAATGAAATATATGAAAAGTTCAATTTTATCACACACCAGTTACTATTATTAATACGACAGTTCTATATCTCACTATATTGTTTCGAGGAAACGTTAAATTTTGCATAAAACTTAGAATTTATTAAAAGTTCATTAGTTCCATATCTGAATTGTCATTTAAATAATCTTAATAGGCATACCTGATATTGTCACACCATATTTTGGTCTACTCTATGTAATTAATCAGTTGGCAACGGTAACAAAGTCCGCAATTATTCTAGTCAGATAATGATATATAAGTTAATTTATATTACGCGGTAGAGAGTATGACGTTTGTTATAAAATTTAGCTTTTCTGTTGGTGAAATAATGTTTAAAATCTGTCTAGTTAAGTTTCTAAAAAAAATATTGTTCTTCTTCCTGCCCTGTTCCTTTTTTTTTATTTGAGGTCGGCGCAGTATGTTCTTTATTTCCATTCTGTTCTTTCACTCGCCGTATATCATTCTTCACACAATCAATCCATGTTTTTTTTGGCCTCCCTCTTCCCCTATACACATCCACTTTCATATTCAAAACTTTTTTAGATACATGTTAAAATTAACAAAATTTATTATTAAGAATTTACTTCACTTCCGCAACGTGCTTAATATTAAAATATATAAAGTAGTATTTAGTACAAATCAATAATAAGTTATTTCTTACTTTATAATCTAAGAAGTACCTACTCCATGCATTTTTATCTTCCATATTTATTATTCAATAGATTTTTGTAACTTAATACGTAATAGTTCTTGTCATTATGAAGTCAGTTTATATTATTATTTGTTTGCATCCGTAAGAAATGTCCAAGTTCCGTTTATAAGCTGCTGGTTGTATTTAAAAGACTCTCCAAGCATCTGCATCAACAGAGATATGACTGGTCACTTCTTAGCCCTTCCCAACGCTACTATCATCAATAGTAAAAAAATTGACACCTTCAAAGCGAATGTTCTCGTTAATTATAATACGATTCAATACCACCCAAGGCCTGTAAATTAGTTTACCTTTGATATCTACAGTTGAATAACCGGGAATGGAGTTTAAATTTACAATTTTCTCCTAAAAATATTCATGATGTATATTTTAGCCCTATATATTTTGGGGCTGAAGATGTTGTAGGAATATTAATGTGGATGTAAGGTTGATTCACACTAACTTAGCCTGATTTAATTTTGATATATTAATAACTAGCTTCTAACCGTGACTTCGCCCGCGCAGACTCTGATTATTATCATTTTTTGGGCTTCTTGCAATACACTCCTATTCCACCATATATTTGTTTCGTATCACTCTATCGGTTTATGCACCGCACGCCGAAATAGCTCTCAGGTAGCAGGATTTTTTTCGAGTTACTTGACATTCATCGTTATTATTTGGCCATTTAACTCAATATCATTATACATTATAGCCTATATGTTATTTTGATGTATAAAAAATAATAGTATAAAGTTTCATCAAAATCCGTTTAGTAGTTTTTGTGTGACAGAGTAACAAACATCCTCACAAACTTTTACATTTATAATATTAGTAAGAGCATTTTACGTTTTAAACGAATATATTCAGACCAGTTTTCAGTTCCTCTTTACTTTTTATTACCTTTCATTTTATTCAGTTACTGCTAACTCGCTAAAAAGCTCGACTTACTTGGAAATAATAGGTAAAAAAATAAAACAATATAAACCTAAAATATTTCAAATCCACTTCCCGCTGAGAGAACATAACTCTTGACAAAAACAACTAACCGCAAAATTGCATGAAGCCAATATAGTCGCGTTCAGTCGCTCACACGATAAAATATTGCACTTTTTCACTCGACTGTACACCGGGTCGGTGACCGCCGCTCGATACACTCGCCGCCACAAACTAGCTTCACTAGGTGAGCTATGCACGACTAACATAACATGCATGCGACTACTCATAGTAAAGTTATTTCTTATTTAATGTATACTGCCGTCAGTTATGTTTAAAAACACTGTCCGATCGAGAAACTAACACACCTAGTTACTAATATATCACATAGTAGCTTCGTAAAAAACTAACATTTTGAAGATACATATGCTAAATGGGAATCCGCGGACTTTTGTCTAGGTTTTTAAAATAACTTTAATACACGAATTCCTAAATAAAGAATTGCTTATTACATAGTTTTTATAAATCTTTTAAAATCAAGCCGTAAATAGATTTTTGGAGAACTTGATTACAAAGGGTTGAATTGTCTTTATTATACTAAAACATTGTTTGTACGTCCATAAGAAATTCTGTAAAAAAACCGTATCAAAAGTTGTTGAGTGGTTTAGAAGAAGTAAGCGGAGGAACCGACAGACGCAGATAGATATTTGTATACTATTCAGATGTTGTTTGTAATATTTTGCTCTAGAAGCGTCTTAAACGTTTCTGAACGGCAACTCTGAACCAAGAAGTACATATATTACGTGTAAAGATGGCCGTTATTTCAATATTGGATATTGTTTTATCTGATTGACTTTTCAAAGTTCGTTCGCTCTACATTAGTGAAAAAGTACTAACTAAGCTTCTTATGAATTCTTATTTCGCATTTCAATCGAAGAGAGAATTTCAAATAGAACCTTGTATAGCTCTATCTTTAATTTAATAAAATAATGTACAACTCGATAATATTACCATTTTGATATTTAAATTCATATCTCCAGCGTAGCTTTTTATAATACAAATAAAAATATAATAAACAATTTGCAAGTTTTGAACGTTACCGAAAATCGTTTCAATATTCCGAGGCACGCAAATCTGCAAAAGTCTATCGATGATGTTGCATCTTAATTTTCTACTGAGTGCGGGTTTGTGATGTGGAACAGATGTTGATATTATCATATATATCAGTTTATAGACGAACAACAAATAAGACATTCATTTGGTTTTGTTTTTTAGTGTTTTTAAACGGTATATGTTAAAATATTTTAGATGCAGCAAGTTGAAGTGTGTAATGTTAAACTATAAAATATTATTTTTATCAACGCGATTATCACACACTTATATAAAATTACCTTATTATTTCCTGACGTCATCGTTTTAATCCAGTTAAAGGTTTTTTATTTAAATATAATAATCAAATCAGAACAAAATGCCGAAAAGTTAGGTAATAGAAATAGAATAAGTAATAAAAGTACTGCACTGTCTATAAAATTAATGCTTTTAATATTATTTTTAATCTATAGTAGGACTATGGTCAATTTTGAAAAGGCCAAATCTTGTCTGTAGAAACAACATTTAGAATCGGTGGTTGCTTTAATAAAATGTTAAATTATTATTTTAATTTCATATTTGAATTTTTGGTCTGATTTATACTAAATATCTGGTGAATATGCTGTTTATATTGGTGAGCTTAATGATTTTATCTTTTTTTTAAGAAAAATAGAGACTAAATATTAAATAAAAAAAAAAAAAAAAAAAAAAAAAAAAAAAAAAAAAAAAAAAAAAAAAAAAAAAAGTTTCTTAATCTTGTGGGCTTAGTGAATTCTTTATAGTATAAAAGTGTAGCTATATTACAGGAAAACCTAGATGAAACCTTAGTTGCGTGTACGTGAGCATTTGTTATCATCTTTGTTATCAATATGGAAAATGTAACTTTAAGACGGAAAATTATAAAAAAACAAAAATCTGAAACTAATTTACAAGATATTCTACTCAATGAATCTGAATTTAACCTATCTAACTCAAGTTCTTGTGAATTTTCCTCAAAACCAGAACAATTCTTATCAACTTCAGATATATCAATGGTACATTATGATAGTTTAGAAGTACAAAAATTAAAGGCCGAATTAAATACTGCACACGAGGTAATTACAAACCTGAGAGATGAATGTAGGAATCTAAAACAGTCTTCAGAACAAAATGAGATAAAAATTAACTTTTTAAAAACCCTTATTGAAACAGCACATACAAATCCTCAACAAAAAATCTCCAAAAATACAATATTATGGAAAACACCAATAAAAAAATATATGATGGATTTAAATTTTAGAACACCACGTCATTCGCCATTAAAATGTTATAACAACTTAACTATGTGCAATACATATCCTAAAATTAAAGAGAGATTAATGAGTAAGGAAGAAAATAAAAATAATTTAGGAAATTATTCAAAAAAGATATTATACTCTAACAAGCACTGCACTGTCTTTCCACAAGAAGCGTTGGTTGAAAATATTAACTTAGTAAATGATAAAAATTCCTCTGTTTCAATACCAAATGTTACAAGCACCAAAAAGTCAAATATTATAATCATAGGAGATGAAAGGGTCAGAAATCTATCAACTTGTATGCATGACAAAAGAAAAAATAAGTGGAATGACAAATTTCAAACTTTTGGACATTCAGAACCATATGCCCCAAGTCATGAAATATTTAAAAATTGTGAAAAATTACTCAAATCTTTGACAAGTAATGATATTGTTATTTTTGGTTTAGGGTCACATGACAAAAACCCGTTTTCATTTATTTCAGGATTATTATACTGGATAAATAAATTAGAGAATATTAAGATATTTATCTTAAATATCAAGAACAACAGGTACTTAAATGAAAGTCTGCTGAATGCAAAAATAAAATTATTTTTAAAGGACTGTAAAAACTGTTCATTCATAGATATAGACCATAATTATAAATTTTATAACCATGACATTAAATATATAGAAAACTTAACAAATAAATTAAATATTGAAATTGACAGCTTACAATATAAAAATGAATTTTTAAATTGGAAAAATATTTGTATTAAAAAGCCAAAAGCAACTAAATCTAACCATTCTAATAAGAATGAATTGATATCAACATGTTTTAAAAAGGGTACTATACCATTCTATTTCAAAAAAATACAAAATAATCTACAAACTAAAAATATAGACATCCCAGCTGAAACTACCAATGCTTTACATATGAATAACAAGTTTTTTCTTGACAAAAAAAAGTAATTATCTAACAATTTTTCACCAAAATATAGCTGGTGCAATAAATAAATCAGAAGAAATAACTTTATGCATTTCAGATTTACCATATTCAGTTGATGTTATTTGCTTATGTGAAACATTTATTAAAAAGGGAACTGAACAGTTACTGAAATTGCCAGGCTATAAGTTGATCTCATATTATTCAAGAAAAGAAAAGAGAGGTGGAACATGTATTCTTGTTAAAAATAATATTGAATGTAAACAATTAGATTTATTAAGAGACTTCTCATGTAACTATGATTTTGAATGTTCGGGTATAGACCTAAAATATCTAAACATGGTTATTATTTGCATATATAGAGTACCTAATAAGAATATTAGTGTTTTTATACAGAATTTAAGTGACTTATTGCTGAAAATTGGAAATAAAAAAAAGAAAATTATACTATGTGGGGACTGGAATATAGATTTATTAAAAATAAATAAAAATTCAGATGAACTTATGGCATTATTTAAAAACTTTAATATCGAATATCACATAAAAACACCAACTCGTAAAAATGCCTGTCTAGACCAAATTGCTAGTAATATTAAAAAGGGAGTTTCGTCAGAAGTTCTTCATCTTGGTCTCTCAGATCATGAGACAGCACAAATATTGAAAATTAACGTCAAAATAAGCAAAACAAGATCATACTGGTTTGAACAAAAAAGAGATTATTGTAAGAGTAATACAATGAAATTCTGTGAATGTGTGTCATCATTAAGTTTCTCAGAAACTTACAAATATGTAGATCTCAACGATTGTTTTAAAGAGTTTCACGAGCTATTACTATTATTTTATAATTTATGTTTTCCATTCATTAAAATAAAGAAAAGTAATGTGAATCCTAATATTAAGTGGTTAACCAAGGGAATTAAAAAATCTTGTGTATGTAAACGCTATATTTACTTAAAACACATACATTCTGGGAATAAAAATCATAGACATTATAATAGATATAAAATGATTTTAAAAAAATGCATCCTTAAGTCAAAAAGAATTCAAAGTGAAAAATTTATTAAACTGAATAGAAACAAAAGTAAAGCAGTATGGAAAATGATTTCGGAAAATATTATTGACAATAATATAACTAATGAAATCGAGGAGATACAAATAAACAATATTAAATATGACTCAATGCATGACATTTGCGAACAATTCAATAATTTCTTTATCAATGTGATGAATAATAATAACTTTGACTATAATAAAAATGACATAAATAAGACATTGAAAGTGGACAGTTGTAATACTATGTTTTTAAGACCAACTAATGTTGACGAGGTTTTTAAAATTATACAGTCTCTTAATAATACAAATTCAGTGGGGGCAGATGGGATTTGCACAAAAATTTTAAAGCTGTCGGCTACGTTTATCTGCAAACCGCTTGCTTATATAATTAATTTGTCTTTTGAGCAAGGTATGTTCCCGTCCATACTAAAGACCTCCGTTATAAAACCGTTATATAAAAAAAATGACCCTAGCAATATGAATAATTACAGACCGATTACGTTAATTCCCGTAATATCCAAAGTCTTTGAGAAGGTTTTTTTGGATAGACTAAAAAATTATGTATCACACCACGATATATTAACAAAAAATCAGTATGGATTCAGAAAAAATAACTCAACAACTCTAGCATGCTTCAGCCTTACGAATGACATAATCCAATCTCTTATTGACAAAGTACCAGTTGCTGCATTATATTTAGACATGAGTAAAGCCTTTGACCTGGTAGATCATAAACTACTGCTATATAAACTAGAGAAATACGGAATTAGGGGAATGGCAAATCAGTGGCTTGCAAACTATTTAAAATCAAGAGTACAGTACGTAGAGTTAACTAAAACCGTACTTAAAAGTAAGATGACCTTTAGATCGCAAAATCAGATGAACAATTTTGGTGTGCCACAGGGCAGTGTACTCGGACCATTTCTATTTCTTATGTATATTAATGACTTACCGAATGCCGTGAAACACAAAACAATTTTATTCGCAGATGACGTAACATTATTTATTAAATGTATCAATAATGATCATATAGAACGAGAAATTAATAATGCCCTGACTGAAGTAATTAAATGGTTGAAAACAAACAATCTAAAAATAAATATGGATAAAACAAAAGTAATGAGATTTCATACGATAAATTCTCAAGTCAAAAGGTTAAATATCAGTCACGACAATAATGTAATAGAACAAGTAGGGTTTCATAAATTCTTGGGCATTATTTTAGATGAAGAATTAAATTGGAAATTGCATATTGAAAATATTTGTGACAGGTTAAATCGATTAACTTACGTTCTGAGACGTTTAAGAGCAACTGTATCTTTGGATGCTGCAGTTAATGCTTATCACGCATATGTGGCATCCATACTCTCCTATGGATTGATACTCTGGGGCCAATCATCCCATTATGAAAAAGTATTTGTAGTACAAAAAAAATGTATTAGAGCTTTATGTGGAATGAGTCAAAGAGAAAGTTGTAGATTGGTGTTTGGTAAACTCCGCATACTTACTTTAACATGCATGTACATAAAAGCTGTATGCAAATTTGTCAGAGAACATCCTGAATATTTTAAGAAACAAGGTGATATAAATACGCTCATTGATACGAGATACAAAAATAAATTATATTATCCGACGTGCAGAATAAATATGGCAAGCAAAAGTACTATATTTATGGCAATCAAAATTTATAATAAAGTTTCAGATAACATTAAAGAATTACCAACACATTTATTTTTAAGAAGGTTGACGAAATGGTTAATGACAAAGCAATTTTATAATATTAATGAATTTTTGTATAGTAACAATAATGAATAAGTTTTGACATGTATAAAATTGACTGTAAATATTGACATGTATCTATAAATTGACTTTGAAAAATTTTGAATTTCTAAACAATCAAATTATAATGTTGTCATGTTTCTTTTTTTTTAAATAATGTTATTTTTGCACGCCCAATATACGGGCAGAATGTCTAGAACTCAACCAAACGTGTACATCTGTAACCACTACATTCTGGCAAATAAATGTTTTTGAATTTTGAATTTGAATTTGAATAATCTAAAACTATAAGTACTTTAACTTTTACTTAACACTGTTAGTAATGACTTCTGAAGACTCTTATTTTAAGTGAAATGTTTAGACTAAAGTCCACTAAATCAACGTACGGTGCAGTCACGCCCATAACTCAGTTTATTTTCTATTTTCATGCTTTACTTCGTTAGTCTGGGTTGTAGACAGGTAGAATAAATTACCTACACAAGCGGAGATATGGGAGTCAGCGATACAATTTATAGGCTTCCCTGATTCTTAAAATATTATATTTTTGTATAAAAAATAAATACACAGTTGTAGAAGGCTAAAGCTATATACGAATGTCAGGTACAGTCGTGAAGATAAACTATAATGGGGTGAAGTAGTCTTGGCATGCTAATATTATATTCTGTGTATGTCGGGTACAGTCGTAAGCATAAAGCGCCTCCAAGTGGAGAGCGATCAAAGAACGTGCTTCATCGCCGATCTGACACCACTTCACATCAGGTCACAGTGTACAGACGCGTGCAGTTTTTGCAGATTTAGCTGAGATATATTATATTTTGAACACAAATACTAGTTGCATTGAAATTATATATAAATTGTATACATTAATTTGTTTCATATATGCGTAAATTATTTTTCCACAGTCAGACAGCTTAATTTCAGTAGCTTTGGAGTATTGAGTCCTTTTTATAAATGCTATACGATACATATACAGCTAAGACAGATGTATTTTAAAACGGCTCTGATTTTGCGAAACTAAACTGTTAGCGAGCTGGTAGTATGGTAATTCAGCTGTTTCTCGGTGCCTTCGGGCACGCGGTCGGATCGCTCTGGTTCCCACGCTGCAAAAATCGTTAAAAGTAAGTTTTATATTTTATTTACCTTACATTAAACAATGAAATCTCATAGAAAAATGCAATTTTCACCTTTTATAGATCCTTATCTGTTAGAAAATGATTTAATTTTTATTAACTTTTAACCAATTAATGAGTAAGTTTCATATCAGGTGGACTAATCTTGTTTAAAAATAATTTTCGGTTAAATTTAAGATCTTATATGAATCAATCAAGATAGAAGAAGAATATAATATTAAAATAATACTTGGGTATTTCAAAATGATCGAACTGTCACAGCAAGCTTCTAGACCTACTTGTTTGAAAAAAAAGTGATTGAAAAGATGATGATGATGAAGAAAAGACTCGAAAATGTACATACACTATGAATCACTATTAAATTTTGCATATTAAAAAAGTAGTATTGAGGCAAATATTGTATTTTATCGAGAGCATATTGAATGGTATTCGTCTCCGAACTTTATTTACGGCGGTTACAAGGTTTATTGTGTCGAGACCGATTCTTATTAGCGGTTAAAGCGTCTGTCCTCACATTTGTTTCTATTACTAGCAGTAAATCGGAACTTTCTACTGAGACAGCTTGTCCTAGGACGAGAAGATTACATCCTTGGCCAGTATAGGAAAGACCATGATGTTAAGTGTGCAATTTTTTGCAGAAGAGATTGTTCTTTCCTTTTATGGTTTAAAGACTATCTAAAGATTCAGCTGTTTACCTAGCCAGTCTATTCACATAATTAAAACTAACTAAAGAACAGACATGGAAAAAGTTATCGTTCTTTAGATTTTTTAAACAAAAAATGTGAAATGTTTGTATACATATAAGAATCTTATGTTTTTGCGTGACAGACATTCATTCGCGTAAATCTTGATATTAATTATTACATCTTCTTCTAAGGGATCTTAATTTTTGTCGATATTATAGTGCTAAAACCCAATAAGTATAAAATTAAAAATGTAAGTTAAATTCAATTTTAAAAGTTTAGTGACAACCTTAGATATACAAAGAATATCGCGCTAATTATTGATCTGAAATTGAATTGATTTCATACTTATTAGGTTTTAGTACTATAATTAATCTATACCGGACCTACTCACGGCAGCGTTTTTGGCATGTTGGTGTCTACAGCGTAGACCCGCTACGATATTCGTAGCGTAAAGTGAATTCCCGAGAAAATAATGGCGCATGGGGCAAATACATTCCCTTCAATTTTATTTACAGGCAAAAAGGTGATCAAATTTCTGTGCTCTGCTCAACCAAAAAAATTTTTAAATCTTGATTTTTAAAAAAATTGTCGGATTCGTTCTCGGGACCTTCGGTAATAAATGTATCGTGTTTACCGCTGAGCAACGGAGACGGAGAAACTAAAATATTACTTTTCATTCTAAACTGTACAATAATTTCGCCAAGAAAAGCGCGACACCCTAGCCAATGCTATCTATCTACAGATTGTTTTCAAAGACAAAGATTTTGCAGTTTGAGAACAAAGAGTAAATATAAAATAATATCAGAGTTTCTTTCCGTTTAATCATCCATTCTATGTAAAGAATTGATTTCGGGTGATGACTTTTAAAAGTAATTTACAACAAAATTCCTACACTTTTTTATTTTGGATTCATTCCTATAATATAAATAATCATTTTGTTTTGCTATAACTAATAGTCTATGGGTTTTACGCAATAATATAATAAAAAAAAGTTATTTAATCAGTTAAGTAACAAAACGCATGAAGCAAATCTTTTTGTTCTATATAGAAATATTTTGTTATTGATATGACTGTTTGTTGTGAAAATTGATGAAAAAAAATACTAATTACAATAAAATACTATTAAAAATCCTTATAAATTTAATATTGAGCTTATAAAGCATGTATTTTTTTTTGTACACGAATGAAAAGCTTATAAAAAATAAATAGATACTATGTTCAGAAGTAAAATGTTAAAAATAGTTTCAGTATTCATTTTAAAATAATGAAAACGTGCATGAAAATAAATAAAATGTTTTTAACCCATAGAGCGCACTTCCAATCCCAGTGACATAAGTAATTTAATTTTTCAGTTAATGGGATGTTATGTAACACATGCTTACCTAGACTTTATTATTGTATAAACGACTCTCACAGTATTTTTATACACTCTGTACACATTAACCGACCGCCTCCGTGGCTCAGTGGTAAGCGCGATGCGTTTAGCACCGGAGGTCCCAGGTTCGAAATCCGGGGAAAACAAGAATGTTTCGGTCAGACAGAGCACAGAAGGCTGACCACCTTCTTGCCTGTACAAAGAAAATATCATCAGTGAAACAGACACAGAAATGGGTCTGCCCCATGCCCCACTAGGGGACCCGGGACTTCACTTTACACATTAATTTGTTGGAGTATTCTACAATAATAACATCCATTAAGACTCATTTTGGATAATAATTAATTCGGGAAGTCACTTTGACGAAGTTTGACTCTTTTTAACCGACTTCAAAAAAGATTCTCAGTTCAAATGTATGTATTTTTTGTATGTTTGTTACGCGATAACTCCACCAATTATGCATGGATTGTTTCAATGTAGTATGTAAAATATTGTATAGTTGGTAAACGTTCGTAGCGAGCCTAGCTACGAGCCCTCGACCCCACGCGTCGCACTTCAGTGTTCACCTTTAGAAACGCGCTCTTTTGACTCGACGAGAGGTTTTCACAAATGAAGGTTTATGAGGAATGCATTTCAAGGTCGCACCAAGGTCGAGGTGAAGAGACGCGGAATGAATAATGTTTTTAATATTTTTCAAGTTGTGCTGGTGTTAATTTTTTGTTCGTTGATGAGTTTTGAAATTGAGCGAATACTTCAGAGAAAGATACGTAAGTTTAATTGGATTTATGTACAGCGAATGAACAGTATATTTTTCAAGCAACAGCGGATAATTGCGCATTGAATATTCGCATAGTTTTCTGAAATATAAATATGAATTCCGGAGTGCCCTATTTATTTATTTTACTCTTTATTGCACTAAATAACAGAAATAATACAGAGAATATACACCTTTAAATAAATTGAAGTACAATTGGCGGCCTTATCCAGGCAACCATATGGTTCAAGCATATGGTTGCCTTGATTCAAGAAATTGAAAGAAGAAATGGGTAGTGCAAGAATAAAAGATACATACATATGTAGATATCATAAATAATAGTGCCCTAGTTGGGATACAAAATAGGACTCATTAAATTGACAATAAATATACCTAATCTATGCTCTGTGAGCGATTAAATATGTTTGAATACTAAATCAAGACATTTAAAAATATACAAAAAGCTCAATATATTATAGAAATAAACATATGTTTCACACCTCTTGAGGTAGGCAGAAATTACGGATTTTCGTATCATACCTACCACTCACTTCTTCCACATAAATTACTATACATAATAATGTATTACTTTTGTGATGGTTCGTTACCGGTCGGAATTTTAATATTCCTCTCACCCGTTCAATGTCCGAAGTCACCAGACGTGGGGAAAACATGCTTACAGAAAATTATAATCATGTCGTCCCGGTGAGGTTCGACCCATCGATGCCCACGGCAAGTGTTCTACAAACGCGCCAACGAGCCCGTCTAAATTTTTCATTCTTCAATCGTTCTCAATACAGTCAAATATATGACATGAAAATAGGTACATACAAGCAAGGACTGAATACCGGTTAATTTACTATTGGAGTTATACCGGTATAATAAAGGTTTTTGTTAATATTCTTTCGTTTTTATTTATATTTATTGAAAAAAAAAACTGTGGTAAGTTTAGTATGTATTACTCTATAAAACTAAAATCATGGTATCTCAGTCATAAAAATTAACCGGTTTCAGTCCCTGCATACAAGTATATTGGAAGTAGCATAGTTTGTTCTAATGGATGTTATGAATTAATTTATATGAATATAGATTGTAAGTAGTTGTATTTTTTAAAAAATAAAATAAAATAAAAAATAAAATATAAGTTTTATTTTTTATTGCTTGTGCCAGCGCGCCCCTCCACCGGAACCACTGAAAATCTGATAAACGTATGCTAAGTGGTATTCCGTTTTTGAGGGCACCACTCTATTTAAATTAAAGTTATTTTTTTAAATTATTTATTTGTATAATAATCTTGATCAACTTTAGTATTAAGTTATTTTTTGTATTAGCTTCAGTGGTGTTTTTCAAAATAAATGTTCTATCTATCTATCTAATGTTGTAACAAACATTGGTCACAAAGCGAGGTCACATCAGCAGCCAGGTGAACATCCGCGTGACCCGGTTACTTGCATCGATCTGTTGCAACTCGCAAATACCATCGAATTGATCCAATATCATATGATTTGTGGCTATTGTATCACCATAGAAACGTGATTTATTGTCATCTAATATTTATTCCGTTCTATTAACCCACTTACTAGGCCTTGCTGCTTAAAGTTTAATTTCTTTTACTGTTATCTTACAATGTACTTTTTACGATCGAAGACTTTTTAGTATACGTTTCCTATAAATCAATTGGTAGATATTACCTGTTTCAAGGCCTTAAAAATTATTTCAAAATATACTTATTCCTTGTCAAAAAACATCAATAAAAAGTTAATATTTGAACAACTTTTTAATAATAAATAATTAATTGTGTCAGGACAAAAGAAGTAACTATGTATCTTGGATTTCTGTACGAAATATTGTTTTTGACAGAACATTCGACAAAGTGTTGAATAATTAAACGTGTTTTAAAAAAAATACAGATATTGAATTTTAATTCGAAAGACCCGCGAATTTTTGTCTTAAAATTTCGAATTTTATTTTCATAAAATATTGAAAATTTAATTTTAAAATGTTTTAGTTCATTGAACAAATTCCTTGTGATATAATCTATCTTGCTCACATTGGACACTGATAATAATTTATAGCCAACAGACGAAGGACACGTCTCTTGTGTATTAATAGTGCTTGCTTAAAATCTTTGATAGTACTTTTAATATAAAATTAAGAAATAATTCGTAAAACATATTCTTGAATACAGTGGTATACAGCGAGTTCGAATCTCAACGGGTTTGATGTTTATAATTTTTTACAAATATGCTTTTCCCTACGTCTGACTACTAAGGCACTAAGCGGGTGGACGACTATTGAAATCCGGGTCACGTTCCATTCTTCATAGATGAAAAAGCTGTGAAGTGCAGATTAGCTGTTCCAGTCTATAAATTATATAAAGTCTATAAACTGAATGCTTGGAGTTAGAATTAGGTCGACAATGACTATTGATGGTCGCTTGAAATATTTATCATTGGGTGTTCTTTACGCTTGTCTGGCATAACACCTTTGAAACCGATGTAACCTATCCTATATTAATATAATTTTCTAGTTATATAAAAATCTTTATTTGAAAGAAATGTTGATATATTTATATATAAATAGTAGGATAATTTTCATCCGATATTATATAAAATATAAAAAGTGCGTATTGAACAACTAAATCAAAATAAAATATAGCCTATATTAATTCAGAATGGCGTAGCTCAGTGAAATGGCGTAGCTGGTCCAACAAACAATCTCTACGTGTTAATGGTTATATAAATATTCTGATAATTTTACCAATGTATTATAAAAAACACTCTATACATATGAGTAAATATTTTATCATGTAGAGCTCAAGGGCGCGTTGAATTCCATACCGCAGTGATTACGGTATTATGTAGAGTCAATTCAATCCGAGCCGCATGCCTTAATGCGTCGTTCCGGGGAACTCTGGGATCTTTGCATATTTTGTTTCAAGGCCGACGTATCTTATTAATTTCCTTCGCATCTCCAGCCTTGTCCTTCAAGAGTTTACTGAAGTATTAACCTCTTCACAGAAGATTAATTCTCTAGGAAAATGAGCTTAAAATTTAGGTCATTCCGACAAAATGGTTTGGATGTTATTATGGACTTATATAAGCTTAGTAAAAAGCGTCTTTGAAAATAGGTATTCTGGGTTTTGATTCTTTAGAAAATGTGTCTTAACTATACGTTTACAATGATCCCATAATAATTCAAAAATATCTGTATTAGAAGTTACTATAAAAAGATAAACAAAATAATATATAGATATATGTTTACTAAGAGTGTGCTCTGCCAACATGTTTACTTAGCGCTTACTTAGTTTTTAGAACCTCATCAACATTGGAGCATCAGCCCAAATGACTCGTGGTAAACTCTTTAGTTATCATATTAAGTAAAGGAACAAGCCAACGTAGCATAATCAGCGTATAATGAATAAAGATAACGATTATCGTTGACGTAGCAACCTAACACAATCGTCTGGGAAACTTAATCCATTAGTATCTAACTGAATTGTCTCTTCGAACCCACACTCGGGGCGTAGACCAGGTCACATTTCGCGTGCTTAGAGGTAAAAGGACTTATAACAATGTATGTGCCCTTTTACCTTTGCAAAGGTAAAAGGGCACATATTTTTTTTTTTAATGCCAATCGATTAGTAGACACATTCTACGCTTAAAATTGAAAAAAAAAAAATTAAAGGTAAAAGGGCCTATGACTCTAATTATACGCCCTTTTACTTTTAAGACTTCGAAATTTTGGTGATCTAAAGGTGAAAGGGCATATAATTTTTTTTTCGGCCAGCTCAAAAAAGAACATATTTGTAGTTTAAAAATTCGTAGTTTAAAAAAACACTCGCTTTTTATTTTAAGAAATAGTTATCATAAAATTTATAAACATGAACAATCATCATAAAATTATGTTTAATTAAAAAAAAACATCGGACTCATCTTGGTACTGTTCCCATACCCTCTTGCTCTATATTATATAAATAATAAAATCAAAATATAATATTTATATATTTGATAAAGCATTTTTATACAAATTATTAAATGTGATTTGAAGAATATTGTAAACAGACTCTGAATCGAGAGAAAACAGCTGTTTGAATAACAACAGCGGCAGCACCAGTATCCAATATGGCGACTGGCGGGAAATTTCATTCGTTTAAAAATCAGTATATTTTGTTGATTTAAACAGCTGTTGTGTGAACGGCGCCAGTAGTTATATTCAATATGGCGATTTACTTAATTTTTACGTAATTTGTTTTTGATTGATTTATTTTCTATTTGTTTATATCAAACGTTGTATATGAGGCTGCTATTTGAGTATAACTTGTCTTGTGAAACTATCATTGACCATTTGGTATAAAAAATACATTTTTTTTATACGCCCTTTTACCTTTAAGTAGTACTTTTCTTAAAGGTGAAAGGGCCTATGTCTTGAGATAGGCCCTTTCAGCTTTAGGATACCAACTTTTTTTTTTCACAGATTTTTACGTTTCAGACAATTTAAAAACGAATGGCAAATTTTTTTTTTTTATATGCCCTTTCAGCACAAATCCCTATTAACCCTATGCTATAAGTCCTTTTACCTTTAAGCACGCGATTTGATTAGCGAATGTCGAAAATGTATGGAAATGACATTGAAAATCGTTTAGTTTTGACGATTTTAATTCAGTTTTTATAATTTCTATGAAACCTTCAAGAATATTGTCTAGTATTTCAGTAGCATTTCAGTCTAGTCAGTTTTTATCGAATGTATTATGAAAAGGTTCGAATATTTTCTTATAATAATGTAAAACTAATATTAAATTTACTTCTAAGGGTGTCTAGTAATATGAAGACTATGTATGTGTTATGTAATACATAAATAGTAAGAAAAATCATAACCTACACTTTTAAATAAAATACTGTATACCGGATTAAAACGCGATTTATTGTTTAAATTATTTATCCCGACGTTTCGGATGCTTTTCAGCAACCGTGGTCGCGGGAGACTGAAAGATGACATGATGCGTCATCTTTCAGTCTCCCGCGACCACGGTTGCTGAAAAGCATCCGAAACGTCGGGATAAATAATTTAAACAATAAATCGCGTTTTAATCCGGTATACAGTATTTTATTTAAATGTGTGATACTCGCGTTAATAAAAGACAATATTATAACCTACACTTTCTCATATCGAACTTAACGTTCTAGATTCCAATTTCAATAACAGAAAGTATATTTCTGTTCCTCAGAGTGCCATTGTTAGCTGAGTTTTCAATATTTTTACGTATTTTTATCAATAAAAGTACAATGCAAGTGTTTTCCATATCGTTTTAACTTCAGTGAACACGCAATGTTCTGAGCAACACTGAAAGCGTTCATGTTTATCAACTAACTTGTATTGAAACTACTACCACTATTTTTATTAAGAATTATTTTATTCCCTTCGTATATTTTTTGGTTAAATTTTAGAATAACTCCGGTGACATTTCTATCAAATACTCTCACCATTAATGTAATAAACACGTGGCATCTACATATATTTTTTGAAACTTATAAAAATATTACCAATTAAGTTTTGTCTTAAACAATATTTGCATGGATAAATATTTTTAACTGAAATTTTTCCAGATGTTTCGAAAATTAATTTTCCGTTTAATAAATATTTCTGAATAAAAACATCTTGTACAATATAATTAAATTCTTCTTTTGTTCAAAATTAAGATTTTACCTAAGAAACAAAAGCAATTAATGTTTGCTTAAATTGACTTTCCAACGTCCGCCGTAATAACATGTCAGACACGCAATAAAGTCCTACAAACATTGAAATATAATGAAATACTCTCAAAAATGTTTAACGACTCCCAGTGTTGTTATGAGTACCGCTTGTTTCTAAAAATTGCGGGAATTTGCTTAGGTAGAGTTTTTCTATTGCAAGAACTAAAATAGGACATAATTCCTAGGAGTTGTGAATTTTGTTCATTATAAAATTACGATAGTTAGAATCTACTTAGCAACTTAATTCTGTCGGGTGGTAATCATTTATTTTCAGCTGAGCCGTATACGCCCTTGGCACTTTAAAAAAACTTACTTTTCCGTCTGTTTATGAAAGCCCTTAGCTTCTCTGAAACATTTGCTATAAATGTTGTCATAATAAGGAACGTATTCTCGGATACAAGGCTTTTACGGCCTATAAAATGTCAATAGAACTTGTTATGCCTTCACGGTTTTTTCATTTATTACGCTTTATTGTGAAGCAAATATTTACTTTTGTGATATTATTGTTGTAACAATAATAAATTGAAGAATGTATATTATATGACTAGCGTAATATCACCGTGAAATTGCATTTGCATCTTACTTTCGTATTTATGCAAATTTTCAACTGAGTGAAATAATAGGAAGTGGTTTTTGTTTAAACATACCAGAAAAAAGCCAGACCCTACTTACTTTACAGATTATAAGGAAAAAACTAAAAATTGGTTTTGGATATTAATAGCCTGCTATTAGCGTAAACTTTATAGCCGTTCAAATCTCTAACTCTGAGTCCACAGAGATCTGTCCCGAAACCCTCACATGTCGGCTCGGCATTGAAATTCAAACGGGCAGCCTCTTGAGCATTGCAATTGTTAAAAATGGACTCGGTTTGCCAACCGCTAGAGATAAATCACTTGCGATCCATCCAGCCAGTCCATTAAGTTTCAAACGTTAAAGGTCCATTATCTAAACTTTAGTATATTTTCAAAAGGAAAAAGTTTGATTAGATTATTTGCTATAGTTAATGTTAAGGCTTAAGTTAAGCTGTGTCGAGCAATAATTTTAACATAGCTGTTGTCAATGAGACACTGTAGTGTCCCTTATGATTTTTTTTTTTTATAGCTGCTGGTTCAAGCCTAGCGCCTACTGGAAAATAGATAAATTTTTCGAAAATGTGTAATAAATTAAATTTCCACAGGCGTTAAGATTTCGATGAAGAGCCTTTTTCGTAATAAGAATTTTCTTTTTACGCTATTTGAAGAACACATTTAGGCAATTAATAAACCTACACGTTTCTTACGTGAAATTGCATTAAACTCATTCCTTAAAGACAACAAATTAATAATGGAATCCTTTAATACAATTATAATTAACAATATTTACTCATTCGTAGCTGCAAATAGAAAAAAAACAACGAATAGGGCTTTGTTATGTTTAATAAGTGGACGACTGGAGACCACAAAAGCCTCTTGTGATAAGTTGGGATGAGCCTTTCAATACTGCCTTTACACTTGCTTGGTGAAAATTAATGGAAATCTTTTTTATACATTTAATGAACTCATTGAGACGAAACGTATGGTGTAAAGTCTACATAATATGTATCCCAGGTTAATCTGTGCATATTTACATCCTTAAGACATTTTTTCTCATAGACTTTATTTTCTTGTAATAAAAGTATTTCAAATATGTAGATTAACATTTGTAGCCACATCTTACCATTTCGATGGCTTACGGGTTCAGCTCCCCTTTTGTCTGAAATCGATCTAAAAACATGTTTACCTACTTCCAGCATTAATAAACAGATAAATCGCGAAGAGCAGATTGCAGGTTTTGGCTATATGAGTCGTATAGAATCAAAGGCGGCTATCTGACTTATGGCTGATTGTTAGCAATTTAAAAAAGAAAACGTTTTTCTCCTATGTTTTTGTATTAGGTATCATTCATTGCATGTTTAAGGTATCTATGAATATTAACAATTAAGGATAAAACCAAATATATAAAAAAAAATAACAGACAAGAACTTATTTTATTTTGGTAGATTGCCGGACCAAAAATGTCAGATAGCCGCCTTTGATTCTATACGACTCATATAATACAATGAGATTCCGAACGCTCGTAAAACTAAATTAGTTCCTGTATGTGGCTAAGGTACCAACTGTCACCGAGTGAGTGACATCTATATGTATATTACATCCGTTGAACATCTGCACCCTTGAGGTGTTTCAGGTCGTTTTCAGTAATAAAATCAATTTCGTAAATATAAGAACATTAAAAGTTTTTTATACAGTGACCTTAGACTTTTTACTGCGAGGGACAGAGTACCAGAATATAGTAAATAAATACTTTTCCAAGCTGAGTGGTTCCCATATACGATGGTTCTGTATGATTTTTAATGTCGACGAACTAAAAGTCTCGTTCTCGTATAATAATATTATATATTTAAGTTTTCTTATTCTCAAAAATAACTTTTCACTTATACAAAAAAGGTTTCTTAACCTTCTAATCTTTTTCTTAGGAAGGATTTTTTATGAAAGACGAGACCCCCTCGTTATAGGGGCCCGAACCCGTGTAATCGAAAATTTACCTTCCTTTATTGCTTCGCCGCAGTTAGGAAGAAGGGCCCCACCAAATTTTGACACAGAACCCATCAAGGGTAAGCTATGCCCCTGTACCAGATCAAGCTCTTTTATGACTCTAAAAGAAATGAACTCCAATGACATCTTTTTTTATACATCATCCCGCCACTGAGTCATTACTCAGTAATAAGATATCTCAGTAACAGATCTCTCAGCGAGGTAAGCGGAACTCTAAAAGCTACAAGCATCATCCTGTCGTATCCATAAAAAGCTAAAACGCTTTGGGGCATTACAATCCCCCGAACCGAAGTGGGTCAAACGTCTAGATTGCCTCTCCACATGTACGTTACCAAGCATCACTCCTTAGTCCCTTACAGTTTATATTGGAGGGAAGTGGAAGTAAAACCTCTGAAGTATTTGTTACGGGATTTCGGGATAAATAATTTAAACAATATAAATAATAAGTCGCGTTTAAATCAGTACACATTATTCGGTATATCGGTATACAGTATTTTATTTAAATGTGTGATGCGTCAATAAAAGACAATATTACAAATGAGGAAATCAAAACTTATACGTTTTATTTAGTAATTAGTGACAGACGTCACCTTCCTGGTTCAATTGTTAAACTAAACCAATCATCCCACTTAAACGCATACCAAAAAAAATCATCAAAATCAGTACAGCGCGGTTTGAACGAGATCAGTGACATACACACGTGTGTCCCCATGTTGAATATCTGCTAGTAGTAGTATACTATCTGTTTTACTGTAAATTTTTTGTGCCTTACTTAATTTAAGTATCTAAATTTCAAATTTTTAAACAACATAAGATTGTACTACAGTGTTCATATTCATAAACAGGATTACTTCTGGATGATTCATCTATAAAACATAGTCCATACTACATATATACAGGTCACTGAGAATATTATAATAAGTTAGCCTTGGCGTAGCTTTTCGCAGACAAAATGATTAGGAATGTTATATTAGCCCCTGGAGTCCAAAACTGTGATGTCAGCAATCCGAGACGCGACACTTATATGACTCTGGTTATCGTGTAAACTTAGACGTCTGCAAACTTATTTATTACACACATTTAACTCATTTGTTTTTTATTTGTTAAATAGCGATCCGCCCCGGCTTCGTACGAGTACAATGTAGATGTACTATACACAAAAACATAGCCTATGTTACTTGCTGATAATGTAGCTTTCTATTGGTGAAATATTTTTTTGAATCGGTTGAGTAGTTTGTGAGGTATATCGTAACAAACAAAGCTTTCCTCTTTTTTATGTTAGATATCGACAGACGAGCATGAGGTTCACTTGATGGTAGGTGATACCTCAGCCACAGGTGATACATCAGTCAATGATGCGCTGTCGACCTACTTTTTACTTCGAGCATTCGGAAATCCATAGACTGAAACCGAAACAGGCAATATGCACTTCACGGTTTTTCCATCTATTCGTTACCCGGTCAAAATTTCGATATTCCTCCCACCTGATCGATGCCCGAAGTCACCAAAGGTGGGGAAAACATGCTTACAGAAAACTATAAACATGTTGTCCCGGTGGGATTCGAATTCACGATCCATCGATGCGCACGGCAGGTATTCTACCGAACGCGCCAACGAGCCCGTTAAAATTTATCTGCTCTTTATCATATTAGTATAGGGAATTGAAATGTATAAAAAAGTGCCTAATTTCAAAAATATAAAATAATAATTGATGGCCTCTGTGGCGGAGTACCGGAGTAAAATGATGTCAGAGGTTCCGAATTCGAGTCCCGAGTCTTAATTTAAGTAATATTATTTAGGATATTGCTATTGAATGGCATCAGGCACGAGGTTTTTAGTATACAATAATCAGTATACACATTGGTACAAATATTAAATACTTATTTGTTTTTTGTTTAAAATATAATAGTTGATGGTAATCTCTTTATATTGTTTCCAGATTTTGTAAAGATTCTTAATGAAGATTTTACTTTACGAAGAATATAAAAATCTTCTTAATTTTCATTCTGTGAGAATAATGCGTCGAATAAATAATATCCATATTACAATTTAAACATTTTTTTTTGGTTTCATTAATGGTATTTCTATAATATTTTTAATAATGATAATCTCGTATCAGTTTATCTTTATAAAAAATCCTTAGAATAAATAAACCGTTTGAACACTATGTGATAAATCAATGCTTGCATAGTTTTCTCATGAATAATGTGCATGCATGAAGGAGAGAGAGACACACGCCATCTCGCTCTCATTTTAAATCATGTTAAACTTTCTATTATATTTTACTTATCTAAACAATAATTGGCGTTTTATTTTTATAGCTGTTTACTTTATGCTAAATAAAAATGAAGCTTTTTAAAGATTCCTTACTAATATTGTTCTACGGCTATTATTTCCCTGGTTGAAATCAGCCATATCACGAATGGAATATAATCGCAAATAGCTTTATCACATTAGTTTATATAATCTCGCAATAAGAAAATCCAATATATTCCCTATTGCGAGTGATGTAAGATAAATGCAGCCTCCGGAATCTGTCAAACAGTCCGGAGATTAATACGAAGAGCGACCTTCGAATCTTTCGCGAATCGCGTGTTCTCGCTGCGAGCGATTCACTGACTTTAGTAGACCGCTCAATTCCAAAACAATTCCTAAGCTTAAAATTCTAAATACCATCACATCTGTAACAGCATCTTGAAGAAACTGGGACGAGATTGGCCAAACCCAATTTCTCAAAATCCGCATCCGTTAAGCTTCTGGTTGTAGCAAATGTCCATGATTGCCAATAATCACTTACCATCAGAGAGTTTCACCCCAGCTGTAAAAGAGGTTAAATATTATCATGAGCATGTGTGTTTAAATTGTTGCCTAGAGTATATAATACCTTAAAGAAAATCCCATGCAATCCTATCCATTACGATTGTAAGAGAAGACCTCATTATCCAGGGCTCATATTTAATTCAAAGGTAATTCATAAAAACGTAAGAAGTTGCTGTTTTTTTTCATACTGTTCCATGGACTTTCAGATTCGGTCAAGAGCCGAGTTTGTATGTTTAATAATTTCAGTTTTTTATTAGAAATTCCATATTTTACACGCTTTAAGAACACTTGAGAACTTTTACAATCAATTCTGTATAAAATTCGTAGACACGAACATTGATTTTTGTACAGAATGTGAAATTCAGTTATTTTGTTTCTGAACGAAATTGCTGCTAAAGTTTCGATCTAATGGTAGTAAGCTTTCTGAAAATCTTAGATTAAATAATTTAAGAATAATAAAGTTTGAGTATTACTTATATAAATCACGATTAATAATAATAGTAAATTAGCTTTGACATATTCTGAAATTACCTTTATCTTAATATTGTCTTTTATTAACGCGAGTATCACAGATTTAAATAAAATACATCAGAAATGTCGAGATAAATAATAAAAATAAAAAAATTGCTTTTTAATCCATTATAAGTATTTTATTTAAACCTTCTGCTTCCTAAAATGTAATGCCAGGACTAAGGATAAACTCTTCTAGGTGACGGTTAACCCCTGACCATCAAACAGAGCTCAGTTTTCATATTATCGCTTTTATAATAGCGAGTAGATTGTATCCAAACCTCAATACAATGTATGCTTTGAACGAGAAATAATTAGATACGTCAGACATCATCTAAACTGTTAGCTAATTCTGTCATCCACCATTGTGACCTATTTAAACTCGTTTGGATATTCACGAGGCTCATTTCTATAATTACATAATATGTATATCTATAGTAAAAAATACATTTGTTACCTGCCTTCTCTTTAGGTAACATGCTGGAACAATCTGCCCCCACCCATATGGAAATTAAAATCGTCCACAAGTTTTAAAGTCCATTTTAGACTTTATCTTTTAGTAATATGGCGGTCGGGATAGCATTCCTCTCTAAATCTGATAAACGATAGTATTATGAGTTTCAGAGTTGTTGCAATGTGTTTAACGACTAACAATAAACTGTTTGTTCTCTATTTAATATTTTTTGGTTTGATTTACATTACAAAGGCTGTGTTTATGTTGAGGATTCTATTTAGGTTAGTAATAAATGTAGCTAATCATCTAGTAAAGTGCTTTCTGTTTTTATTAGGTAGATTGGTAGTTAGTAGATTGGCATTTTTTTTTCAGTCCTTGGCGTTACCAGCTTTGGCTTAAAATCAGTGTGATAAGTTTATGCGGTGAGGCTAAAGTTTGTTATGCTGAAACTGCAGTCTTTTTACTGTCAAACGTTTATAACTTACCTACTGTACTTATTCAGAAGCCAAAAATAACTAGCACATTTTTTATGAACCATGTCTGTCGATAATCAAAATAAAAAAAGCCGATATATGCAATCCGTACTCGACGGTTATTCCTCACCATCATTACCTGGACTGAATTTTGATAATACACACACCATGACACGACCGCGACGTAGGAAAACATATCATTATATTAAATATAAACATGAAACCCGGAAGTTTTCAAATATGCGACCCGTTAGATCGCTAGTTAAATAAAAATAGTTTTAGTTAGCTAAGACTTCACAATTGAGAAAAATATCACTTCAAAATTTAAATAGAGGTTGTTTAGATAGAATTCTATGAGAAACACACCGACCGTATACGTTAATTATACACGAGTTGCGATCCCTTCATAATTCTGAACGCTGAATGTCGGTTTTTGAGAGAATTTTAATGAATAAGAAACTAAGGTTGCGGAAAATTAAAAAATAACACGTGGTTTGTGGAGGATTGTAATATATGCGAGCTTTAATAATATAATAAATGGTTAAGCTTACTAGAAAGTATTGCTCTGAAATACATTTTTAAAAATTTATATCCTATATTATTTACAGTTTAAATTTGGGCGATGTAGCATTGCGCATTATTTGAATATTTTTATTCTATACTAGCTGATGCCCGCGACTTCGTTCGCGTGGGCTTCATCTTAAGCTGAGCTTTTGAGCAAGTTTTCAAAATAATATGATATATACTCCATCCTCTGTACTTGATGATTTCTTTAGAGAAAGAGCTATTATAGTAGTCATTGACATTGGTATTAAAAGCCATTAGATCGCAGAAGCAACCGTCAATGGCTACTATAATAGCTCTTTCCCTAAAGAAATCACCAAGTATAGAGGATAAAGGATCCATCATATGAAGAAAGCTTGCTCAAAAGTTGATAAGATGATGGGCTTCATCTTAAGCGAACGAAGTCACGGGCATCAGCTAGTAAGAAATATTTATTTTTAAAAACATGGCACTGTGGAAGAAGGGAGGTGTGGTCTTCCTCCAACCTAAAGGGAGGATCCTCGACCAGTCAAACTACTGACTTGCCGGCCCTAAGGCCCGTAATGTTGTAGTCGAGATGTCGTATATATACTCAGCGCCCCGAAATATTTGTATAGCGTGATACAGGATTAGACGACTTTTGTATTGATTCTTGTAGCTGATCATAGATGTCGCTACATACCATGGTTGGTAAAATTAAAATACAATGCGGAGATCGCATGATTTTACAGAAGTAAATTTTGATTGATTTTATATTTAACATTATTACAAATACCCCGGTATCGGAGTGTGCCTGAGAAATTATTTCAAATCATAAAAGCTCATTCGAATAGTCTAATCTATAGGTTATGGATAGACGGTAATTAGAATCGGATCATGGAACAGGAAAGACAAATGAGAATTAATTGTCGGATGTTGAAGGAAATTTTGAATTTTGTTAAGTTTATGGAAGAATAGATCTCAATACCGTAGGTATAGTGCTTCTTTATAGACGACGTTCGACGTAAACGGATCATGGACAAATAGTTTGATTGGCTGACTTACACGGGAGAAAGCCACATAGAGCTGGACGTGCGAGAAACAGCTGACGCTGAGGTCCACGCCCGTAACACACAGTGTCTGCCCTTGGGTTTTGTTTATTGTCATTGCGTAACACAAACTCACCGGGAACTGTACATGTTTAAAACGGAAGGGGTAATTATTCGGAATTAGTGGAATTCGGGGTATAAAAACTCTCTCGCCGACACCACATCCCGTCAAAATCTCCGCTTTTATTATGTTACGTTGCAGAGAAGTAACTTTCAGTCTTGTCCCGTTGCATAATTTTGGGGGGCTTAAATTTCGTAACAGAATAATCGGGACGCCATTTTTAACCGACATCAAAAAAGGAGGAGGTTCTCAATTCGTATGTATGTTGTTGTTTTTTTTTTTGTATGTTTGTTACGCGATAACTCCGCAAGTAATGGATGGATTTGGATGATTTTTTTGTTTGGTAGGGGATATTTCAGAGGTGGTCCCATATAATATCGGCATTGGTTTGGTACTTTTTTAGGAAATCAACAATAACAAAAATTTACTTATACGTAGATGATGTTTTGCTTTGTGGTTCTTATCACGGCGCTGTCTCATTTGAGTAGCACGTTTAGTGGTAGGTCTACTAAATTATTATCTAAGGATTAATGAACTTAGATACATACGCTTCCTACAAAATTTTTGAAAAAAAAAATATTTTTAAGCAAAAAACAAAAACCGACTTCAAAACCACAACTTGCACTAAAAAGTAAAAAATAATATTTTAATTACTTCAAAGCATTATTTATTACCAGTTATTTTTGGAGTCGGTGCCAGCCAAGAAGGACAGTTTAATCCTGCTTTTGCAAAAAGTTTTGGAACTGTATGGAGCGGCACCGATTTCAAAAATAACTGGTAATAAATAATGCTTTGAAGTAATTAAAACATTATTTTTTACTTTTTAGTGCGAGTTGTGGTTTTAAAGTCGGTTTTTGTTTTTTGCTTAAAAATATTTTTTTTTAAATTAATTTTGTGTGATGGAAGTACAGCAGCGCTCAGAGAATTAAGGAATTCAACTGGATAGTTGGTTGCGTCATTTTGCTCCATTACTTGGTTGATAGAACTATACTCTACTAATTCTTCTTCAACATTGGTAAGTATATCCAAATTGATTTTGGCGACTTGGTCATTTCGCGGAGTCAAAATTGCTCTTTCACAAAGCCATGAGTTTTCATGATTTGTTATTTGCCTTTGGTAACCATTTTTTTTTCTATGTACAGACATTTCACATCTACAGTTTTATTATATGTATAGATATAGATAGATGATGCCCGCGACTTCGTTCGCGTGGGGTTCACTTTAAGCTGAGCTTTTGAGCAAGCTTTCTTCAAATGACATATCCTCCTCCACCCTCTGTACTTGGTGATTTCTTTTTGGAAAGAGCTATCATGTTATCGACATGTTTAATGGTGGTTGTGATTGGGGTTCGAAGGATGATTTGAAATTCAATAGTTGAAATAATTAACCTGACTTTAAATAAACTTTAATAATAATAATAATAATAATAATACTTTAGGGAGATTCATATTAATTGAATTTTACGTGACCAAAATCCAGATATGTGTCTTTTTTCTACTAATCAGAGTTCAGTCAAAGATTGGATTCAATGCATTTTCTGTCTTAAATAGATGCGTGCGTTCATTTAATTGGTTCATTTTCGGATTTTTTTTTTTTATTCCCGGGATTCCTGCCCGGGTTTCCGGTGCTAAATGCGGAAACATCTAAGATACGGAAGCAAAAAAGCAATGTCGAATAATCGTAATTCTGTTTAAGAGAAAGGATTAATGAAAAGGTGAAATAAATGATCTCATAAGAAATACTTTTTCATATAATATTTCAATAATACATTTTCATTTTTTGTTATAATATAGTTCTTTCAAAAAATAAATAAATAAATACAAAAAATTATTTCTTTCATTTCAACTTCAGATTCGAACTCGCATCAGAAGCTACGCTATGGGACTGCATATCCACTATTCTACGAATACATTCTACGAATACATATTGGAAATGGCGAAATAATCAAACTATTTCATTTACATATCAGACTGTGATTGACATCTGACAATTCCAAAAAGTTCAACGCGAGTCAGTTTGCATTGAAATTTGGTGATATGCTGCCTTTAAAATAATATTTAAATGATGATATCTTTTCTTTCCGACAACCGATTTCGATGAAACAAAGCCTATATGTTGCCCCGGGCTTTGCTTAATATATTTGTGCAAATTGCATAAAAATCGGTTCAGTATCTTCGGAGATTAGCCCGTACAAACAGACAAACAGACAAACAGACAGAGAAACAAAAAAATTAAAAAAAATCTGGGTTTGTTCTATTTCTCTTCTTACACCCCCCTGACTCGGTTTTTAGCATTTTTTTTCTATGTACAGAAATTTTACCTCTACAGTTTTATTATATGTATATGTATATATGTATAGATAACATTTCCTACTTCAGACATCAATGCCTTTCTCTCCAGGTTGCCTTGGAGAAATTGCTTTGAGTATTGTAATGTCTGTTTTCTTCAATTTATTTTTTAGGTTTAGTTTTATGATTTCAATTTTAATATAAGATTTTCTTCATCTTCTTATATATCGTACATAATTTGGTTTGGGTTAATGTTTTCTTTATATTCGTGCATGCTAAATTTTAAGAACTGTATTATATAGGAACATATATATTTATATACAGGTCACCATAGAGTTTTTCATGTGAGTGAATGTGATAGACAATAAAAAAAACATTCTTAAAACCCAAAAAAACACTGAATAGTATTTAAAAAAATCATAATGTGGAATCGTAAGATATCACTTACACAGTTTATAGAGTGATCTTTTCCAGCTGAAACTAACTAGAGCAAAAATAAACAATTGAGTACAACAAATCTGAATAAATAAAATTTTAAAACAAACTCTAAGACGGAGCCGGAAAATGTATATTTAATTGCACGCTGTCATTTCTGTATTGTAATGGGGCAAGGACACTGAGCGGGACGGAGTTACGAGTGCAACCGCGTGTGTGAGCGAGAGGCGGGGTCGCAGGTACAGTGGCCTGACCCAGTTTCTGGTGTAAATATTGATTTGTTGACCTCCTCGTACCTGTTGCTGCGCCTTTGCAGCCCAACCCAAGGTTGTATGCAGGATTTCATTTGGGCTTTTCATAATTTAGATTTTAGACGGTTCTTAGGGAGGCTTGAAGTACTCTTACGTAACGTCCCTTTGTTAAGTTGGGTTTACAGTACAATATTTATTTACAACTGTGTTTTTCACATGTTTTTTTTTTTGAAAAACAGCGAACATATTTGATTAGGAGCAGGCCATACTTAACCCAAAACTACTTATCCTCGGTCTTGTGGATACCCGCCTTTTCCCCGCTATAAATATAAATAATTCTGTTGTGTTTATATTTTTTTATCATAGCTTTGAGAGCGATCTATCGCAAGTGTCTTACAGACTGGGTAGGGTAGTTACGTGCCGATAATAGGGCTAGTTGAGGTTTTAATATATATATGCATTGTACCTACTAGAAATGTGTTTATGATTACTTTACATTATTTCGAACACCTTTACATTATTTCTCGCTTTACATATCGTAAATACGTCAATACGTCTTCGATTGTTTGACTGAACCGCAAGTTTCGACATTTTGCAATGACTTAACTATAGAGAAATCCCGAGTCCCCTAGTGGGGCATGGGGAAGACCCTGTGTCTGTTTCACTGACGTGTCTGTTTATCAGCCTTCTGTGTTATATTTTTTGTCTCGTTTCCCCGGGATTCGAACTCAGGACCTCCGGTGCTAAAGCCACTAAGCCACGGAGGCGGTCAAATCAATGACTTACCTAATGTCACCTAATTGGTACATAAAATTAAGTTATTCGATTTCTATGGTGCTGTATGTAATGCTAAATGTTGGTTTCAGCTTGGGTGCTGGGCTGGTTGATGTGCAAGACGGTGCCTTACGTCCAAGGTTTGTCGGTTGCCGCTTCCGTCTACAGCCTCGTGGCTGTCTCACTCGACAGGTACGTACTCCACGAACTATATTATTATTAATTGCTTTATTGAAAACGAAAGAGAAACATTAATGATTACTCAAGTCGACTAAAGTCCGGAACCCGAAACCGGAAGAAGGATTTTGGTGCATTGATCTAGAATGTGGATCTCAATGCCATTTTAACGAATAAGACAAGTACTTGGACTCTGCAGATTTTTCATAACGTGTTTTTGACGTTTTTACGTTCAGATATCTCGAAAACTTACATTGCTGGAGTAATTCTTTCGTAATTTGGTTACACCATGTCTTGTTCTAAAAATCATCGGTCTGTTATAGTTAGAGTTACGGTAATTCATGGTTTTATTTAATTTCATTTGTGATAAAGTCTAGTCGTTAAGTATTGGATAGAGCGAGATAAAACATATTTTATCTATTTCAAAGTAATACATGTTTATGAATAAGACAATTAGACAAGATTCACAGCGTATATTTTAAATGTAAAAAAAAATTACAGACGATTGTGGCAACACCAGTAAATAATATTATTTGTGTACGTATATAAGTCATCTAACTGAAATTTTTAATAATGATATGTAGAAATAATAAGCGTTCATAGAAATATTGTTGTAGATAGAATATGATTATTTTATTAAGATTTGTAGGCCGTTGAGCCGTTGACCAAAACGAAACGTATAAGTTTGAAACGTTATTTTCTAACTTTGACCTGTTTCATTTTCTATATTACTCCCCTCTCCACACAAAAGACCTAACTAGGATTAACCTGCAACTGATTGCATGCAAGGTAGGTCTATTCATCTTACATACAAGTTTTGAAGAGTTATACGTGAATTAAATCATATACCCATCAAAAGCTAGTGATAAGTGAGAGGTCTCAAAGCTTCAACCAACCTTCTATTATGCAAATACAAACCCGTCGAAGCTCTAAACATTATTTTCTTTCAATATCCGAGCAATTTAGCGTATAATCCAATAAATAGCGAAGTCAATTGAAGGGAAAGCGAAGTGACCTTGTCGTACTCGCACGGTGGGCAGGCACACTTGACCCAAATGCGCTACATCCCTTCCCATGAACTTAACTCCTTTATGGAAATGGGAATAAGTTTTCATGTGTTTAAGTGATTTTAGTTCACTGCTTGACCCAGTGGCGAGAGGTTATACGTTCGTTATGGAATAAAAATATATTGATCTAATAGGAACAGATAATTATCAGACACCCATTGATATGCAATAACTACAAATTACGTAAAAGCGCCCGTACATTTTATTTTGCCTTTTTAGACATGTCGTTGGGCATAAAGTTTTAATTATCCCTACTAATATTATAAAAGTGAATTTAAGTTTGTTTGTTACGCTTTCACGCCAAAACTACTCAACCGATAACCGAACACATATTCTTAGAGGTATTAGGAAGGACATACTATATTAGGTATTTTTTTTTATACAATTTTTACGGAGAGTGATAAAAATATTTTAGCAACAATGCACCCGTGCGAAGCCGGGGCGTTTTCCTAGCTTAAATTAAGATGTATATAACTCATCAGCCACGGAAGCCTCTTATATGTATATTACAAGTATTTGAGAATAAAAAATAATGTGTTATGATATTTTATATAATCTATATGATAAATATTTTTCAACTGATTTAAACGATTTACTCACCACATTTTGCTGTCAGGATCATAAAATCGCGTTTTAATTCAATGCACGTTTTTTCAGATAAAACGAAGAAATTAATTATTACTTTAGCAATATATTAAAAAAACTGTAGTATTGACTAAACTTCAAAATCATATCTACCATACAACATGAACTGCTGATCGGACAGTCAGTAGATGAACCCTCAAATTGTTTCTTACGAAATGATCATTTAAAATTTTAATAACAGAGCTTTCCATAAGATTCCAACTCGGAACTGAGAGTACTTTAGCGGAAGTAAAAGTTTTGACTTATTCTTAAGAACAATTTGTACCTGACAACCCATAACTTCTCGTCCCCACCTTGACCTGGCTTATGGGCCTGTATAATGAGCCAGTATTATGGCCCAAATTCCATCGAAGGCCTTGCGTGCCAAAAATTTATCAATGCAATGGAAATTGCGAATCCCCCGAGGATGCGAAGGTTGAATTATTTCGACGTTCGGAATTGCAGTACGGTAATGAGGATATTTAGGTATTATACGAGTATGTGTTGGTGTATCTATTGCTTTAATATTCAGTGACAAAATAATGCTAATTCATATTAGATAACATCTCTATATAAAAGTTAGTGTAGTAGAATGAAGAGAGAAATCGTTGCAGATATTTCAAAAACTAGCTACTATTTATTTTTAAACTTCCTTAGGATTCCACTATTATTTCGATTACAATAAAAGCATTCAAGTCAGATTAAGAGATTATTTTTGAGCATTGCAACACAGCTTGAATACTGTAGTTTTTACAACATTGCAGTATTTCATATTTTAAATGAGTTTTGGTACAATCAAAAACGCCAGAATATTTAATTTTGATCCCTAAGTTTTGCTTATAAGTTTGTCTCTATCGTTCTACCTTTTTAGACTTTCACTTTCATTTTGAAACTAGAATAGAAAATTGGACACATTTGTAAATAAAATGATTACAAGAGACATTTTCGGGATTGATATGACAATTAAATAATACGTGTGTAGTTGTTTGGCTTGTCTAGAGTGTGTTCACATACTGCTGACTTAGAGTAACGTTTGTGTTTGATATCCGCAATGTAGAATCCTTGCAAGAGAAAGTAGATTATTTCCCAGACTAGTACGCGAGGCTATTGAAATTAAAAAACATCCTAACTTCAACATGGAAGATGGGTTGAGATTTTCCAACACCTGGAATCCAGTAATTAAATACCTAAAACCCCAAATCAAACATACTAAAAAGCAAGAGGACACCGTAAGTCAATATTGCTAATAATATAGAAAATTACAGTAAATATCAATACCGTTGTAATAGATGGCGTTAATATGGCAACTTTGTGATATTTCAAATTACACAACTGTCACCTTTCAGTCTGCCGCGACCGCGGTTGCTGAAAAGCATCCGAAACGTTGGCATAAATAATATAAATAATAAATCGCGTTTTCATCCTGTATAAAGTATTTTATAAAAAATATTAAAAACGTGACGTTGTCTGTGTGAATCAGGATATGTCCATAAAAATCTTCCTTAGTGAAGGTACCTACTGAAGAGTTTTATTACGATCAATTTGTTAGTCAGCCGGTTATTCCTTTTTTAATATACACACATTATTTCTATTTTAAAACATTCAAATCAAATAAATCGCTCCAGCTCTAGTATTGGACCGCAAACATGCACTACAGATTTTCCCTATTTGCCGACGTGACGAGAATTAATTTTATCCGAGTGAAAATAAGTTTGCATTTGTACTCAATTCCGCTGGAACATGCAATTTTTTTTTAAATGATGACAATTATGCAGTAATTTACTACCTGTATGAGTAAGTGGCTAACCGCCTTCGTGGCTCAATGGTAAGCACAATGCGTTTGGCACCGGGTCCTGGGTTTGAATCCCGGGGATTCAAATAAAAAAATTGTTTCGGTCCGGCAGGGCGCAGAAGGCTGATCACCTACTTGTACGCCTGTAAAAAAATATGATCAGTGAAACAGACACAGAAATGGGTCTGCCCCATGTTAGAGGGTACGGGAATACATTTTTTTCTTTTTATGACTAAGTGGAGTATATGTATTTATTAAATATTCAGAAAGGGTTGTGTCACATCCACAACACCAGAGAACTTGCAGGTGTGTTGCTAGCCTTTGAAGAATGAGTAAGCTCTTTCTATGTGTAGACTGTGTAATAAGAGGCATCTTGTTTTACCCAAAAGTTTATATCAGATGTGTAATAAATTTGCAACATCTTGGCGAGTAAGTTGTAGTAAAAACGTAAACATATAATAAACAAGATCGTTAACCTCTGAAAAGTAAAAAGTATGGAAAATAATTTCGAGTTGGATAAGGGAGGTCATCCACTTGTTAATATAGCGGTAAGCTTTATAGTAATATACCGAAGGAAATATCTGCAATGACTTATTAAGCTAAGGGCGAAATATGAGGAAAATTGTCTCATACCATGTGAAGTCTTTTGGAAAATGGTATTCTTATTTTTATATGAATAAAATAAGAATTAATAAAAAAGTTTGATTATTTCTAAAATTCACAAAATGCAAGATAAAACCTCAATTTAAAAAAAAAAGATGACTTCATAAATATATTATTTGCACTCTCTTCCTTGCATTTCTTAATTATTATTTCTCTTAAATCCCTTTTAAATAATATTTTTTTTATTAGCGCACAAAATCTAAACATTGTTAAAAATGTTAACCAAAATAATATTGTATGTTGAGTCCTCTAATTTTTCACTGTCAGTAGCGTACTAAATATAAGTATTAATTATACATGTGGAGTTTTTCTCTCTCTTTCTCACAAAGTGGAAAGATTTTCGGTCACTCAATATTCATTTGACCACACAACAGGAAAAATTAGTTGAGTAGGCGTGGCACGCGTGTCACAATTTAGCACCGTGGCGCTAAATCGATCACACTCAGCCAAAGTCATCCTTATATCTTTCACATAATGTTTACTTTAGTAGTTATATATTTGTTTGTTTTCATATTAAAAAAACGTCGTATGTACTTTATTCGCTAAGCCAAAGTAACCGTTATCGCCAAGCGCTATGATATATTATCAACTGTAGGACTAGTGTGATTTAGTTAGTTTTGAGTTAAATAAAAACAACGAATCGAAAAAAAAATTAACTGTGTGCAGTATTAAATACTGTATTCATTTGTATGAATTTGGCGACTGCCGATCCGGTACAAATTATGACACATCCCACTTCTACTTACCTACTTTCTCTGTTCTGTGCATTCAAAGAGCAAATGTATAGAAGTATCTGCCGCTAACTAGCTAGTGTGTGCGGGCTTTATGCTTACAATGCGCAGTATCCACAGTTGGTTATTTGTCGAGAGCTCGCGATGCGCGTCACGTACATAATTAAACCGATGCTTTTGTGAGATTTCGTTTTACACAAATCAACGTGTTTCTGTTTCGCATTTAGACATATTTGTTATAGTGAAGTTCGTTGGGATTGTTTGCGTTCCTTTTGTGTCAGATATTACATATTTGGGGCGTTGAAAAATAATCGTTATCATTGTTTCAAACTGATTACGTCGTTGATTTCAAGAAACGAGCTTATAAAGGTCGACAACGCATTTAAAATGTTTAATTCAAGGATGTCCATGGACGGTGTTCATTATTTACCATCAAGTAACCCTGCTCTTCCACTTATAAAACTTCGCACAGATGTAATTTAGATAATTTACACAAATATAGCCTATGTTACTCGCTGATAATATATCTTTCTATTGGTGAAAGAATTTTAAAAATCGGTCGAGTAGTTTGAGTTAAATCGTAAACAAACAAATCTTTCCTCTTTATAATATTATTATATACATATATATTGTACTCTGAATAATATAAATTGTTTTTAATTAGGTAAAAGTTATTTTATTTTTTATACTCGCGTTAATAAAAGATAATATCAGATGTCCTTCCTCATTAACATACTATATGTAAAGCTTTATTTCATAGCACTTCTCGAGGTCGAACACATTTGTAAAACAGAGGTCTAACTTCCAATCTCCTGCCGAGGTTACGATGGCCCTTTATTTTCCTAAAAAGGTCGGAACGCGGCAGTTTCTGCAGGGAAATTCAATTTTCTGTAAACCAAGGTTAGGAATATTGGGTATTGTGAGAGAAATCGGAGTTTTATTTGGAATTGATTGAATATTTGTTGTCTCTGAGAGCCTCGAGAGCTTAGCACTTTTGCTGTCTGCGTATTTTGTATAGATTGTTTGAAAATCTTTATATGCATAGGGTCAAGAGACTGACTGACGGTTTGATGAACCAGCGGACAGGGTTTATACATTTTAATTCGTATTTGATACTATATTTTGTTATACAGTACTAGCAATTGCCCCCGCAACCCCCCTTGTGGGTTGAATTTCGTAAAATCCGTTCTTAGCTGACCTCTACTCGGCGAAAGGAATATTCCTACCATATTTCAAGTCGCTACGCCTTATGGTTCCAGAGATATCGTGATGAGTGACAATATAGGTGGGAATCTCTTTTATATATATAGAAGATTTCAGAAAATCATTTCCTCACTAGTAATTGGCGGTAGTTCGTAATACACGCCATTGATGTCGCTGACAAATCCTAGTGAAATAATAAAAAGAAAATTCAAACCTTTTCACTCGTTCGGATAGTTGGAATTCAATAAGATACACTCCATATTTTAAATATTGTGAAAATATTAATGGTTGATTCGGAAATGAATTACCGTGTCCCCTAGAGGGACAGTCTGTTAATATTTTGTATTTGTTTCCTGAATAAATGTATTTTATTCTAACATCAGCTGGGTATTAAAACACATCTTTATCAGTTAAAAAAAAACAAAGAAATATAAATAAATATATAAATATTTTATTCAATGATGTACAAGAAGCGGCGCATGATGTTTAACAATCGGCACGATCGGCGCGGCGTGGACTACTGGAGCGTGTACCAAGGGGGCGTGGACGACTGGTCTGGGGTGTACCACCGCTGAGTGGACGGCCGCTACTGGCACTACCGGTGCCACGTGATGGACCACTGGGTGAGCCACTGGCACGATTGGGGCGATGACGCCGGCGCTTGCCACGGCTATCAGAGCGAATAATACTACCTGGAAGGATTAATATCACAAATTAAAATACAATCCTGTCTCTATGGTTAATAGGAGTTTTAGCCGCGGTGGTCCTGGGTTCGATGCCCGGATTTCTATTGAAAATCATAAACTTCCTTCCAAATTATCTACGTAGTTGCATTTTTTAAATTGACAAATTAGTCAAAAAGACGAATAAAATAGGAAAGCAGTCATTTCTTAAAGAAATAATCGCTTAATTAGTATCACTAGGCGTGTTATCTAAGCTCAAGATTTTTGGACGTTAAATAAATAAAGTCATTAAAGAAAAGACCCTGAAAGGAGTCTGCTGACAGTGATATGAACGTATCAGGCTAGGGAAGATGCAAGATACGGACTACCAAGCCCACATCATTTTTGACGGGTTCGTAGGCACGTATGGTAGAACAAGTGCCATGCGCATCGATGGGTCGTGGGTTCTTAAAAGCTTCAGTATAATGTTGTTTTTATTTACAAAACTGACTACTTTTAAATTAAATGAATTATCAAACATTGAAACACAATTCATGGCCACAACTTTATGAAAATTAAAACTTTATGAAAAAAAGACTGCCTTGAAAATTAATATTAATTATTACAGAAATTTAATCATTTTATAATGCAAATAAGATTTTATATTAAAACTCAATAAAATCAATAAAATAATCTCACCAGTTTCATCATTGTGCTGCTGTGTCTGTGTGACTGTACCTTCCGACCTGCCTTAGCCCTTATATATCCGTTTCCATGATCTTGTAAGTATACAATATCCTTCCTTTCGTTTAACAATCTGCGATTTAGTATTAACCTTAGTCAAGCTACAGGTGGTGCTGTTTAATATTATTTTACGTAAAATATTTACTTAACCTTTGTCTTTCTTAATGCGAACAAGTAATTCTTTTCCAGCCTCTGTCTTCCCTACTATCCCTATTCCCTATAATCTGGATGAATACATCCAGAATACAAGAGGACTGTCAATAGGCTCTGTTTAGTTCAGCGTGCTCCATCGTAGACCTTGTTGTCACTTAATATCAGGTGAAACAGTGGTCGAAAATTGATCTATTTTTTAAATAAATAAAAAAAAACCAGCAACCTCAGTTCGCTTCATTTATGTATGTATAATGTATATACAAAAAGAGCAGGAGGCTCTGCCACAGACGTCGCAAGTAAATTGTCCGTCCGGTACAAATTCAGCCCTTTGGTGATGCTTGTTTTACTTAAAATTTCGAACCATCGATGAACACGCAAACAAACAAAATATAGTCAGTGAAAACATAACGTGTTGAAATTGATATTATTAATAATGTCTGTAAATGTACTAGTGGTAGTAAGGATACATACAGAGCTTACTCAATATAAACAATGTTACTCTACATCTCTATTATATTGTGTAGATGAATCTATTTAGTTCATCTTTTTTTTTATTTAACGGCCTCTTTAAATATGTTTGTCTTTATATATCTTATTGGTAGTTTTATACATCATCACTTTGACGCCTTTTTCGTACGTAGGTCGCAGGCACACCTATTTTAGGTATTATTTAAAAAAGCATATCGGTATAATATAAATAATCCATGTTCAAAGATCAACAAGGAATAAGAAAATTTATGTGTGTTCAAAATTATAAAAATATGTAAAAAAGTAAAAAAAGGTAGATAAAGTTTTCTCATATCTGGGCTTAGGAAAATATGAAATATAGACGGGGTAAAGTAAACATTATGCGTAAAGCTAAGATTCCAGGAGCTTTTGAAGGGAAGCCTTTGTAAGATTTAAAAGTAATACCTCAAAGGTTGTGGAAGAGCCTGAATTTTTTGCCTCAAGGAATAAAATACAGATAACTTACAAATGTAAGTCCGAATCCTGATTATTATTCGATTTTTTATACGTATAATATTTTTTCCTTGTGTTTTTAAGCAGTGTACATAGATGTAGATTCATGTAAAGATTATAATTATAACTGAAATGTGTCTACATAATAGTACCTGCCACATAAGTTGATAAGAGTATTTGCTCACTAGTAAATACCTGTCTGTCTGTTCGGATTCATTACTTAATTTCACATTTTATCTTTACCAGAATTCTAGTCTAGAATAAATCATTACTTAGTAATAAGGCGGTCAATTTCACAATACATTATTTGTTTCTATACCTATATTTATAAATGTATTCCATACTAATATTATAAAGAGGAAAGATTTGTATATTTGAATTTTTGTATGTTATGAATAAACTCAAAAACTACTGGACCGATTTCAAAAATTCTTTCACCAATAGAAAGCTACATTATCGCTGAGTAACACAGGCTTTGCTCTTTTTCATCTACATTGCACCCGTGCGAAGCCGGGGCGTCTTGCTAGTCATAGATATAATTTTATAACGATTGATATATCATTAAAATTTGATTGTACCTCTATATTAGTGAAGCTAACAACTCATAGTAAATAACTTTAATTTATCAGTAAACTGTCAATTTAAATTATGCGCAAACAGAATTATATTCTCATTAAGTTCACCGATCATAGTTTAACGCCCGGAAAATTATTTTGAGACAATTTATAGATTATGTAGACAAAGTTGAAGATATTCATCACCATTCAGCAGGTACTTCGGTAATAAATATTTACTTCGGTAATGTCGAAAAGTATCCTTCATGTTATCAGGACTTACGATTGGGAGTGAGATGCTAGTGTTTTTTGTTGAAAAATACAACTAGTAGTTGTTGTAAAATTGTTAAATTTTATCTGAGATATACTCATTTCGAGTTATGATATTTTTCTTAATATTTTTGTATTATAAATATGTCTTAATATATTTATAAATATTAATTAGAAGTTTTGAAAGATTATAATTTCACAATATAAAACTTGCCTATGTTCCCAGATTATCAGGTATTTTTTTATAAAAATCACTTATTTATTATTATATTGCTGTTATAAACAAACAAAAAGCCTACCATACACCTTACAATTCAATTGTTCCAATATGTTTGGACTTTTCACATTACCTGAAGTGAGTAGGAAACTTCGGGCATTATTTGCATCTAATTCAGTATTCAGAGACGCTACCCAGTAATTAATTTGAAAAGCCAGCCATTATAGATATTGGGTTCTCTAATTGATTGGGTCATTGACCGCCGGTATTGTAATTATAATGAGTTGTGATCGGTACAGGTAAGCTGCTGTCAGTGTAGCCAGTTACTGGATTTTTGGATTTTACTTCGAATATTCAGAATTCCTCAGACTTTTGTAATTCTACATTTCTGGAATTTATGTTAAACTTGCTGCCCGACCCGACTTCACATACTAATTAAGAAAATGATGCCAAATCTCGCCCTTTTACAAGTCTAATAAATGACAATCAATTTGTTTCAACTTTTTCACAATTTCGTAATATTTTTTAAATATTTTCTTTCGTACAAACCTTGTCTTGACAATTACAAATAAAAAAAAAGAGTTTTCCAATTTGGTGTTGTCGTCCGGAAGTTATGCGTTCGTACTTTCGTAATGCGTACATACAATTCAGCAACATTATTTTTTATAATACTTATAGATAATATGCTTGTAGTGAAAGAGAATAATATCATTCGAAAATAAATAAAGGATGTCATACACAGCAGCGTACGCAAGTCTCTTCGATACAAGTCAAGTGCATTAAATATGATCAGTGGTAGATGTTACATACTACCACTACTGTAGTAATGACTAGTTCTACAATATCTACATCTAATCTCTAAATTTTTTTTAAGCTCACAAAAACTTCCATTCGATTCAGAGATGTGATTAAATAGAAACAAGTTCCTTCTTAGGCTTTCTTCATCGAAGTCGAAAACGTGAATTTGAATTTCAATTTGAAACTTTAAATTAAAAACTTCGAAGGGTTTCGAATGTACAACAAATGCAGAGCCAAGTAATGCGCTGAAAAACTTTACTATATATTTGAATAACAAATTGTATCTCCTATTTTAATCAAAAGTTAAAAACTGAGAAAAATAAATTGTGTATCACCAATGACCAAACCTGCCCAAAGTTACTATCCGTCTCTAGAAAGATTGTCTAGTCCGTCTCTAGTTTTCTCGCAAGGATTAATAATTAGACAGACCAGTGGGGTTAAGCCTCTAGAAGTTGTCAACAAATTCTGCTATTTGGGGTCGACGGTAATGAGCAATCTCTCGCTTAATGCCGAGATTGATATATGTACATATCAGAAAAGCTGCGGCGATATTTGGAAAACTTCGAGTATGGGACAACAAATACCTGAAATCCAAAACAAAGATACTTTTGCATCGTAATTGAGTTCTCAACATACGGCGTCTAAACCTGGACATCATACACTAAGCCCTAAGCAGCAAGCAGGAACGTTGATTCAATAACTTCTATATGCGGTATCTACAGATATTTTTGTAAGTTATGAATAAACTCAAAAACTACTGGACTGATTTTAAAAATTATTTCGCCAATAGAAAGCTAGATTATCAGCGAGTAACATAGTGTGTTTGTTACATCTACATTGCACCCATGTGAAGCCTCAATAACTTCTATTGTATATGTGGTATCTTCAGAGAATTATCAGAATATCATTCGGGGATTAGATACAGTTATTATTTTTCACATTAATTATTTTAATAAATAGTTTTGACATTCATTTTCAAAGAATATGCAATAGATAAATAATTTTATTAAAGCAGATGTCATATACTAGTGGTAACTAAGTCTAATGAGGCATGTATAATGCACCTTCATTTTCCAAAGGTTACCGAATACTAGGTCACATTGACATAGTAATGATATATGGAAGGTTGTATTACAATATGGTATTGATATCTTGTCAATATAATATAGATAATTTACATTTTGTCTAGTAGATAATACTTGCTAGAGCGGGAGTTAGTGACTATGAACCGAAGGCGTGTTGAATATTTAAATTAACAGCCCTGACAAAACGTTCTCCAGCCCGAAAGTTGGCATCAAAAATAAAAAAATAAATTCTTGGAACCATGTCGTAACGCCACCTACTGGGGCAAATTAGGAATATAAACCATCCATGGACTCATACCCACTCAAAAACGCTCAAAATGATTAACTAAAATCAGTTCAACGGCTTAGGAAGAGTTCAGTTGAATGTTAACACGTACAGAAGAATAATATTTGTGTAGGTACATATAAATATAAAGATGATTCAATAGGTTGATTTTTCTCTATAGAAGATTTTTTTTTAATACATAGTAAACTTACTGACATCCAATTACAGGCATTAATCAAACATCTCTTTTAATTTTGCTTATTTGTCTGGGGTGAAAAAAAACCTATAGGTATGTTAATCCAGGTGTATGATAAATTTTATCCAAATCTTTTCAGCCGTTTCACTTTGAAGGAGTGTCAGACATCCATATTTTTATATTGATATTGTTATTAATACATATTATCTCACATGTGACTCATTCGCTGAACTTAAATGAAACTAAAACGAAACGTGCTATTTGCTTCATGGATAATTTTTATTGGTATTTTCGATATTCCTTCTACCAGATTATTACCTGAAATCATAAGGTGTCGGATTTAATAGCATTTGCCGTTTATCTTATTCTGAAAGGTAATATCGGCACGTATTACGTAGTAGCTTCGTGCCACGTGTATTCATTCAACGATTTCAGACAACTTTCATACAGATAGGAATATGTATGTAGTAGCTAAGTTTGATTAGTTGCTCGTACAGTTTTACATTGTCCCTATATTGGAGTTCATTCATTGTTATATTCATTTTATATTTCAGTAATATTTGACATAAAAATAGAAAATACGACGTTTATTTCACCAACTTCTCTCTTTGAAAAAAGTCCACTATTTAACACTATGGTTTAATATTTCGTAAGGTTGCTCTCTGATGAGTTACGAGTTTTTTTTTACAAATCATCGGGTAAAGAAAACAACTCAATGTACTCTAAAATTTATTTACCGAAAAGATGATAATGTGACTTCACTTTGTACTTAACAATTGGCTGATGTGCTAGCGGTACAGAGTGTATGATAGGCGCGTGATGCACAATTGGTGCATGATGTACGATTGGCGCGTGATGGATGATTGGTTCATGCAGGATTGACGAGTGGTGGTAAACTGGTGTATGGAGCAGCGGTGCTGAGTGGATTACGTGGATACCGGGAGCTGGTAGGGCCACTGTGAGGGTGAGTAGTGTGAAGAACTGGAAACAAATAAAAATGGTCGTTAAGGCATCCTATTACATAAGCTAACGACGAGGTGGTGTATAGAGATCTTCCGTTCGTAATAAGTTTGCCGCGTTTCAACTTCTTACTACGACGACATCTTTATCATTTTTTGTAAGCATTTTATCCATCCCATGTCCCGGCCTAGCATGACAACCACGACAAAATTTGGTCGACAGTTTTCTCGTGTTTTAATCGATTATCGCTCTATTTCTTTCTGGTCTAACATGACAATTACACTTAAAACTCGACTTTTAATAGCAAAAATAGATATAATAACTATATCAAGGTCCGCGACATATCTCGTGGTGGTCATGCTAGGCCGGCTGATCATTTCGGATGGGAGGAATATCTCCGACCCGGTAACGAACCACCGTTCATCGATGGAAAAAACGTAAAGTGCACATTGCGCGTTTCGGTCTCAGTCCATGGATTTCTGAACGATCGAAGTAAAAAAGTAGGTCGACAGCGCATTATTGACTGATGTTCGGTGGCTGAGGTATCACCTAACATTAAGTGAACCTCATTCTCGTCTATCGATGTCTTAGATAAAAAAGGGAGCATCGCGCTCGTCTAACAAGATGTATGTGACAAAAAAATGTTTGTATTGGAAACATTAATCAAGAAGTCGAACCTTTTAAGTAATTGTTTATACTTTAAAGTACATAAAGAAAAACATTGAAACGCTTATCTACTCGTACTTTTACTTATTAATGTATAAGCGACCTTTGTTAATATGGTCAAAATAACTCGTACTGAGCATTTCTTTATAGATCTTTTATAAATGCCTGTAAATTATCTTACGTAAATAAATAAAATTGACTTGGACTTTATCAGTACAAGCAATCGAATATAACACAGACTAACTAAAACCGAATTGGTGTCTCTCATTAAAACCTTCTTTTTGGAATTGCAAAGATTAATGAAGAGGTTCAACTAAAAAAGTATTTAATTAACTTGTAATGAGATATACTTACGATAAACAGATGTCGTGTCATCTTGATAAACGGGTCTTGTATGCGCAGACATGCAGCTTATCCCTATTTATATATACGTAGTTATGTATAGTATTTGCGCCATAGAGTTAAATGCAACAGACGCGCATCCTTCATTTTGTAATATCTTTTATTATTCGTGTTAATTCTTTGTTCGTTTCATTGATGCTTATTTATCGATATTGAATAATGAATAGGTAATATTAATGATTACGTTATGTTCATGATTCAGTTATATTTTTGTATTTAGCTCTTTGACTGTGTTATGGGGTTTTATGAGAATTAGAATATTTTAAAAAATGGGTAGAAATAGAACCTGATGATTAACAAAATTTGATGTTTAATAACCTCATCGGGTTTTAAACATCAAATTTTGTAAAAAACTCTTAGTTTTGAATCCGAAGAATAAGAAGGATATTCGTATGTGGGTAAAAAACGGGGCTGAAGTTTATATGAGACTTTTTCATTTTCAAGGAGACTTTTAAAGTTTAAGATCTGAAAATTATTTCATAGTTCATGATTGTAATAGCGAATGCAATTCCACAAAGGGCTTTGTTATCACTGTTAGGTGCTACTGCTATGCACAAAAAGAGGAAATATTTGTTTCTTTGTTTGTTACGATTTAACTCAAAAACTATTCGACCGATTTTCAAAATTATTTCACCAATATAAAGCCACATTATCAGCAAGTAACATAGGCTATATTTTTTGAGTATATTACATCTATATTTCACCCGTTCGAAGCCGGGGCGTGTTATCTATACATATAATAAAAGAGTAGGATCGAAATTACGCTTCACTAAATATTTTTACCAGAAATTAAGAGGGGCGATAAAAGAAGGGTAGCAGAATGCATAAATGCAATTTTTAAGATTCTTATTAATAATAAAATTAATAAGATATATGATGTTAGACCCGCTTTAAATTTTTACGAATTACGTATAGTGCTAGCCTAAATCGTGGCGAATATTCTTTGGCTTTCAAATCTTCAAAGTGAAACCGCAGGAAGTAACTAGTGTTAAACAGTTCTATATATAACATATACCCTCATGACATTCTAGATATAGCAATGTCGTTGGAAAGGTCGAAGGCCCTCGTATCGCGGTCAGTGGCAATTTTTTCACTCCATTCGGGTACTTATCGTCATAATTACTATGTTGGGAATACGTATATGTATTCCATAACTTAATTAAGATAAGCCCATGCTTCATTCATTCATGAGTAGAGCGTTGATGTTCACGTAGATTGTGTTTGATAAACTTTTTAACTTAAAATATACATTTCATTTCATTTCAAAAATAAGGGTATAACTGTAAAAATAATGAAATTGTTCGGTGAAATGTTATACAGATTACAGATGTAGATATACAAACTGAAAGGAATTATTTAGTATATATTATGTTTTACAAGTTTCCGATTTTTGCGGTTTTCGGTCAAAACTTTGAAACAGTGTTTTTTTTTATTTAAAAACAGTGTCATGCACTAGTGTTCTTTAATATTTAACTAAGTCATTTGTATTTCAATTATATTTGAGTAAACAAAACCCGTAAACAGCTGAACAAATAATAATAAGAATATCCGCTAAATTCATTTCCATTTCCAAACCGCGCTCTAATTGATTCCTAAGCCTTCTCGAGATGTACAAAACAGCCTCATGGTAAAAGCTTTTAGAGATAATGCTATAAAACTCTTACTTTGATAGATATTATGTTTGTGTTTAAGCTAAATTTAAGGTTTCCAATCAACGAAAGGAGGGAATGTTCAATAAAATAATAAGTCATTAAAAAACCATAAACAGTCAGAAAGCAGTCTGATTGCTAACTTAACAATCACGGTGCATTCTTCTTATATATAAATAAAATCAATGTATGTTTGTCCCCTATGCACTCCTAAATTATTTATGCGATTATGATGAAACTTTGATGATTTGTTCTGCATTTGCATTTACTTGACGTAGCATTGCAACGCATGCAGAGTACAGCTAGTAAAAAAAGTCATTAAATTTAAATTACTGACAAACGTTAAGAATTGTAAAACTTATTAAGTATAATATCCTTCGATCAACAATATACTAGATATCGGGTCGACGCAAAAAATCCGTGCCGGTAAATATCGGCTCACTTGAAATGTGAGAGGCTATTTTGTTTAGTTCTCTTCAAGCACGGCCAATATTAAGACGTTTCATAATGACAGTTTGTCTTAAAAAATTACGAAAATAATTCCCGAAAAAACAATTTTACGGACGGAGTCTTATTTTTGGTTAGTACATATAAAATAGGGATTAGATATTAGACAGGGAGCTCCTTTGTCCCCTAGATTATTTGTAACAGTGCTACAAAATATAATGAAAAACTTGAAATGGGAAAATAAGGGTGTTTACATTGGTGGCCAGGTTTTGAATAATTTAAGGTTCGCAGACGATATCATTTTATTTTCAAACACTGCGGCACAATTGCAAAAAATGTTAAACGAACTAAACTGTGCAGGCAGCTATGCTGGGCTAGAAATAAATACAATTAAGACTAGGATCATGACAAACAGCATTGAAAAGAAAATAACTATTAACGGTACCCCAATAGAGTATGTTCAAGATTACATATACTTAGGCAAACTATTTTCTTTTAAAAAATCCCGGCACCACGATGAAGTGGACAGAAGAATAAATTTATCTTGGAACAAATTTTGGTCTTACAAAGAAGTTTTAAAATCAAAAATGCCTTTGAAAATAAAAAAAATTATTTTGGACTCATGTATTCTACCATGCCTCAGCTATGGCTGTCAGACATGGATATTCAACGATTACACAAACAAAAAAATACGACGATGTCAGAGAGCGATGGAACGAAGCATTTTGAACATAAAACTAAAAGATAAAATAAGAAATACAGACATTAGAAGTAAAACTAAAGTAACAGATGCTTTGAACCACGCTAAAAAGCTAAAATGGAAGTGGGCTGGTCATATTGCACGCATATGTGACGGAAGATGGATAAAAAAGGTTTTAGTATGGAAGGGTCCAACAGGGAAAAGGAAAAGGGGACGACCAGCAGAACAATGGGAAAAGGAAATTAAACACATTGCTGGAGAACATTGGAAGAAAAAAGCTATTGATAGAGAACAGTGGAGAGACATGGAGGAGGCCTTCACTCTATTAAGAGGTCCTTAATAGTTATAATCAATAATTAAAAATAATATAAAGATAGAAAAAAATACATTATTATTATATTCAGTAAAAAAAAAAAAAATATATATACTCGTATGTAGATCAAATTATTAACGTTAGATATAAGATTAGATTAAGTTATATTTTGTATATTAAGGAAATAAAAGGCTTTTTATTTTTATTTTTTTTATTTACATATAAAATAAGATCTGGGGGCACGGCAGTGCCCCCGCCAAGTCGAGCAAAAAGCTGCACGGCCGTACTATCCTTTTCTCGAAGTAGTTCGGGCCATTTTCGACCCCCTATAACTTCGTTGTGGATAAAACTAGAATCCTGAATTTTCAGTCACTAAGCAGGCATTGTATAAACTCGGTATATTTCAAATATTATTCTGTTTGAACCAGTAGTTTAAGAATTATACGAGGGTGAATCAAAAAATTCTTGGAATCAATGTTAAAAAATGCAAAGATTTAAATAATAATATTTTATTTTTCTACATAATCTCCCTCCAATGCAATGCATTTAGAATAACGCGTTTCTAACTTCCTTATTCCTTGTGAAAAAAAATTATTTTCTTGACTCTCGAAAAAGTCCTCTACGGCAGCTATAACCCCGTCATTATCGTGAAATTTTGTTCCACGAATTTCCTCTTTTAATTTTGGAAATAAGTGAAAATCACTTGGGGCTAAGTCCGGAGAATATGGTGGGTGGTCAAGGAGATTGAAGCCAGCACAGCGGATTGCGTTGAGCGCAACTTCCGATCGATGAGCAGGAGCGTTATCTTGAAGGAACAACACGCCCAACGACAGTTTTCCACGACGTTTTTCTTTAATCGCTTCACGCACTTTCGGGATTAAATTTGCATAATAGGGTCCAGTAATCGTCTGGCCTTTTGGCATGTAATCAATAAAAAGGATTCCTTCACTATCCCAGAACACAGAGGCCATAACTTTGCCAGCGGTAGGAGCAACTCGAAATTTCTTGATGGATGGAGAGGATGGTCGTTTCCAAGACATGCTTTGTCTTTTAATTTCAGGATCAAAATGGTGGACCCACGTTTCATCCATGGTGACAAGACGACGGCAAAAATTATCCGAATCACGCTGGAACATTTCGAGATTACGCTTGGAAATTTCCAAACGTCGCTTTTTGTTTTCGTCGGTTAACATTCGTGGCACCCATCTTGCAGACACTTTTTTGAACCCCAGTGAATCAATTAAAATGGATTGAACGCTACCAAAAGATATCTTTAGGATCTCAGCTATATGTTTTATAGTCATTCTTCTGTCTTCCAAAACCAGATTCTCAACCTTTTTGACATTTTCTTCTGTAACGGAGGTTGAAGGCCGCCCATAACGCGGGTCATCTTTACAGCTTGATCTACCTCTTTTAAATTCAGCCACCCAGTACGCAACCGTAGAATAGGGTACAGCATCACCCCCTAATGTCTGCTGAATGTCCAAAAAAATTTCTTTCGTAGACATTTTTTTCAAACTGAGATATTTTATCACCGCACGTAACTCACTTTTATGCATAATTTTGACTTTTTAGCAACTCGTTGCACAAAAAAATTTATTACATGCGAACGAACTGACAAAAACAAGTGACAGTCTGCATAAATATAGTGTGATAGACACTCTTTAATTTGAATATCGAACTTGATCCAAAAAGGTTTCATATATATGCACTTCTAAGAACTTTTTGATTCACCCTGGTAACTAGTCAAAGTTTGATAATTTGTCACTCACTCACTCACTCACTGACTGACCGATCATCAAAACTCTAAGGCACTTCTAGCAGACATAGAAACTTGAAATTTAGAATACAATTAGTGTTTAGTCTATAAATCAAGGAAAAACTACAATATTTTGAAATTTCGGTCCAGTTTTCTAGATATACAATTTTTTTTTGTATTTCTGTATGTAATGAATAACTTAAAAACTACTGGACCGATTTTAAAAATTATTTTACTGTTAGAAAGCTACATTATCACTGAGTAACATAGGGTATTTATTACTAGAAAAAAATAGAGATCCTTAGAAATCCCTACTAAAAAAAAAACCCAAGGTGTAAAAAAATTAGCCATAAAATGTCTTTCATCGCATGTGCTTCGGAAAGTATTGATGATAGAACAAAAAAACGTTCTACAATATTATAGAACATATCAAAATCTACAAAAAACTTAACGAGACCATATGTCCAACTATTGTAGTTATGTCACTATAACTACTTTTTTACATTAAAAAGTTATTAAAAATGCCGATCAAAATCAGACTGTTATCCATAGCTTTGTATTAATTCTTATCCAAATAAACTAAGAAAAGGACTATCTACAAAAAGAAATGAGATGCCATCAAAAACATAAATTGTAAAAAAAGCCAAGTCTTGCAACTCAGTTCTTCTATCGTAAAAAGTTGTGAGATCCATATAATACCAAGTCGGTCAATTTATTCAGTCTCTACTGAAGGATCCTTCTATCTTAAGTAATTACATAATAAGCTAACCTAACAATATCTTATAGTATTAATAATCTTTGATGTTTAAAATAAATAGATTGGCTCGGCTATCGCATGAAATCACAATGTATCTTTTTTATTTTATTAAAAACATAATGTATCTCACAAGTAATACATATTATATTAAATTAGATTGTTTAGTGCGATTGCCAAGTCAATCTATTTATTTTAAACATCAAAGATTATTAATATTGGCATTGATATGATCACTATAAGATATTGTTAGGTTAGCTTATTATGTAATTACTTAAGATAGAAGGATCCTTCAGTAGAGACTGAATAAATTGACCGACTTGGTATTATATGGATCTCACAACTTTTTACGATAGAAGAACTGAGTTGCAAGACTTGGCTTTTTTTACAATTTATGTTTTTGATGGCATATATTTTAAGCTTTCAAACTAACAAATAATTGAAAATTTGAACAAAATTATCTGTTTTAAATGAACGCCACAAATGTTTGGCCAAGGTTGGCCAACACATGCGTAAACTATTGTGTAACAGAATAGTGGATGCATGGAGTAGATTAGTATTAAAATAATTCTTACTATCTAAGGATAAGCATCTTTAGTAATATTATAAATGCGAAAGTGATTTTTTTTGTTTGTTACGCTTTCACGCTAAAACGGAAAAGAAAATATTCCAATCTGTATACATTCGGAACATTTTGCGGATATTATTATTTAACATACGAATTACTATTTATATAAAACATTATATTATTGTTTATCAAATATATTATAGTTTTTGTACCCTACTAGATACATGATAATTTACACATTGGTGTTTCATAAACTATACTAATAATACCAAAGTCTTCGAAGTTAGTCAAGTGTGTATGTATAATACATAGATATGTATATATATATTTTGGTAACTAATATAATCATATATAATCATCGACTTCACTCTTTTCTTTGTTCCCATTGAGCAGTGTTATTTTTTCAAAATTTGACAAGGGGTGTGGCTTAAATAATCGGGATACTTTTTTCGTGAATTTTGTATGCGACCTGAAGTCTATTTAATACTATGTCAATGATAATATCCTATCAATGAGAAGTGGAAGCGATATATCACACACATAGAGTTTTTCCATCAAATCATAGGAGAAAACACTATCTTTTTTTTTCAAATTCAAATTCAAAAATCATTTATTCATTTAGGTAACACAATGTACACTTATGAACGTCAATAAAAAATACATATTAAATGCTTCTAATTTTACATTTACTGCCAGTTCTCAAATCAAGGGCGTAGAGCGGATGAGAAGAACTGGCAAGAAACTCGCCGCCACTCTTTTTAATCGCCAAGTTTTTGTTTTACAAATGTTTTTCGGTGACGCTTTGCACAACTCTTTTGAATTTACTTTCAACTCACTTAATATTATCTTTTATTGACGTGAGTATCACACATAAAATATTTATAAATGTATAAAGGATTAAAAGGCGATTTATTATTTATATTAGACTGAAAGTCCGTAGGAATAGATGGCTTTAATATGGCAACTTTGTGATATTTCAAATCAGTCACCTTTCAGTCTGACCACGGTTGTTGAAAAGCATCCGAAAGGTCTGGATAAATAATATAAATAAAAATCGCATTTTAATCCTTTGTAAGGTAAACGAATATTCTAAAAGTCGCCGCATTTTACCCGCCCCTCTGTATGAAGCCTATTTCTAAGGGTAACCTAAATAGGGCAAGAATTTCAATTCTCCAGAGAATGAATCTAATGAGCGGTTATTGGCTAGGTTGTACCGATAACCTACATCTAGTACAGGCTATCTGGGTCGGAATCTTGTAGGCAAACTAACTTTAGGAAAAATGTAATCAACTTCTAATTGATAACAAATGGTATGTTTCATTTTTTATGAAATGGGGGGCAAACGGGTAGGTGGCTCGTGATGGTAAGAGATCACCGCCGCCCATAGACATTCGCAACACCAGAGGGCTTGCAGGTGCGTTGCCCATATAGGCCATATTTTTCGTATAAAATATCTATACTAAAGAGCTCAATACGCATTCAAAGAACTTCAATTTATGTTCCACGATTTTGTATAGTTTTCGGGATATCAATACTTCTATACTAATATTATAAAGAGATAAAATTTGTGAGTTGGTGAGGTTGCAAGGGGTAATCTCTGGATCTACTCAACCGATTTTAAAAATTCTTTCACCAATAGAAAGCTACATTATCAACGAGTAAAATTAACATTATTATAAAAATAACATTTTTATAGTATAGTACGCATACATTATATCCGTGCGAAACCGGGTCGTGTTGTCAGTTTTATATATTTTTGTCCTTTGTCAGATTCGTCGATGAAAATCATTTTGAATTAACCTTATAAAAAAGCAATATAGGCTTCTTTTGTGCATCTAGTTTAAACAAATAACACCATAATATAAAAAATATTTATTTAATAAACATTATACATAAGTTTATAGAGTCAAATATATTTTAATACAAATATACTTATTTTAAAGCTCTTGTTAGCGCTACCTTTGTTTAACCCTTTAACTTTGTACCAGACTAAATGTGATAACATTAATATTACATTTTAATGTTACTCTAAAATATTACATAGGTAAACTATATGTTATGGCTTTATTCAAAACTAATTAACATTCGAAGGGAAGATACAACTCAGTGTCTTCTACAATGTACATGTTTCAAGGTATTATAGTAAATAATAAACTAAATATAGATAAAGCACCTGTTATATTATAATTTATATTAGGCACTCCATAAACAGGATACTTTATAAGTAGCGCCGCAGACTATTGTCAATTTTGTTACCGTAATATTGTGTTATTGGCTCATGTTTTTGTTTGGAAAACTTTTAAAAAACCATAGAATAAATAACACATCGTGATATAAGTGATGTCCATCAGCCACCTAGTAAATAATTATAAGATAAAAGAAAAGTTATAAGACACTCTTTGCGGAAGCCTTTAGATGAAGTACCGAAAGTCGAAATTACTTAAAGAAAATCGGGGTGTGCCAGAGATGTGTGTGTATAGGATGAGTGTACAGTGTGCTGACGTGGGACACGGCGACCGGCGCGTGGTGGATGAGTGGTACGTGGGCGTGGACGAGTGGTGGATGATGATACACTGGTAGTAGTATCGGCTTTGCACTTGCAGCAACTAAGATTGAGGAAAGAAGCTGAAAATATATTATATGATATTATCATGTCATGATTTTTTTTCATCCTAAACCTTTGACTGGCTCGTTGGCGCGTTCGGTAGAGCACCTGCCGTGCGCATCGATGGGTCGTGGGTTCGAATCCCATCGGGACGACATGTTTATAATTTTCTGTAAGCATGTTTTCCCCACGTCTGGTAACTTCAGGCATTGATCAGTTGGGAGGAATATCCGGAGAAATTCCGACCGGGTAACGAGCCACCGTTCATAGATGGAAAAATCGTGAAGTGCATATTGCGCGTTTCGTGTTCAGTCTATAAATTTCCGATTGACTGATGTTCTGTGGCTGGGGTATCACCTACCATCAAGTGAACTTCATGCTCATCTGTCGATATCTGACATAAAAAAACCATGATTTAGTGCAAATATCATATCGATTTGTTGCTTTATTTTGTGAAGTGAAAAATTACAACACATTTCTACACGGATTTCTATATGCTGCAATTCTTGTATACCACTTTTGTTTCATTATGATAATGTTATTAATAATTATATTCTGATCATTTGGTATCAAATCAAATTTGTAACGTTGAGATACATACTATTAAGAAGGGTTTGCTTTGGCTTTGCTTGCTTAGTCTTTGCTCTTGGCTTCGTTCGTATACAAAAATTTGGATGTTTGTCCTTATATAAAAAGTAGCTCCAACTTGCCCCCATACCAAATTACATCAAATTGATACAGTGGTCAAAAAATTAACGGACATACAGTAATATATATATACTGGCTTACTGATAAGCGCGATGCGTTTAGCGCCGGGAGTCCTGGGTTCGAATCCCGGGAAATTTTAAACAATAAAAAAAAATGTTTCGGTCAAGCAGGGCATAGAAGGTTGATCACCAGCGAGCCTTTAAATAAAAATGATCAGTGAAACAGACACATAAATGGGTCTTTCCCATGTCCCACTAGAGGTCTCTGCAATTCACTTTTTTATGGAAGTAAAATGGATTATTTATTTTAAAAAAAAAAATTGCCTGCGTTAACTATATACCAATGCGATAGACTTTTATACATAGCGAGTACTACTGTTAACTAATAATTTATATTAAATTTCTTTAGCATATAATATGTATATATGCGTTTTCCCAATCAAATATATACTCGATAAAACTTTTATATTTATATATTATATATATTTATATTGTTATAACTCACCAAGATTATAAATTTCGATGCCATTGCCGTCGCTGGTTCAGAACTTTGTCAAGTAATTCAACATAAGCTACCACCTCAATATATACGCGAGGTAAGAATCTAAACAATTTCCTTGCGCCTCGCAGATGCGTATAAGGTAAGATATTCGCAATATTTCGGGTCAAATTACAAAACAAATTGCGAGAAGTGACTCTTCGTAGAGCATTTTTGTTAGTTTTTTATGGAAGATGATGCTACTGGAATATGTAACTCTTTTCTCTGAAGCTTTCTAAGTCGTATCAGTTCGAAAAAAGTAACAAACCAAGTCGAGTCCACTAAACTAGCGGACTCGAGAGATTCCTCCGGGTCTATTTGTAAATCTTAATCATTCACAAATCCACTTAAGTACTCACATACATTTTCATCAAAATCAGTTCAGCGGTTTAGGAGGAATTCAGTGACATACACACGTACAGGAGAATTGTATATATAAAGATGTAGATTCATATGATTCGTCCAAAAACTTGTGTTAATAAATGTCGGGAATAAATCTGGCTTCTCATTGTCAGTGTCTGCATTGATATTAGTAAATAATATATATATAGTAATAGTATTTTAGATTCATGTAGACTGTATATTGTAGTATATTATTTAAACTGTTTATATATACCCTATGTCCCACAGCTACTCTTCTATTATTATTATTTTTCTCTATAGTTTTATCCAGATAAGTGTTGCCTGAAAGAAATTGCTAATAAGCAATAAGGCCGCCTTTAATGCCTTAATTAAGATTAGTTTTTTTTAAAGTTATTTCTTTTTGTATTATAGTCTAAGGTTATTAATAAAGATTTAAATAAATAAATAAATAAACTTTCAAACTTATGTGAGTTATCACCTTCGACATCTTCCGACAGCAAACTCTTTGTTAAAGAGTCTAGTACTTGTTTCCGGGGACAGGTGCGCCAGCGCTTGCATAGATGCAAATTTTAGGAAGGTATATAGAATATACATATAAAGGAGAAGAGATATAACAAATACTGCATATACCACGTTAGTAGATATTCATCTCATTCATATTTTTATTACACACTACATATTTGTTAGACCCATCGACAGATTTTATAACAGTCTTAATTAATATGTGTTGGTAACTGTGAAGATTTCAGCTATAAATAATTTTGTGTTTTTTCTAAACTTGCTGATTTTGATGGTACTTGATAGAATAGAGAAGACTGCTTGATATTTGTTCTATAAAGACCACATGATACTTATAGTTTTATCTAAAGCTGTGTTTCAATACTAGAAAGGGCAGGTCACAAACAAAATGGAGTGTCATATTATATCTATTTTTGTGTATGTGATATAGTTTACATCTAACATAAAGCAAACTAAAACAATATTCTAATTAAAATTTTAAAAAAGTGCACAAAAGTTGTTCCTGCTTTCACAAATTAAATCAAAAATATGGCTTTATTCAATCTGAATCTAAATTACTTTTGTCTAGTTTTATTGATGTTTCAAGTTAATTGAACGAAGAGCGTTATAAATACAGCCAGTGTATTTATAAGCGATACTTTCAACTTTATTTACAATTTATTGAATAAATATTTAGGATAACTAAACTTTCGTTTTGGATTTCTTGTCAGAATCTTACTCGCAAAATCAGTTCTTAGTGTAACCATGATTTAAGCTATTAGATGACATTAGTACATCCACATGTATGTGATATCTTATCTTAAAGACATTAAAGCAACGTTGATTAACAAAAACACAAAATAATTATCGGAGGTATATCGTTTATTATAGCCTAGTCATTAAAATTAGTGGATGGCAACAACTGGAACTGCCTTAACGGCCGCGTGATGGACGACAGAGCTGCTGTGGGCCACGGCAGAGGGGGCGGTTTTTATGACAACAGGTGCGTGGACTACGGGAGCGTGGACAACGGGAGCGTGGACAAGAGGAGCGTGAACAACAGGAGCGTGGACAACAGGGGCGTGGACAACGGGAGTAACAACAGACTTAACAACGGGTACGGTGGCGACTACTGGGGTGTGGACTGCAGCGTGTACCACTGGAGATCCGTGGTTGACGAGCTGGCTGCTCTTGGTGATGGTAGTCTTGGAGCCGACTACTGGCACGACTGGTGCGTGGACGGCCACCACTGGAGTCTCGTGGAGGAGAACGCCTGGGGCGGCAGCGGCGCAGGCGACGATAGCAGCGAATACCACCTGGAAAATGACATTTTGTTATGGTCATAATGAACATTACTTGTAAACCTTCGTCGAGCAGGCTACATTGATGATGAAGGGTCAAAAAAATATGGAATTAGTGTATGATGATGTGTTTAAGGGGCTTGGGGAATAAAATATGCTATTCAGAAATAACAAGAAGCAAAACAGGAATAAAAAGTATGTTATGTTGTCTTATGATTATTGCCTCATAACTCTTTACGTGGGTATCATATTAAAAACATTCTGAGAAACAAAACGATAATTGTACAACAAATCCTAATGTTTTACTCACAAAATTATATTATTTGTTTACGAATCCATTGACACACATCTGAAACTGTTAAATTGTCTTCCTATTTTCTTTTTTTTTAATTAAATAATAAATCATATCATGCAGTATGTTATATATGTTGTGTATAGACAACACTCGCGTTGTACCAAACCAAATTACCTATATACATTAACAAGAATAATACTAATTATTATAAATGTATTACGTGAATGAACCGAAAAGCTTTTTATTTAAACTGAAAATTGAAACTATAATTCCATTTAGATTTGCTATGAACAGATCTTATATACGGCATCCCTTATTTAAAATTTAAATGAAATCCCAAACGATCACTTAAAACTTAGCTAATAGTTAGTAACGGTCTAAGCGCTCGCGATCATCGTTTATTTGATTTACAATTTTAATCAACTCTTAGCGGTTTGTTTTTGAAACAAAAACTGTTCACGAAATGTTATTAGTTTGTCACCGAAGTTTTATTAATTTCACCACCTTAGAAATACATTTAATTTATATCAAACACAAAGAAAATCCGAACTCTAAGTCGTGTCTAAATAAAATCGCTTTGCCCCAACTGAGGTCAATCTTTAGAATACTGAAGTAGCACTATGACATAATAATTTTCACTTCGTTAGAAATTAATAAAAATAACACTCACGAATTTCTGCATGTTTAGTAGTTTTTTTTTTGGTAGTAGATAGTAGATGAGTTACTGTGAGGAGGTTGCCGAATATCTAACTTATGCTCCTCGCTGACCGCCTTATATACCGCTTGCCGAAACTTCACAATGCGTACTTGAAATTCATATCTCACTAACGAAGAATACACTTACGTGGATGTGGTAAAAATAAAAATTAATTTTAACGAGGTCGTTTGCGCGTTTTGTATTACACCTACCTTGCATTTCGTCTATCACAGACTTCGGCACGCAATTTCGTGTTTGATACTTACATTATTTTTTGTAAACATGTATTCCCTACATTATCGTCCATAAAATGATGTCATGTGGCTGAGGCAGCACCATCAAGAGATTTAGATGGGTTTCAAATGTCAAAAGTACATATAACATTACTGTTTATAACGCAGCGCTGCGGCGCAGGCGACTTTATAAAAAGTAGCTTTTCGAGACAGTTCCGTTATTGTTATAAGTATGTAATAATTATATGTATGTGTTTATTTTTGTATGAATATAACACAATTGTAATATTATGAATTTTAAAAAAGAGTAACTATCGAATTTCTTGCCAGCTCTTCTCCGCAACATTCCGAACCCATGATTAACCGGTTTTGAAGCAAAAATTGACGATTGACGTTTACTTGAAGAAAGATAAATTTGAATTGCCGCATCCACTGAGCTTTCACCTTCTCACCTCCACGTAATTTAAGACAAGTTTGGATTTATTATTATGAATATAAAATAAGCGTATGTTGCGTGTAAGTAGGTCGATGCCAAGTTCACTCAGTCAAGTTGACTTACGTAAGTAAATAGCTTATTGCATGCTCATTATTATACTTCGATATTTTAATGAAGGGTGTGATAAAATTATTTAGATGGGCTAACAGATTCTAAGCGTTTTGACTTTTGTTACCTTTTCTCATTAAAATCTGGCGCATAATCCATAACTTCAAGATTTAGATGCCCATGGGCTACGTAATTATATAATCCTTTGCTATGAAACACTTCATAATATATTAAGTCTAAAACAGTATAGTATTGAAAGGGCGCAACACAAGTTGATACACTAATATTATACTTAACTTATTTATTTATTTAAAAGCTAAAACTTGCAAATACAGGGGTCTAGGCTCCGAATATGATTTTACCCATTCGGTGTCGAGACCCTTGGTCCGTGGGGTCCTAGCGCTATAAAGCTTTGTAAGGAAATATCAAAAAGGTTAGTCGACATCACAGGAGACCGAAGAGCTGGCAGCTACCTCGGACAAAGAATTAGTCTTGCCATTCAAAGGGGGAACGCTGCCAGTATCTTCGGAACCTTGCCTAAAAGGACTCCTTTTATTAATATATTTTAGTTTTTATACTATATTTTTTAAGGTTTTTAGTTTTAGGTTCTTTGTTATTAAGGATGTATATATATGTTAATGTGTTTTGTAATTAAGTTATTTATTGTAATTAACTTTAGTATAGCTATATATATATATCAATTTTATTTGCCACCGATTCTATCTACATATATATACAAATAAATATTAATGTACCTATCTTAACAATGTATTCTACTAATACTATAAGAATGGGAAAGAATTTTTGAACGTAAGATGTCGACAGACGAACAGGATGCTCTTCTGATTTTATTTTTTATTGTAATAGCCACAGGGCATATATTACAATGCGCTATCTATCTATTTATTGTAATAGCCACATGGCATATATTACAATGCGCTATCGAACTATTTATTGTAATAGCCACAGGGGATATATTACAATGCGCTATCGATCTATTTATTGTAATAACCACAGGGATTATATTACAATGCGCTATCGATATCGGAATTCACTTAAAATTAAACATGTAATTTGCACTTCACAACCATTCCATTTTTGGAAAATCTTAATATTGAATGGTTGACAATAATTAAGTTTATTTAAATCTATATCTATACATATAATAAAAGAGTAGGATCGAAATTACGCTTCACTAAATATTTTTACCAGAAATTAAGAGGGGTTGAACAAAGGGTCCAAAAATGAAACGCTCCAAATCTTCTAATAATATATTAGTTCCAACAGGTAGATATAGGGGGCGTCTTTGGTTGGAATACAAAAAATGAATAATGGGCAATTAATATACATATTAGGCTAAACACAATATTAGCGTGATGTAACACTGTACAGCGCCATCTAGTAAGATGTTGTGTAAACTAAAATTAATTAATTTGAAGGTCCTAAACATGCAGCCCACCAAGGACAAATTTTAACAATTTTCCTTAACACAGCCCACCATTCCACTATAACTAATGCACACTATATCTAATACATAACATAAAAATGGATAGCTCAAAAATAGATGACATAAAAATGGATGACATAAAAATGATGACATAAAAATGGACTGTAATGATTAAACTAAGTAACAAGCAACACAGTTGCATGTGACAGCTGAATAAACAGAAGTGTATACATAAAAAAAAATAAAAATATTTGGAACAATTGTGAGGAAAAAAATGAGTTAACTGTAGTACATTTGACACAATATACTGGTTCTTATTATAATAATACAATGACAACTTAAGATGTAACTGGTAAAATACATATTTTAGAAACGGAACGTTTAATTACATTTTGTTTGCATCTTAGACTGACAACTCTAGTAATTCCGTCCAAACCGGGATGTTTTGCGACTATAAGACCATATAGCCATCTACCAGGTGGAAGATCATCTTCAACCACCAATACCAAATCCCCAATTTTAGGTTCCGGAGTTATATGACTCCATTTGTAACGTTGGTAGAACTGGGTCAAATATTCATGTGACCAGCGACGCCAGAAATCTTGAGTCATTTTTTGCGTCAGTTGCCACCGTCTAAGACTGGAGATATTATTATTCTCATAGTTATTATCAGGTGCTAAGATTAGTGATTCACCAACTAAAAAGTGTCCAGGTGTTAAAGGTATGGGATTATCTGGACTGTCAGTTATTTTTGAAATAGGCCGAGAATTTAAACAGGCTTCTATTTGACAGAGTAAGGTTGTCATTTCTTCGAACGTCAAAGTTGAATTACCTACAATACGCTTCAAATGGTACTTTGTCGATTTGACCCCTGCCTCCCACAATCCTCCAAAATTTGGTGAATGAGGAGGAATAAAATGCCAGTCTGTCCCATTAGTAGCGAGTTGATTTGCGATTTCCTTTACTATGTTTGACTTTTCTAGTGTAAATAAATATTTGAGTTCTCGTGCAGCACCCACAAAATTAGTTCCATTGTCGCTCCAAATTTCAGCGCAATGACCACGACGTGATGTAAATCGCTTAAAAGCAGCCAAAAATCCCTGAGTAGTAAGATCGCTTACTGCTTCAAGGTGAATAGCGCGTGTGGCCATACAAATAAACAAACAAATGTATCCTTTGTATGAACGTTGTCCTCTTCCTTTAGATATTCTTAAGTTGATGGGACCTGCATAGTCTACTCCACTTTTCAAAAAGGGTCGACAAGCTTGAGAACGTGATGCCGGTAGTTGTCCCATTAACTGGTGTCGGATACGTGCGGAATGCCTAACACAACGCACGCATTTCCGAACATATAGCCGAATTACATCCCTTGCTCCTAATATCCAATATTTGGATTGTATATAGTTTTGCATTAACTGAGGACCACCATGTAAGGTTTTATTATGAGCCTCAGCAATGATCAAGTTAGTAAGATGTGACTTTCGAGGAAGAATTATAGGGTGTTTTCTGTCATCACTGAGGACTGCGTGCTGCAGTCTGCCACCTACTCGAAGTATATTATCTTCATCGAAAATTGGATTAAGTGATGTAAGTTTGCTTTTTTTACTAACTTCTTTAGTGTTCTTTAAATCTTCTAATTCTACCTGGAAATACCTTTCTTGACATATTTTAATACATAGTTTTAAACTTTCTTTAATTTCAGAACTTGTAATCCACTCTTCAACACTTTCCTTTCTCATTCGCCTAACAAATCTTTTACAGAGAGCAATCACCCGGACCAGTCTTCTCAGCGATGAGAACCGTGTGTAAATTTCTTCTTCAGGATCTGTCTCTTTACAAGTATTTGCTAAACATATCTTATTTTTCTTTTCCTCTAAATGTGTTTCTTGTATTTTACCATATGTATAATTTATTTCTTTTTCTTTCAGGTACTTCGGACCTTCCTTCCAGAGGCTGATATCCCACTTTTTACTATCCCGAGATGCACAATCAGCAGGATTATCTTTCGTAGAGACATGCTTCCATTGATGTGGTTCTACAGTGGTGAGAATTTCAGAAACGCGATTGGCAACAAACGTTTTCCAGCGATTCGGTTGTCCTTTGAGCCATGCAAGTACGACTTGAGAGTCTGTCCAAGCGTGAATTGTAGATTTCTTTATGTCCATGACTTCAGAGACTTCAACTAGCAGTCTAGTGAGTAATACTGCTCCGCAAAGTTCCAGCCTTGGAATAGACACTTGTTTTATGGGAGCCACCTTTGTTTTGGATGCTATCAATGAAACATGTACATCACCATGATCATTAACTACTCGTAAGTATACAACAGCTGCAAACGCATCATTTGACGCGTCACAAAAGCCGTGCAACTCATGAACTTGATCATCCATGTGTGTATGAATCCAACGTGGAATACTAAATTTGGTAAGTTCATTTAACTCATTTCGATACTTGAGCCAGTCCTTCAGTAATTGAGAGGGAAGTTGATCGTCCCACTCAATTCCCGATAGCCACAATTTTTGTATAAAAATTTTGGCTGAAATAATCACTGGTGCAAGCCAACCGAGAGGATCAAATAAACGTGAAATTTCTGAAATAACCTTTCTTTTTGTTACAGGTGGAGAGAGAGGAGGGAGCTGTACTGCGTACTCAAATTCATCGGTTCTTCGATTCCAGGTAAGTCCTAGTATCTTCATCACTTCGTCTATCTTTATTTTCAGTTGTTCCTTGTTATTGTCTTGATCTTCGTTTGATTCTTTCAGGATTTCTTCACTGTTGCTGCTCCATTTTTGTAAGTTAAAACCGCCTAATTTGAGTAGCTGTGTCATTTCTTTAAAAACTTGTTTACCTTCTTCCACAGAAAAACATCCTGACATAAAATCATCCACATAAAATTCCTGAAGGACTCTTTCAGCCGCTAGTGGAAAATCTTTACCATCATCGTATGCTACTTGCTGTAACGCTCGAACAGCCAGGTAAGGTGCTGAAGCAGTTCCAAAAGTAACTCTTGATAGCCTTAAATGTTGCAGCTCTTCGTTTGGATGATCACGCCATACGAAGCGTTGAAAATCTGTGTGTGAATCTGTAATTTTTACCTGTCTGTACATTTTTACTATATCTGATACAAGACAAATGGGATATCTGCGCCAGCGCATTATGATATGCCGTAAATTAGGCTGTAGAGACGGCCCTACCATAAGATCATCATTCAACGCAACTCCATTTGTGCCTGGACACGAAGCATTGAACACAACTCGAACCTTGGTAGTGTCTTTGTCTTCACGAACTACTGCGTGGTGAGGTAAATATACGACATTATCCAAATTTTGTTGTTCTACTGGTACAATTTCTACATGTCCCAGATTCTTGTATTCTGATATCACAGCTGTATACTCAGCTTTAAGTTTAGGATTCTTTAGTAATCTTCTTTCAAGCTGTTCAAACTGTTTAATTGCAATAGTCTTTGAGTTGCCATACTTACAGCTTGGATCCTCATTTCGGAAAGGTAAATTTACAATATAACGTCCTGAGCTGTCTCTTCTTGTAGTGGACGTAAATATTTGCTCACATTGAATTTCTTCTTCTGTGAGTTGTGGTTTTTTGACATTAAGTTGATCTGATTCTAACTCCCAGAACCTTTTCAAAAGTTCGTACTCATCGCTATGATGAATATGATTACACATTGTAGTGTTTGAGTTAGAGTCAGACTGAACTGGACCTGATATAATCCAACCTAGTTGAGTGTTTTGAGCAATTGGTGATCTAGGTGAACTCTTTTTTAAGCCGTCAAGTAAAATTTGACCATAAACATCTGCTCCAAGGAGCATGTCAATTTTATTTGGGGTTCCAAAAGAGGGATCTGCCAAAACTATATCGGAAATCTCGGGCCATAACTCTACAACAATCTTCTTATCAGGAAGCATTGAAGTGAGCTTGTTGAGTACAAAAGCTTGAACACAAAGTTTGAAATTGCGATGAAGTGATCTAATTTCAATTTCCACCCTCGCTTTAGAGGCAACGGAACTTGATTGGTCACTTCCTAAACCAAATATGGAGCTTCTGTGAGGAATCTTCTTTAGCCCAAGAAGTTGAACGGCAGATTCAGTCATAAATGAAGACTGTGATCCCTGATCTATAAGACACCTGAGAGTAATCAAGGAGCCTGTGTGTGACCTCGCATTAACTAATGCGGTGGCAAGTAAAACCTGTCCACTGAAACTTGAAAAGCAGGCTCTGATGTTGCTGTTTTGTTTTACCTGTTGAGATGTACAAACTGTTGAATGACTTGGTTCTAACATATTACCTTTGGGTTCTGCTGTGGCAGAAACATTGGTTTCATTTTTGGGGTGAAGTAAAGAGTGATGTTTTTTCTTACAAATTCGACACCTGGAAGATTGACGACATGAGTACACATTGTGACCTGCACCAAGACAATTAAAACAAATATTATTTGTTTGGACGAAATTTCTACGAGTGTCAGTTAACTCTTTTGCAAAACTTTTACAGTTTCGCAAATGATGCTCTTCCGAACAATAAATACAGTTAATGTGAGTGGTATAAAATACTTTTGGATTGACATGAGATTTAGACTGTGAGGTATTTTGTTTAACTAACTTAGGATCTATGAACTCTAACGAACGTGAGCGAATTTCAAGAAATTCCGTAAATTGTTTAAACGTTGGTAGTTCATTACAATGTTCGCTTGTTTTTAGTTCCCATTGTCTACGGGATTCAGCGTCTAATTTTAAGCATAAAACATATAAAAGAATACTATCCCAAGTACTTACATCTATTGACAAATTTTTTAAAGCATGCATGCATTCGTTAGTTGTGTCTAACAGTTCCCTTAAAGCAGTTGACGATTCTGTTACAATATTTTTTTTGGTTCATGAATTTTGATAAAATACAATTAGAGAGATATTTCTTGTTGCTATAACGATCTTCTAGGCGTTTCCAACAAATCTGGTAATTATCTGCTGTGATCGGTACGTGTCGCAAGAACTGTTCTGCTTCTCCTGTGAGCTGACATTTTAAGTAATGTAGTCGTTGCACATCGTCTAATGAATTGTTTTTATGTACCAATGATAAGAAAAGGTCACGAAAGCTTGGCCATTCTATGTATTTTCCAGAAAACGTTGGTATGACAATTTTCGGTAATTTGAGTCCTTGCTGTTTCGAATTCGATGCTTGAGCACTGGGATTAATTTTATGTTGTGCATCCTCGACACATTTTGCTTCCTTTAATTTATTGCGTGCTTCTCGTAACTCAAACTTACAGTCAATGTACATTTCTTCACAATTGCCATATATGTCAGACTTCATATAAATGTTCGATTGCAAAAGCTCACTATCACATTCTTGTATTAATTTAGTGTGTGTTGATGAAAATTGCGACCACAGTTCCTCCAATGTATCAAGCCGAGTTGATAAATATGCATCATTCGCTAAACGCTCTTTTGGGGATTTTCTTAAATTTGTTTTAGCCTTCGTTATTCTCTCATACAAATTATTTTGAACTCTAATATATGATTCCATTTTAAACACAAAATAAAACAATGAAAAAAAAAAAAAAAAAAAAAATTAAATTTAAATTTTTGTGAAAATTTTCTAAGTGTTTAAAACTTAAATTACATCAATATGAAATCGGGCATGGATTCCCCGTATATTCACTATTTCCTAAATTATTCTAAGTCCTAACTCAATAAGCAAACTTTAAAATTTTTACAAGTCCAAATTTAACTTAATATTTTACAAGTTACAATTTTATTTCTAATTTTACAAGTTACAACCTAATTCTCAAATTTTTACAAGTCTCTAAATATTGTTTATTTAAATGTACTCACAGTTTTGTCACTTGTCACTCACACTACACTTCACAACTCCTGGTGGCAGGTTAGACGTCACAGCTGGACTGCGGACTGCAGTGTCACTATCCTCCGGTCCCGATATCCGGCTCGAAGGACCATGAACAAAGGGTCCAAAAATGAAACGCTCCAAATCTTCTAATAATATATTAGTTCCAACAGGTAGATATAGGGGGCGTCTTTGGTTGGAATACAAAAAATGAATAATGGGCAATTAATATACATATTAGGCTAAACACAATATTAGCGTGATGTAACACTGTACAGCGCCATCTAGTAAGATGTTGTGTAAACTAAAATTAATTAATTTGAAGGTCCTAAACAGGGGTGATAAAAGAAGGGTAGCAGAATGCATAAATGCAATTTTTAAGATTCTTGTCTGTCTGTCTGTCTGTCTGTCTGTCTGTCTGTTTGTTCACGCTAATCTCCGAAGATACTGAACCGATTATCGTGCAATTTACACAAATATATTAAGGAAAGCCCGGGGCAACATATAGGCTTTGTTTTATCGAAATCGGTTATCGGAAAAAAAAGTTATCATCATTTAAATATTATTTTAAAGGCACCATATCACCAAATTTCAATGCAAACTGACTCGCGTTGAACTTTTTCGAATTGTCAGATGTCAATCACAGTCTGATATGTAAATGAAATAGTTTGATTATTTCGCCATTTCCAATATATGTATTCGTAGAATAGTGGATATGCAGTCCCATAGCGTAGCTTCTGATGCGAGTTCGAATCTGAAGTTGAAATGAAAGATTTTTTTTTTGTATTTTTATTTATTTACTTTATTTATTTTTTGAAAGAACTATATTATAACAAAAATAGAAAATGTATTATTGAAATATTATATGAAAAAGTATTTCTTATGAGATCATTTATTTCACATTTTCATCAATCCTTTCTCTTAAACAGAATTACGATTATTCGACATTGCTTTTTTGCTTCCGTATCTTAGAGGTTTCCGCATTTAGCACCGGAAACCCGGGCAGGAATCCCGGGAATTTAAAAAAAATGTCCGAAAATGAAAATGACCAATTAAATGAACGAACGCATCTATTTAAGACAGAAAATGCATTGAATCCAATCTTCGACTGAACTCTGATAAGTAGAAAAAAGACACATATCTGGATTTTGGTCCCGTAAAATTTAATTAATATGAATCTCCCTAAAGTTTCTTTAAAGTCAGGTTAATTATTTCAACTATTGAATTTCAAATCATCCTTCGAACCTCAATCTCAACCACCATTAAACATGTCGATAACATGATGCAAAAGCAACCGTCAATGACTAATTTGATAGCTCTTTCCCAAAAGAAATCATCAAGTACAGAGGGTGGAGGAGGATATGTCATTTCAAGAAAGCTTGCTCAAAAGCTCAGCTTAAAGTGAACCCCACGCGAACGAAGTCGCGGGCATCAGCTAGTACTAAATAAAAGCATAACCAAGAAAATGATTTCATTCCAAAAAAAAATTGCCAAATGTCATTTTGACAAACGTAATAAAAAGTAAAACAAATAAACTTTTAGTGTAGCTTAAAGGTGTTTATTTGAGTTTTATTTACAAGCCTTGTATAAAGGTTTTCGGTTTAAACACTCATTCTGGTCTCAGTTCATAAATATCTTTTCATTCGCGCTACATTAAGTATCGAACACGATACTTATGTATTTAATGATAAAATCTCGATTTCGCTACTGTTTTACTTTTATTTTTGAATCTGATTTATACAGAGCAATTACTTTTAATGTTATTGATTAATTAGTATTTTATTTACGAATCTGGCGCGCCCATATTGAAACCTTTTAAACGCTTCGGAACGGATAATAGCGCCGTGAACTTTTATAATATTCTTGTCGTAAGCTCTACCGTTTCGTCAACGCTCGTCGATAAAGCCGACAAACAGTGCAAAATTCACTTATCAGAACCACACAGAACGGCAGGAATACAAGAGGATGAACGATATATATTCAGAACTTGATATAAGTATGTATGTATATTCGGTAGCAGGTTGGTCAAGTTTAAAAAAAACGTTGTAACAGCATAGGTCGAATAAGTAATTTCTTAAATTACAAGTTAAATTTATTATTTGTATTAAAATCTTATCTTTTTTGTAGCTCTAATGATTTTATTTTTAGTTGCTTTTCTTTTATAAGCAATTTGGGATTATATTTGGGATTGTCAAATATTTTAATAATAATAATAAATGGTACTTTCAGGCAATACCCATTTTAGAACAACAAATTGTTATTTGTAAAAAAAATGCTTAAAACCAAGTCATGGGGATGTAAGAAGAGAAATACAAACAAATCTCGTGTTTTTTTTTAATTTTTTGTTTCTCTGTCTGTTTGTCTGTTTGTACCGGCTAATCTCCGAAACTGGTGGACCGATTTACATGGTAGTACCTTATATCCCCGGTCAACATCTTAGATACTTTTCATCCCGGAAAATTAAAGAGTTCCCAACATATAGGCTTTGTTTCATCGAAATCGGTTGTCAAAAGGAAAGGTTATCATCATTTATGAAGCCCACGCGAACGAAGTCGAGGGCATCAGATAGTCAAATATATATAATCGTTTTAACTTTCATACTAAATGGCCGATCAGTAGTTCACCTTTGTATGGGAGACCTTATATATTATTATTTTTTAGAAACTACTTGTATAATAATACAACTAGGGAGGTTATTTCCGAGTCCTCAGAATCATAATCTCCTATCGAAAAAGGCCTTAATAACTCGTTCACCTTAACAATATAATTTAAATAAATACAGAGTTATTTTATAAGGAGCTCTAAACTACTTCCAGGTGTAATATAAATACTAGCTGACTCATTTCCACTTCGCTGGACGAAAAAGCTCTCAGCAGGAATTTGTCCGACTTACTTGACACTTATCGTTATAATTTCGCCAATTAACACAATATAATTATAAATTATAGCCTATATGTTATTCTTATGTAGAAACAATAATACTGTAGAGTTTTATCAAAATTCGTTGAGTAGTTTTTACGTGAAAGACTAACAAACATCCTCACAAACTTTCAAATTTTAATATTAGTAGGATTACTAGAGATGTTTGTTTCAAATGTTAATATTTAATTAAGCTAAACAAGAAGACGAATATAATTACTGATATAATACAGGAATATAATTATATTAGTAATTTATAAAAAAATATCAAAGTGCTCTCTCAATAAACCATTTCCTAATTAATTAATTTCCATAATTGTAGGCTGGGCGCTAGACACAGGTTTATTAACGCTAAGTCAACGACACCGCTACCGGCGTACCTTTTATTATCTTGGTGATATCATTTTGTATTTCAAGAGACTTGGTATTATCAAGGCTCTACATAATTTGACAGCATTTGTAATCAAAGCTCTACATAATATCTATGCACTTTATATGCATCAAAAGCTGAAGTTAAATTCATCACTGATGTTGCCAACAACTTTTTATAAACTTTTTTTTTCAATAATGACAACCAAAAATCATATAAGTAAATGGTTTATAAAAAGAGATCGGTAACAACTGACTTTTGTAGACATAATATCGATTGAGTCCCACTTTTCAAATTCCATATCTGATAAAAAAAGTAATTAAAATATGTATAAATAAATGCGACTGGCTGGCAAGGATACACATTGGTTGCTTTGTCATTTGATATATTATTACGGGTTCCTTGGCGCTCTTGTCTTGCATTATGATAGGCCGCGGCTTCAAATCCCGTCGGACCTGACTTAACATACTTGTCCTACACTCGGTACTTCATATAATTAATAATTTTCATATTTAAATTAGCTTAACAAATCAGAGTCCACAGACGGTTTGGACTTAATATCAGGTTGAAATGGAAAAAAAAAGAATCAACAACAATATATAAACAGTTTAATGATAAGAATAATAAGGAACAGTTTCGTGAACTTCCGAGGTGTGTTGCGTCAAGGCAGAGTCAGGAGTCTTGTAGGAGTAGATGGACGTTGCTGGGAACACTACGGGGTGGTGCTCGATTTCGTGGTGCACTTGATGTAGTACTGGCACCACTGGAGCGTGGTAGACGGCAGTTCCTCCATGGTTGATGACCTGGTTGCTGTGGGTCGAGGTTGTCTTGGCTAAGGGAACCATCAAGGGCGCGTGGACGATATGAGTGCTGCCGTGGTCGACTGCATGGCTGCTGGTTGTCAGCGTCGATTTAGCCAGGGGCACGTAGTAGCCTGGAGCTGCTACTGCGCTGGCTAATAGAGCGAGGAATACCTGAAAAATTATTTCTTCAGTTAGTAGATAAATTACTGATTATAAAATAGTGCACTTTCTATAGTCGCTGAATGCCAATTATTTACGATTTCGATTTCAATGTAAAATACGTAGTAAAAAATATTTAATATTAATTTTATTATTAATTTATTTAACTTTCCCGTTGAAAAAGAAATATAATATGTTGATATTGATAAATATCTTAAAGCCTACTTGTAACTTTTTCTCGGATTTAAAAGTAGGTTACACATTCTCGATTGAACATTTCTCATCTACAACAGTAGGTAGTTAAAGTGTCACCAGTAAACGTCGATTTATTCATAACTACGATCATCAATTATTATATTATACAATGGAGATGAAATAGGTGGATAGGTCAAAGTTGGCCACATTATATGCTAATTTCCAAGGCAAAAGTTAAAGTGTATTTTTGGCAGGCGTTACTAATTCGTTAAAGCTTGCGTTTTTGGCCCCTATGTTATGAAATTCTATTTAATTAATGTGCATCACATACATTTTAAATTTTATTTAAAAAAAAAATACCTAGTATGTGTATAAAAATTATTATTTTAATATATCTTTTTCTTACTATGTACAAAATAACACAAATTAAAACAATAATTAGAGAATAAATTTACACCCTTATTGCTTATAAGCAGTTTCTCCCAGGCAACAAAAGGTGGATTAAATTCAAAATTATTTATTATATCTTGTTAATATTTTGGTTATTTGTAATTGTAAGGTATTTTTGTGAAATCGTTGTCGCTGTACAGTTAAGTAAACTTACAATTTTCTCCATTTTTTGCGACTTCCAGATTACAACTGATGGGTAATGATAGCGACAAGAGCTTTTTATATCTTGAAAAATTATCGATCGGCCCACATTGCGACAATTACAGGGGCGCTTGCGCAATTTGCGAATTGACCGTTTTGTTTTTGGACCTCGGTAACATGTCGGTTAATAGATATCAACGTGATTAGCATAATTAATATATGATTGACAGATACGGCCGTGTGTTTGTTTATTACACCATTGAGATCATGTATCATTATTTTGATAGATCAATTACTAACGTATAAGTTTGTTTTGGCAGAAAAGTGTCTTTCTGCCATTATCTAAATGATTTTAGAAGTGAAGATATTTTATTTTCATTACTAAATTTACAGAATATATTTTGGAATATAAGACTTCTAAAAAAGTTTTCGTAATTTATAAATAAATAAAATAAAATAAAAAGCCTTTTATTTCTTGCATTCCATAGTACAATTTCATTTACAGTGTGCATGTAAAATTGATTAGAAATAAATAAATTAAAATTAATGTGATTATGATTAACAAATAATTGAATTATAATAATGATATATTCAAATCCATTTCATTTCTGTAGTTTCATTTAAAAAATATATAAGTAAATTAATTAGTTGATGATTTGATTTTAAGTTAGTGTTGTAATTGGCATAACATAGTAGCAATATTTAATTTAATGTTTTTTAGCAAGAACCCTCTCCATGAAAGGTAAAGGCCTCCTCCAGAGAAGACCAGTACTCTCTATTCTCTGCCGCTCGTAGCCAATGAGTACCTGCTACTTTTATGATATCGTCTACCCATCGTGCCTTTGGTCTTCCTCTCTTTCTCTGTCCTAGTGGCCCTGTCCATTGTGTTGTCTCTCTTGTCCATCTATTATCGCTTAGCCTCGCTACGTGACCAGCCCATCGCCATTTGAGCTTTTGTGAGTAATTGAGAGCGTCAATGGCTTGAGTTTTCTGTCTTATATGAGTGTGGCGGATCTTTTGGATTTTCCTTATTTTCAGAATGCTCCTCTCCATACTCCTTTGGCTAGATATAATTTTATTCTTTACTTTTCTGGTAAATTTCCAAGTTTGGCAGGCGTATGTTAAAGAGGGCAGTAGGCATGTGTTCATGACTTTCGTTTTCATTCGTATGGTCATTTTACTTTTGAGTATTTCCTTGAAGCTCCAGAACTTTTTCCATGTGATGTTGACTCTTCTCTCTACTTCTTGTTCGTTATTTCCTTGGTTAAATGAAATTTGCTTTCCCAAGTAAATGTAGGCGTTTACATATGTTAGAGGTGAGTTTTCCAGGTATATTGGTCTTTCAGTATGGTTCGTCATGACATTAGTTTTTGTTAGGTTGATTTCCAAGCCCACTTTACGACTTTCTTCGTATAGAGCGTTTATCATTCCTTGTAATTGGTTTGTATTTTCTGAGAGTAGGACTATGTCGTCAGCAAATCTCAAATGACTCAAGTAACGTCCTTTTATATTTATGCCAACTTTTTCCCAATTTAGTTTGCCAATGATGGCCTGTAGCACCGCTATGAAGATAGTTGGCGAGAGTGGGTCTCCCTGCCGTACACCTCTGCTTATTTGTATGGGTGGTCCTATAGTCTCTAGCTTCACTCTGCTAGTACTGTTGTCATAGATATTTTTTATGGCTTTTATGTAGTCTAGTGGTACTTCTTGAGATAGTAGCGTATCCCAAATTGAAGAGTGGAACAGAGAGTCAAAAGCTTTTTGGTAGTCGATAAAGGCAATATAGAGTGGTCTCTTGAACTCTTGGTATTTTTCTATCAGCATCTCTAGCGAGTGTATGTGATCCACTGTTGAAAAATTTCTTCTAAAGCCGGCCTGTTCTATAGGTTGGTATTTTTCTGTGCTTTCTTTTATTTTTTTCTCGATTATTGAGGAGAACAGTTTATATAGTGAAGGTAGTAGGCTTATCGGCCTGTAATTATTTATGCTTTTAGGGTCTCCTTTTTTGTAAAGCAATATAATGTTTGACTCTGACCATTGACGAGGTGTATATGAGCTTTTCAGTATCTGATTAAACAGTAGAGTTAGTGGTTTTGCCAGGAACTCGCATCCAGTTGTTATGATTTCATTGGCGATACCGTCGGGGCCTGGGCTTTTCTCCGTTTTTAGTGTTTTAATCCCTTTAATCACTTCAGAATCTTCTATGCTTGCTCTCGTCTCTCCTCTATTTGTGTCTGGTAATTCATATCGATATTGGCTCGGTGTGCTGTACAGTTTCTTATAGAATTTTGTTGCTATTTTCAGTATTTCTGATCTATTTTGGGTATTTTTTGTTTTGTCTTTCAACTCTTCAATCCATAGTTTATGTGTTCTCAGTTCCTTGTATGCCTTCTTGACACTGTTTGTAGTATTAAGGTGTTTTTCGAAGGTTCTTGTGCGGTGCGCCTTGTAGTCTAAGTAGATACATTTACTAATGAGTTTGTAGAGTGCTTTTAGTTCATTTTTCATGGCTCTTGATTTTGGTTTTGTCTTTTGTAATTCTTGTCTTCTGTAAATTAACGCCTTTGTGCGTGCTGATAGTGCCTGGTTTTTCCCTGGATTTGTACTGGGTGAAACCTCGTAAGCTTTTTTTAGGCTGGTGTCTATTGCGTTTATGATATTATCGTAGTGATTTTGAACGGTGTCCTCGTCTCTCCAATTCTTGAGTAAGTTTGTTATACAACTATTCAGCGTTTGTTTGTAGGCTTGTATTTCTTCTTCGTTTTTTAATTGGGATCTGGAGCATTGGCCGAACATACACCGACTTTTTGTTATGGGAAGAATGTTAAGTGTCGCTCTCACAGGTCTGTGATCCGAGGGGTAAGTGATGTTTAAAGACTGTATATTGCATATGTTTTTATGTAAAGTTGTCAAGATATAGTCTATTTCGTTTTTTATTTTGCCATTAGGAGATCTCCAAGTCCATCTTTGTTTACTATTTTTTTTGAAGAAGGTGTTCATGATAGACAGATTATTCTCGTGCGCAAAATCAATGAGTCTATCTCCTCTACAGTTTCTATCTCCGTAGCCGTGGTTGCCAGTAGCGACTTCATTAGGATTGGTTTGTCCTATTTTGGCGTTAAAATCTCCCATGACTATGATATTGTTATCTGAGAGTTGTATAGCTTTGTCGACAGTACTGTAGAAGAATTCTAACTCCTCATCGCTCGACGCCTCCGTTGGAGCGTAAACTTGAATGATACTTAGTTTTAAGTTATTGATATTCATCCTTAACAACGCTACTCTTTCTGATAGTCCTGTGAAGCTTATGATGTATCGTTTTAGATGTTTTTTGACAATAAATCCTACTCCATATAATCCAGGCGTTTCTCCAATGTAGTATAAAATAAACTCGTCGTGTTCTTCAATCTTGTTTCCAAGTTTTCTAATTTCTGATAGACCAATAATATCAAACTTTATATTTTTCAAACACTCTGTTAATTCCAATAATCGTGAGTATGTCGACAAAGTTTTAACATTGTATGTTATTATGTGTAGGGTATTATGATGACTGTTTTTTGTACTGTTTGTTTTTATTTTCTCTGGAGGGTTTTGGTCGTGATCTTCCACGGTGACCGGCCGGCTTGGAAGATGTTTTTTATTCTTTATTTGTGTACTTGTCGTGTTTTCCATGTGAGAGGGGGGCGGTAATTGCTATTGTTTTAAGTTTTTATCTATTTGTTCACTTCGTGGGTTTCCAGGGTTTTTGTTGGTTAAAAACCTAATTATTCCTGGTTTAAGAACTCCATCTGATAAACTTGTCGATATTTGTAGCCCTTGTTTTGTCTGAGTTTTGTTCTTTTTGTTTACTTGTGTACCTTGTATTGTTCCTGTAGGATAGTTTATGCCCGGTGATGTTGGCAGGGTTCTTTTCTTAGTGCCTGATGCATCTGCGTTATTGCGGCGTATTATTAATTTATCATACCTGATGGTGGCATAGTTTCCTTTCTCTCTTTCTATTTTCATTTGTTCTATTAATTCCTTTCTTTTTTCTAGAATGTGTTGTGGAAAGTCTTCATTTATATAATAACCAGTATTTTTTAATACTTTTTTCTGTTTATAAATTCTTATTTTTGTGCCCAGTGTAGTGAATGTTACAGTAATCGGTCGGGGTTTTTCTCCTTTCTTCCCTATTCTCCTAATTTCTTGTATTTCACTGCTCTCTAGCTCTATAGAAAAGTAGCGTTTTATGAAACTTATGATGTTTTTTTCTGAGTTTTCATAAGATGTTTCCGTCTCCGCTAAGCCGAATATAACGATGTTTCTCTGTCTTGATTGCTTCTCTAGGAAGTATAATCTTTTCTCCTGGTTTTCAAGCTTTTCTTCTAGGTTATTGTATTTTTCTTCCATTATTTTGAATTTTTCTTCTAGTTTGATATTTATGTTATGCGTAACTTGTTGCGTAACGTTATTTGCTGATTGCACAATAGTCAGTTTTTGTTCGTTAAGTTCGGTTTGTATTTTTTGGAGCATATTCATTACTTCTTCCATGGTTTGCACGATATTATGTTTTCGACTAGTAAGAAAATATTTTTGTTTTGATACTTGTGCTGTCCTCTATTGGTTTGGTTAGGTACTGCACGCGGAACGATGACTTAGAGACTGCTGACGGCTGGCTACCTCGAGCTAAGCTAGTTTTCAGTAAATCCTCTAGATGGCGTTATTACCTTGATCGATATTGATGTGTCATTATAGTGTTATTGCACAAACCATTTTTTTGTTGGTTAGGATATTTTTTTTTTTTTTTTCACTTTATTGATGAATAATTCGCTGTTGAATTACGTACTGTCCTTCGTAGGTTAAGGAGATCAACTTTTATGCGCATATAATTCACTTGCAGAATAGTAATACCGTTTTTTCACTTCACTGTTTTGCTTGTATTTAGATGATTAATCACTGGTTTAGGTGCTTTGTCCACAATATAATGTACAATTCCTTTATTTATAATTTCACTGCACTTAGTTTTTGTGCCGAATTTCACCCGTTTATAAATTTAATTCACAATTTAGCGCGGAACCGATACGTTACGTGACTACGTCGCGCCCTCTCGCCGTACTGTCGCGTAATTTATGTACCTATAAATAGATGAGTACCGACGGTTACAAACTTTTTTACTTTGTGTATATAAGAATTATATATTTTGAGAATATTAAGCATCAATTCTTTATTTCGTTTTAAACATCGCTTTTAAAATCTCGATAGAAGTTTTATGATTCTCATTAATCTTTGTGGCGATTCTCAATCACGATACAAAAGCTACTATGATACCATAGACTCCGAAATTCTTGCTCAAATATGAAAAATGTATTGACGATCATTAATTGAAGAGTTGTAGCAAGTCATGGGGCAGACAAGTCCTATGCCATCAACGGTAAGATCATTGTCAGATAAATGTTGCACAAGTTCAAACACAATGCTATTGACGGCCTTCAACTTATCGAAACTTTAATTGCTATGGCGAAACTTTTGGTACGGACTGTGTTCTTTTTTATTTATTGTTAGATGAACTATTGGATGAGCAGCCTATTCTATGGATTAAAGATATTTTCGCCAATTATGATTGTGTCTAGATGAGATGTGTCTAGTCCTTGCTGCGATTGGTTCATGAGCGATTAAGCCTAAAATCGAGGAACAACAAGGACGTGTAAATCTGGGAGATAGAGGAAAAAAACATTGTTAACATGGTAACAAGGTGCTATAAAAAACGGAAATGCGTTGGATTTAATTTTGTATATACTTTTTAACAGGCGAGCTGGTCACATAACATCAATGATTCTTCGAGCATTTGGAAATCAAGTTACACGCATATACGGCTTGTCAGCTGTGAGTGGTGGTTTAACATAACTAGCAGTAATCGAACCTACACTCTGCCACTCGGAACGCTATGGTGCTAATTATGCTACCAAACACGTTCTTGCTCTTGACAAGTTATATTCGGATATACTTATATAAACAGATGTATAATTATGTAGTTAAGTTACTAATAAATATTGGTCCAACTATATTTAAAGTCATAAATCGTATGTGCAAGCTATAATCGCCCATTTTTTGCTTGAGTTGAATACTGAAGCATAAATTATTAAGACGATGTTGCATGTAGCATAAACATACAGGTCTGCTTGTTGTGACTGTAAGATATATTAAATATTGTTATTACTTAAGCTGGTATTTCAAAAAAAAATATTGTTTTTGGACTCGACATAATATTAGCTTCAAAAATAAAAATAAAAAATGAATTCTAGTATGTCATTGATTTGCAGTGGACATCAATAATTACAACAAAAGCATAAGCCTGCGTGACGTCGGCTATCAATAGCGGAAAATGGCGGAGTTCCGAACATAATTTATTTATAATTAATTTTCTGCATATATTTTTTCCTGAATTTTTCCGATTTTTTAGTTGTTATTGTGATATCAAATGTATGTAATTATGGGGACAAAGTCGAATCCAACAAATCAGTACAGTCATTCATGAGTTATAAATGGTGTAACTAACACGACTTTGTTTTATATATAGATAGATGTGAAAGAAAAGTCAGTGATAACTATTATGTTCAGTGCTTACATTCTCGTATTTATTTATAGTGATAAAAAAACGACATAATATAATCTTAGGGACTGAATTATATCTGATATCTAAAATTATCCTAAAAAATATAGGAATATCTGATAAATTACTTTTTTACTTATTTAGTATATAAATTTAAAGGGATAACTCTACATCATATTTTGCTGTCAATATGCTTAAATAGAAACCTTATTAATTAAGCTGTTCCAAAAGAAACTCATTATCATTAACATCAATACACCTCGTCTTTGATAAATATGAGATTTTTTGAGACCACTTCACTAGTCCTTACGACCTTTAGGTCCTTCCTAAATTCTCAATCTATACATATAATAAAAGAGTAGGATCGAAATTACGCTTCACTAAATATTTTTACCAGAAATTAAGAGGGGTGATAAAAGAAGGGTAGCAGAATGCATAAATGCAATTTTTAAGATTCTTGTCTGTCTGTCTGTCTGTCCGTCTGTCTGTCTGTCTGTCTGTTTGTTCACGCTAATCTCCGAAGATACTGAACGGATTTTCATGCAATTTACACAAATATATTAAGTAAAGCCCGGGGCAACATATAGGCTTTGTTTTATCGAAATCGGTTCTCGGAAAGAGAAGTTATCATCATTTAAAAATAATTTTAAAGGCACCATATCACCAAATTGCAATGCAAACTGACTCGCGTTGAACTTTTTCGAATTGTCAGATGTCAATCACAGTTTGATATGTAAATGAAATACTTTGATTATTTCGCCATTTCCGATATATGTAATCGTAGAATAGTGGATATGCAGGCCCATTGCGTAACTTCAGATGCGAGTTCGAATCTGAAGTTGGACGGAAATATTTTTTTTTGTATTTATATTTATTTTTTTAAAGAACTATATTATAAAAATAGAAAATGTATTATTGAAATATTATATGAAAAATTATTTCTTATGAGATCGTTTATTTCACCTTTTCATCAGTCCTTTCTCTACAGAATTACGATTATTCGACATTGCTTTTATTGCTTCTTAAGGACTGTCTTCGTATCTTAGAGGTTTCCGCATTTAGCACCGGAAACCCGAGTAGGAATCCCGGGAAAAGGGAATTTAAAAAAAAAAGGCTCAAAATGAAAATGATCAATTAAATGAAATAAATATCGAGGTGGATAGTAAATTTCTTTAAAGTCAGGTTCATTTTTTCAACAATGGTATTTCTATTGAATTTCAAATCATACTTCGAACCCCAATCTCAACCACCATTATGATGCAAAATCAACCGTCAGTGACTAATTTGATAGCTCTTTCCCAAAAGAAATCACCAAGTACAGAGGATGGAGGATATGTCATTTGAAGAAAGCTTGCTCAAAAGCAAACCCCACGCGAACGAAGTCGCGGGCATCAGCTAGTATTTAATATAAAATAATAGACATATATATAATTGGTAAAGGAAAGCCACAGACAGAAGCAATAGCATATTCTCGAGGAGGCATTTACCGCGAATAGCGGTCCTAACATTAAATAGTTCTTTCACTTTTCTACATAAAACCCTTTTTATTTTATAGTTTTATATATTTTACTAATAATAGTATTAAGATTGCGTTTTAAATCTTACTAACAAACACTGTCTTATTTTAAATTTGTAAGCTTTTTTATTTTATTTATTATTTATTAATAGATATTAAACTGTATATACTTCTTACGATGCCTTTATTCGGAAACTTAAAGCTGCGCAACTCTAAAAAATCTTCTTAACCAGTATGTTCACATTAAAACCACATATCTCAGTTAATAGCTTGAATATTGGGAACAATGGGTTATAAAAAGCCCCGTATACGAGACAATTTCTTCATTAATGATCCGGTTGAAGCTTACAGCTGTGAGCATCAGTCTTACATCACCAAGTCGATAAATGTACATAGCACGGGACGGATTCATATTTGTGTCTATTCCTGTGATTAATTTTCTTTATAAATTGTTTTTATTAATAAGATGATCAGTCTTCAGCGCTGTAGGTAAAATTTTTCTTTTTCTTGTTTTCTTGGGATTCGAAGGCGGAACTTTCGGCGTTGAAAGCAACGTACATACATATTAACATCGTTTTGGACTGGTTATTAATTTTTAGATAGATAGATACATTATTTATTGTACACAAGAAAGAATATAAACAAAACCCTTAAAACTAGGTTACACAAATAAAGATTCAACATTTGAACAACATATCGACTTTATCGCATAATACGATCTCTACCAGGCAAAGCTCTGTGTAGACATTTAAGAACAACAATTATAATAGTAGCATGTATGTTAAAACAAGCATACGCACACTAAAAATGTACAAAAAAGGTGTATCTAAAATATACCATATTTTTTTATATACTTACATCAGATGCTGATGTAATGTGAATATGAAGATAGCTTAAATTGTATAATTGTAATGTTATTGTGGTGGCTGTTATATGGTGTTGAGTCGTCGACCTAGGCGAATGTACCTCAATCAAATCGGGGACGTTCTTCAAACGGGCCACGTCAAAAAAACTCGAAACCGACGAGCGTGTATGGAAGTGGTATGCGAGGATCGGAGCATATGGAATTCTGTTACCTCTACCTACCGCAATGTGAAAGAGGCGTGATGTATATATGGGTGGGAGAATATCAAAAAATACACCCGCGTAGCGAACCACCGGAAAAGTAGTTTTCGCGTTTCATGATTACTAGGTTGGCAGATTAGAGATTATATTGCGAGAACTAAACGAATTGATTAAGATATAAATAAATAATATATTTTTAAAATAATTTATTATATTCTTTAGAGCGTTGCACCGTTAATTATTATAATGAGCTGAAATGGTATCAAGTATTTTAATTCGTTTTCAAAATAGTTAAATGGTCGATATCAACTTTTATAATTATACAGACCGCCTTAATTTGTTGACTGCCAGATTCATACAACTGATAAGGTTTAGTAATTATAATGCGCAATGTTAAAGAAAAAAATGGCGTACAGAAAAGAATCTATCGACGATAAGCTGTCGCGATGAAAGAAAAAAAATACACAATCCCAGAATAAAGTTAATTCTAGTATCCTCTCGGAGCCAATAGTTGTGTATAATAAGAATTGTCTTTGTTATAAGTAGAAACTAAATAGACAAACTTGTATATTTACTTATTTTTATCAGGTTCTAAATATATATTTTTTTGTAATGCGATATATTAAGCCACTCACTGCGGAGTCGCAAAACAAGTCAGTCTAATAAAAAAAAAAACATTACGTAATGAGAAGATTACGATCTCGAATAAGGCCAAAAGTCTCGTCTCGGCCATTTAAATGAAATATAATCAATTATATGCAAGTGCCCACCAAATATCCAACACGTTTATTAACGTTTATATTTTTACTTATGGCTCTTGGACAATCAGATTTTTAAAATGTTAATTCGTAATATTTTTCACCTCGTAGTAGTTTATGCTCCTATTTCACCATGCCTACTGCTGATAGAGGACAAACATTCGTTTTTTATTCGTTTATTTTTTTATTTTTACTAATGACTTCAAGATGTCATGTGGAGAATGGCGTAATGGTTGCAGCTCCTTACAAACATTTTGTAAAACAAAAAACTTGGCGATTAAAAAGAGTGGCGGAGAGTTTATCGCCAGTTCTCGTCTGTTCTACGCCCTTGATTTGAGAACTGGCAGTAAATGTAAAATTAAAAGCATTTATTTATTTTTTATTGACGTTAATAAGTATACAATGTGTTACCTAAACGAATAAATGATAATTTGATTTGGTATTAAAATCAGCTCACTTCATTTATTCGTAGCTCGGTGTAGACATCCTGCAGTCTTCTGTATTTCTGGATCACTGTAGTTTACTAGGATTGGATCATATATAATTCCGTGATCTATGCCTACTCCAATGGGAAAGATACGTGAAATATATTTATTGACATTTTTAGGATAAATTGAATTCTTCTATTTTTTAAAGAATAAATAAAGTTGGAGGTCATTCCCTCCTGGTCATATTCCCTCTCCTATTAGGCAATATGCAGCGTTACGCAAGAACTATTAATTGAGGGTAGCACTCCAACTGTTTAATGAATAATTTGCAAAATAAGCGATCTGACGTTATTTAATTAAAAAAATCTTAACTCATGTTATCGTATTTTATTTTAATGGCAGAGTGTAAAACCGTAAATGTCACAACATTAAACAAAATTAATCATTAATAAAAGTGCCTAGTCATTACAGTATCGATTTAATATCGAAATTGATATATCGATATTTATCAATCACGTATTCGATTCAGCCCTGTTGACCCTTTCCAGAAGTTACGACACTTACCTACCACCGGCCACGTTGTTGGATCCGTTTTAAGAAGAAACAAGCTTTATTTTAAAGGAAATAAGACAAGTTTTTATGTCATTGCCGTATCACTGAGATAAAGATTCGTAGCGGTAATGTCGTAATTAAAATCACACTTACTGTGTAATTGAGTGTAAAGATATGGGACCGTATTGTAAATTGAAGCATTTTACGACTTTGGTGTCAATTTTTGTTTTTGGTTTGAACTTCATACTAAAAATGGACTGATATCTCTTATGTTATTGAATTGTAAAGATACTTGACAGGCCTTATCCTGCCCGAATATTGGCTTCAAAAAAAAACAAATATAAATCCTGGAAGCGTGTCGCAACGCCACCTACTGGTACAATTGTGAACTTAAACTATTCCATTAAAATATACATGATAGATTGATATCAGTCGAGTCCAGTGTTACTCACACTCATGTACAGAAGAATTATTATGATTATATTCTATGTATCTTTCATAATTTTTAACAAAAATATATTTTATTTTATATAAACCCAATGATACGAAATAACTACCTTTAACTGAATAACCACTAAAAGGTATTATTAATATAAAATAATAATTACCTACTTCGCCAGTAAGCGCCGAATAATTATACATTCTCCATCCGCAGAAAGCGTCCATAAAAGTGCGTTATAATTTTACGTTTCGGATTTACCTTTAAAGGGTGGTATTCTTTAAATAAGAAATTAAAAAACAAGGGGTACATCCATGCCATGATCATTTTTAAACGATTTGAGTAGGCGCTCTATTATAAAAAATAACAACAAGCTTAAAACTAGATGTGATTAAAGTGCAAATAATAAAATAATTCAATTAATAGAAAAACCAGCGCGCGTCGGCCATTGGGTTCTGAAATATTGTGTTATTTGACATTTTTTGACGCTAGACATCGCGATAGATATAAACGTAAAAACACTCGAAATTTCAATTATAGCGTGATAATTGTACATCCATATTTATAAACCGTGGCATCCATTTGTAATCTAAGGATTTAACTACGTTAATGCAAAAGAAATATACGTACGCGCATCAAGTTAAGATAAGATAAGATAAGATAAGAAAAACATTTATTCAAACATAAAAAATACAAGTACATGTGCAGTTTGAAATACATATGTTTGAAAAGGTGACAGGCTCAGTTCTATTTCTTAGCCAGCTAGGGCTAAGACACTGGTATTCTGCCTGTCACCAAGTTAGTACGTTGTGTTGCATAGCTCATTATACGCTGAATTGTATGACATATTTTTAAGTGCGACCTGCCGTGTAACAAATTGGCTTATTATAATTCATTCATGATAATAATTCAGAGAGCCGTAATATACCTCCTTTTAACGTTAAATAACAATTTTAAGTAATGGCCGCTACTGGTATTTCAGTTTACGGTAATAAAGTTTAAGTCCCGTGACCTGCAATGTTAATGCGGAAAGTTAACGTTGAGAGACTGTCAGCCTGCAATATGAAGACATGCAAATTTTTAACTCAAATATTAGTACTGTCAAAACAAATTTTTAACCAAATTTTAATACTGTCTTGTTTTAAAACATTTAAGACTGCGTGAAAATTAAAGATTCACTTATCTCAAAAATTATCGAAATACTCGTAGTTTTCACGAATATTGTAAAATATATAAGTTAAAGCTTATGAGAATCCGACAAAAAATTTCACTGTTTTCATATCCATTGATATCAAAAAATCTTAAAAATTTACTCCAACATTTCACACAAGCATACACTCACATATTTACACACGTGAATAGTGAATACACACATATGCATTCACATACTCACACACGTACACATACACACATAGAAATAAACTCATTTATGGTATATGTGATGAAAACTCATTGATAATTAATTAAAAAAAGTATCTCATAAGTATTTATATCACGTAACACTTCAGGGGCCTTATTTTTAAAGCTGTATTAATACCGTTACTTGGGAGTTAGAATGAAACAAAATATATATCGATATATAAAATGGTAGTAATATTGTCTAAGAACGTGAAACAGCCCCTGATATTATACAATATAACATACATAGCTAAAGAACTACGAGACACAAGAAAAACTAACAATTCACACTTAAAATAATGGATTCTGTACAAAATTTATTCGGAAAGTTTATAAATTATAGCACCATTTAACCCCCGGATTAATTGAATTATCGCTCTCACACTACACTTGAAAAGGACAAACTAATTTACAAACAATTTATGATAGCGGAAGAACTTTTTAACAAATATACAAAGTAACCTCCAAACTTTATACTAACAGAAAAATACAAGATAGTGTTGTTTTTTAATTAGTTTAATTTATTAAACAAATACACAATATTCACAAAAATATTTTTCCAGCTATTATTGGGTGTAGCTTTATACCTAAGTGAATTTCGCGATATAAGAACCAGAAGAACTTATCTACAAAAATCCCAAAAAAATATATATTTATACGTAACTAATTCTTAACTTATTTAAACCTTTAATATTATGCCAATGTATCGATATAAATTTTTTATACGTCAATTGTATACTATCTGTATTAAAAAGCTGGTGAAATTGTAAGTGGCTGATTTAAACATTATTCCTAAATCTCCTGTAAAATTGAGGAAATAGATACGTCCATTTGACTATTACACCACGATTTAGTAAATAACATGGAGAGGTGAAATACTTTATTATAATAATCAGTATAAACCTAAGGCATATATGGAGATGCCAAATTATAAAATAAGGCAAATAAAAATTTAGTTATCCTAGTCGGTTCATATTTGATCGGTAGTCGGTATAAAATCTGAAACAAAATATAGAGAACGAAATAATAGCTTAGCTGTAGAAAGTAATTTCCCGAACAACTGAACCGATTTAAGAAATTGTTACAGTAATATGATACATTACCTGAAGGTATTATTTTGTTTCGATAACATTCGAAATAAGTCGAAAGAAATTGCGTTGTTGGGCTTAATAAGCGTGCGCTGATTAAAAGGCTAGTTCACGTGAAAGATGTACCTACAACAATATTAGTCTGAAGAAGATCTATAAAAAAGTTATTTGTAAGTTTTCTTTTATAAAAGCTATGTTTCTCGTGTAAGCAATATTAATTGCTCGACTTTGTCGTTATGAATTGCCGTGCCCCCAGATCTTTAACGGGAAATAAATGTCTTTAAACGTTAAACCTTGATCCAACACCACATCACAACAACCTTGAACCTTGAACAATCTTGATGTCTTCAAAGCCAGAGTGAATAGGCTTCTTCTAAGTAAGCATGCTCCCATTTAGATCGCATCCGCGCTTACCATCAGGCAGGATGGCGTTCAAATGCTTACTTATTCTTCATAAAAAAAAAAAACCTTAGTTCGTAGTCACTTCTTCGTTACGCTTCCTCAGTCTTTTTGATGGATATATAAGGTATTAGATCCACCTGTAAAAAATGAGTTAAATGAATCATAATTTAAGTGATGTAAGTTTTTTTTTAAATATTTTGTAAGCAGTGATGTTAATGTATTCTAAAAAAAGGGTAATAAGGTCTTTAACCCGCTAAAGATGTCCCAAAAATTGCATAAGGTCAACAACCTACTCCCGATACGAGGATCATTTATCAAACCGTCGACCTGCCTATTTTTATCGTCCGGACCCTTGAAGCTAATACCCTTAACAGGCTTTTTATAGAAAACGGGCTCATTGGTAATACATTGTACACCTGTCAAGCGTGCAATGGGTTGCGGGTTACATCACCGCTAGATTTATGTTAATTTGTTTTGTTCAAGCATTAAGTTGATAGGAATAGCTATACATAAAAGAAAGCAGTAGATTAAAAATGTCTGTACAGTGCAAAAAATTAACAGAATTAAGAGAGGGAACCAAATTAAGTGTCGGCAAGAAAAGTTATCTTCATTTCAATAGCTTGCTTGGACACTCAACTTATTGACGGGCTTGTTGGCGCGTTCGGTAGAACACCTGCCGTGCGCATCGATGGGTCGTGGGTTCGAATCCCACCGGGAGCACATGCTTATAATTTTCTATAAGCATGTTTTCCCCACGTCTGGTAACTTCGGGCATTGATCGGGTGGGAGGAATATCTCAATTCCGAAAGGGTAACGAACCACCGTTCATAGATGGAAAAACCGTGAAGTGCATATTGCGCGTTTCGGTTTCAGTCTATGGATTCAAAAATAAGAGGGATAAAAATAAACGACATTGAAATGGTTCTCTATATTTTTCATAAAATGTTATACTCAGTAACTGATTTGCACTAAAAACCCTCATAAGACAGAATAGAAAGATTTGTCCCAATAAGCAGTTATTAAAGTGCAAATAAATTTAAAAATAAACGCAGTATATCAGCTGCTGTTTAAATAAATAATGAGGGGTTACAAAATGTCGTTACGGTCGCGGTTATGGCACGCGCTTATGTGTCACTTGAAGGCAATCTACTCTTTAAGTTGCCAACTTGATGGGGACACTTTCTATATAAGCTATGTGCCCGGCGCCGGCGGAACTTCACATCGCTAAATAATCTTAAATCCCTCATTAAACACCCCAAGGGATGAATTTTCAATTGCATTGCAATTGATGAATGCTCCATTTTATTATTTATTGCGTATCTTAACTTCGGTCATTGATCGGGTGGGAGGAATATCTAAATTCCATAAAAACGAACCACCGCTCATACGAGGGTGAATCAAAAAATTCTTGGAATCAATATTAAAAAATGCAAAGATTTAAATAATAATATTTTATTTTTCTACATAATCTCCCTCCAATGCAATGCATTTAGAATAACGCGTTTCTAACTTCCTTATTCCTTGTGAAAAAAAATTATTTTCTTGACTCTCGAAAAAGTCCTCTACGGCAGCTATAACCGCGTCATTATCGTGAAATTTTGTTCCACGAATTTCATCTTTTAATTTTGGAAATAAGTGAAAATCACTTTGGGCTAAGTCCGGAGAATATGGTGGGTGGTCAAGGAGATTGAAGCCAGCACAGCGGATTGCGTTGAGCGCAACTTCCGATCGATGAGCAGGAGCGTTATCTTGAAGGAACAACACGCCCAACGACAGTTTTCCACGACGTTTTTCTTTAATCGCTTCACGCACTTTCGGGATTAAATTTGCATAATAGGGTCCAGTAATCGTCTGGCCTTTTGGCATGTAATCAATAAAAAGGATTCCTTCACTATCCCAGAACACAGAGGCCATAACTTTGCTAGCGGTAGGAGCAACTCGAAATTTCTTGATGGATGGAGAGGATGGTCGTTTCCAAGACATGCTTTGTCTTTTAGTTTCAGGATCAAAATGGTGGACCCACGTTTCATCCATGGTGACAAGACGACGGCAAAAATTATCCGAATCACGCTGGAACATTTCGAGATTACGCTTGGAAATTTCCAAACGTCGCTTTTTGTTTTCGTCGGTTAACATTCGTGGCTACATCTTGCAGACACTTTTTTGAACCCCAGTGAATCAATTAAAATGGATTGAACGCTACCAAAAGATATCTTTAGGATCTCAGCTATATGTTTTATAGTCATTCTTCTGTCTTCCAAAACCAGATTCTCAACCTTTTTGACATTTTCTTCTGTAACGGAGGTTGAAGGCCGCCCAGAACGCGGGTCATCTTTACAGCTTGATCTACCTCTTTTAAATTCAGCCACCCAGTACGCAACCGTAGAATAGGGTACAGCATCACCCCCTAATGTCTGCTGAATGTCCAAAAAAATTTCCTTCGTAGACATTTTTTTCAAACTGAGATATTTTATCACCGCACGTAACTCACTTTTATCCATAATTTTGACTTTTTAGCAACTCGTTGCACAAAAAAAATTATTACATGCGAACGAACTGACAAAAACAAGTGACAGTCTGCATAAATATAGTGTGATAGACACTCTTTAATTTGAATATCGAACTTGATCCAAAAAGGTTTCATATATATGCACTTCTAAGAACTTTTTGATTCACCCTGGTAGATGGAAACCGTGAAGTGCACATTGCGCGTTTCGGTTTCAACCTATGGATTTCCAAATGCTCGAAGTAAAAATTGGGTCGACAGCGCATCATTGACTGATGTTCTGTGGCTGAGGTATCACCTACCATTAAGTGAACCTCATGCTCGTCTGTCGATATCTGACATACAAAAAAAAATCTTGTCAAATTATTTTCAACAATGTTAATTGCGTAACTTTGCTCGTGAAAGTCCTATTTTCCCAAAATAAAATACTATTATGTTTTTTTTTTTTTCCGAGATATACTTACGGACAAACAAATATAAGTCCAGACATTTAAATATGAATCATATAAATCTGAGCCATTCTTATACTACTTATTGATAAGTCCGTGGCTGTACTTCGCTTTTGTCAAGTTAAAAAATGATAATATGGGCTATCTCCAATCTTAGGGTTCAACATCTCACCTCAAAATTAACCGGGCAGTTAGCTGTGAAAACAGACAAGAGACCAAAACTTGGTGGAAACACCTTAAACAGCTTTCACTTTTATTAATTCGACATGATAACCCTAAAAAAATATTTTTCTTGTGTATTTATTAAATGATTACGATATTTTAAAGTCTTCTTAGTGTCAATCATATTAATTTCGTTTCAGTTAATCTGATTGTAACAGGGTTAAATTTCGAATTGGAACTTGAAAAACAATGTTGTTTTTATTAATAAGTACCATTTGTGAATAAATATTTACTAACCAATAATAATTTTATTTTATATTTTAAAAAATAACTTCTTATTACACGTATATATTTTGAGCGGTGTTTAGGTAATCAGATTGCGATATCATATGATTTTAAACAATATCTATCATAACAACGCGTATAAAAGACAAAAAATAATAATAAAAGATATAATGAAAAAAAATATGTTTTTTTCATTCAAATGATAATAAATGTAATATTAAAAAATATGACTTATACTTTTTATAAAAAATATGTAATTGTCTTCTATTTCTACTTCCATTCTTATTTTGAATAACGACTGTTATTTTCGTCTGGAAGTCTAGGTTTCTTCCAAACCAATTACCTCGCAGACTGTAATCGCTTCCAGCTCGGTAACTTTACGAGCATCAATTTTCAGACAATTTTGCACTGTTCTGGCAATAATTACTACATAATATTTTATATCCTTATGTGTTAAATTATGTATGATTAGTATTTAATTTATTATCAGACTTTTAATAATAGAAACTTACAGACTAGTGTTAGTATATATGCACGTAATTACTAAATAATTAAACATAAAACTCGTGAAAAAGTCAGTTAGGACCGATAGTGTACGCACAAAGTGCCTCATGATAGGTGGTGATAAGTCTCCGAAGCACTGCAGAAATGATGCAGTCCCAAGAGTAACCTGACGTTTTATTCTATCTATCTAAATTATTATTATATTGAACACGAATGCCAGTTAGCGACTTAATAGTATGGTCGTGTAAAGTTTTGACAATACGCCTTGAAGAGGGTGATTTTCACTTGATTACTACTTACAAATCTAGATTTGTTCGAATATAGATGGTGACTATCGGAATTGCCAGCATTTTATAGTCCGTGATACTATAAGTACGTATATTTTACAATATTTTTTGTTTATACATATTATTCTTTTATAACAGAGAGTGTAATCAGACATGAATTACTCATTGTAATGTGAATGTCTCCGTACATCAGCCACACCCGAGTGAATTTGCAACCTGAGGAAGGAAATTAGGCATGAAAATCATTTTATTAGAAGGCTCTAAGGCATATATTTAGAAAAGCTATTTAGATTTTCTTAAAAATATATAATAATCGATCATAAAAATCAACGGCCTGAATTCAAATTTCAAATTCAAATCATCAAATCAAAAAATTATTTATTCATTTAGGTAACACAATGTACACTTATGAACGTCAGTAAAAAATACATATTAAATGCTTCTAATTTTACATTTAACGCCAGTTCTCAAATCAAGGGCGTAGAACGGAAAAGAAGAACTGGCAATAAACTCTTCGTCACTCTTTTTAATCGCCAAATTTTTGTTTTACAAAATATTTGTATGTGAATACATCGAAAACTTCTCATTTTCTCACGTTCAATGCGATTGAAGCATCCAACATCGATTTGGTTAACGGAAATAACCCATCGATGGCGATTTGAAGAGCTCCACACTGAATGCGGCCAACCTGCATTAGGGGCCGACCTAGACGATTCTTGTAGAGCACTCCATTGTGGTCCTTACACACAAAATCTATTTAATATTTTAAGGGTATTTAAGTGACGTCCCAATTAGAGGGTTTGGGGCCGTCCATTAATCACGTGAGGTCGTTTTTCTCATTTTTTGACCCCCCCCACCCCCTGATGATATTTGGTGAGGTTTGGGACCACTCCCCCCCCTCCCCCTGGATCACGTGTATTTTTTTGGAAGTCTATGTAAAGGCTATTTTTGACTGGAAAAAAATATTTAACAAATGGCGTTTTGATTCGAAAAACATTTATATGTATTTGCAATAAAATTAATGAATAATTAATTAATTTTCGCGCCGTTCAAAATTTCGGTTCATAAATAGCGCTTTTTGACAAAAAATAAATAAAATTAATACACGTGATGTCTAACGAGACCCCCGGCCTCCCCCCTCGTGATGTTTCGTGATGTTTTCCGTACCCCCTCCCCCCCCTTTTGAGCCTCACGTGATTAATGGACGGCCCCTTTGGTAACTTTAATAATCTGATATTATAATATGAAATTAATTATACCGTAAAACTGTTTGAATAACGGCTTTGATGTTGTCAAAATTTAACAAGCTCTGATCTTTATTATATTCGTAATTAGAATCTAGGTCTCAACCAGACAGATGAAGTCGTAAAACTAAAAGTTACTAAGTCAGATTTAGTAACTTTGTATTATAATATAATTATACAATATAATATATATATATATATATATATATATGACTGACAACTTTTTTATCATAAAAATAAATATTTAAGATGGATGGCGACTGTGCTTTATTTATATCAAATTTATTTTCTGTATATCAAATCTTAATAAATAAATATAATGTCTTTGTTCCAGATTCCTTGCTATTTGGTGGCCACTCAAATGCCAGATCACGAAACGGCGTGCCAGGATGATGATCTTCTTCATCTGGGTTTTTGCACTACTCGTCACTGTTCCCTGGGTCTTCTTCTTCGACCTGGTCGTCGTGTTCGATGAGACCCCTCACGTTCATCTCTGCATAGACGTCTGGCCGAATCCGATCAGTGAGGTCCTTTATTTCGTAATTGGCAACCTAATTTTCTGCTACATATTGCCCATGGTATTAATAACCATGTGTTACATTCTCATCTGGATAAAGGTATGGCGTCGGTCCATACCTACTGACACTCAAGACGCACAAATGGAGAGAATGCAACAGAAATCTAAAGTCAAGGTGGTCAAAATGCTAATCGCTGTTGTCATTCTATTCGTCCTTTCCTGGTTCCCACTGTACCTTATATTCGCACGGATAAAATTAGGAGGACCTATTCAGAAATGGGAAGAAGAGATGTTGCCCATTGTGACGCCACTGGCCCAATGGTTGGGATCATCCAACTCTTGCATCAATCCGATTCTGTACGCGTTCTTCAACAAGAAGTACAGGAAAGGGTTCGTGGCGATTGTTAAAAGTAGAAAGTGCTGTGGAAGACTACGTTACTATGAGACCATTGCCTTACAGTCGTCTAGTACTTCAACCAGAAAGTCTTGGCATTATAATAATAACCACGCATCAATCACTCGGAGATCACCGCCGGTCGACAAGAATGCTGTGTCTTTTATCTTTAATCACACTGGAGTTTAATTCGCTCTGTTATAAGTTTTTGGATGGATTAGGCTCTAAGCCAATACTGATCGCGGTCAGTTTCTTGATCATATCTTCAAATAATATTGTATGGAAACCAAGTTTTCAGATTAGAACTGTAAAGTAACTGTTAAAATAAACAATTGAACATCTATAAAAAAGAATTGTATCTAACTTTTATACGTAATTGAATCTTTTCAATGAAAGTACATTTGACGCACATAAGGTACCTACGAGTACATCCTTAGATTAGTTGTAGTAAATTTTAGTACAAGATTTTTAGTAAATATTTGTATAATTCATTAATTATAACATAGAATATCAATATGAAATAATCTGGTTTGATGGCCTACATTTAGATTTTTTTTAAATTCGATTAATTGCAATATTATTATTTTATTTACAAATACAAATATATATTTATTGAGTACAAGCATTATAATAGTCATGATAATTAAATACTGCTTGATTTTATATATTTATTAGATACAAAATAAACAACCTGCATTTATTATAGGTTAAGCAACAATAATCATATTTATAGTATTTAAGCAATATTTAGAATAATAAATAATATCTTCTTAAGTTTTGTATCTTGAAAGTAATAAACATTTTTTATATAAAACGAATAAGAATGGCTACAAATGAAAAAAAATATTAATAAATTGCACAATATTTTTGTAGTTAATGAAAATTATAAAATGAAATCAATAAGCGGTCTGTTGTTGAATCTAATAATTGCTATATAATATTTTTAGACATGACAAATAAGTATAAGTACCTTTATATATGATATTATACATTCATACACTACAGCTGTTTAAGTTTATGTTACATATTATGTCTAATATTTACTTGCAGGCGCATAAACCATTATTTTTGTTAAAGTTATTTCAACACATTTATATCAACACATTATTTACAATTGTTATTAATGTTTTTATTTTTACAATCATACATATAAAAATGTCTAGTAAACGATAATATTAAAATAGGTATGCATACATATGTGTACGGAGTTGTAAGGACCGTACAGAGATTTATGCTATGGTACATAAATAAAAGAATTAAGTACAATAATTGGTATATTGACTTAATCCTATATGGTATGATTTAATGGTTATGAGTACGCGCGACTGGTAGGCGATCGTATGCGAACTAACTAAAAATTATTGAAATCACGCGTGTCGGCGTAAATGCTGACAGCGCGGAACATTATGTACGAACATCGTACAATATGTATGGATCGAGTAGTAATATTATATTAATTTTGAATATTCATAAGGATTGTTTGAAAAAATATTTGAAGCAATAGCGGAACATATTACTAGCTTTACCCAAGGTATTGCAATTCCTCGCAAAGTAAAAAAGCCAGGAACCTTCGCGGGCGAATGCAACAACTCACCAAGTTTCATTAGAATCGTTTCAGTAGTTTACGAGTGCACAAAGGACAAACATACCTACATTGATATATATATATATATTATATTTAAATAATTATCTATCTAGAAACAGAGAACAACGAAATAAATAAAAAATATAATTATTTTGTATTTCAAATAACTTGAGGTAAGGTTTTACTTCTTATTGAGAAAATATAAGTAATTTTGAAATTCCTAGGATAGATTCGTTAACTGTCTCAAATATTTTTTCAAAATATAATGTTAATATCGCCTGTCGCCAGGTTTATAGCCGCTTAGAATGCACAAACGTTACAAATAGTATATTATTATAATTAAACATTAAAATAATACAAGAAATTATACTTAAACTATTATTATACCAATAATATTTATAAATAAAATAATATTTTCGTATACTCGCAATCTAATATGGAAGTATAACTATTTTATAAATTACAAATGGTATTATATTTGTACCCAATAGCACTAGATATAATTTTATATGAAAAGAAACAAAACAAAATAATAAAAATATATTTTTATACTAAATGGGTCGCAGTAAACGGTTGGGAAAGAGTTTTAATTTTTTTCTTTCTATTTTTTTTACAGTCTTTATTATCCTCTATACTGTCTGGGAAGTAATATAACTATTAGTATTTTTTTGTTTATATATATATCTTATGCTTAAAGCTAGTTAGGTAGTAAAAAAATACATCTAAATTATTGAAGCTTGCAAGACTGATGAATTCGAAGCAAATAAAGATCCTTCAGAAGGACGAAAATTACAAAGCCCTTTGTAAGATGTGCTTGTAGTGAGATTATTTATAGATTTGTGTTGAAAGCAATAATTTATATTAATTGCTTCTTTCTTTTTAACTTCTGACAACAATCTCATAACTTTAATACATATTATATGAATTTATTTTGGATGGAAGAGAACGGTAAAGATTTTTATGAAATGTTGAATATTTAAGATGTTTTGTACTATTTAAAAGCTGTTTGTTAGATTACAAAACTCTTTCAAACTAACAAGATATTAAAACTTTTTAAGTATTTTCTAAAAATGATATAGATTGTACTCTGTTTAATGGGCAGTATTTAAAATTATGGTAAGTCAAAAAATAGTTTGTTGAACTTCTATAAAATAGCGGCTTCAATGACTCTTCGCTAGATATAAATAATAAACTATCGACCTTATTCTTAAACGTATTGTGAGCTTGATATAGTTAAAATATGTTTTGTTTCACTCTATCGAATGTAATAAGACTACAGAACGAAACAAAACATTTTTTAAGTATATCAGGCTTATAATACTTTTATGAATAAGGTCGTAAATATATTGTGTGCCGTGACATATAATAAATAATTGGTATGTTTATAAGGAATAATATTTATAAAGTTTTCACTTAACACGGATCAAAAAGATATATAAGGTATAATATAAGTTTAGTGCATTACAACCATTAGGAAATGTATAGTGTTAAAGTGTTATTGTAACAGATTTGTGTATGAAAAATTAGCGTTGACCTGTTTGCACTTACGAACTAAGCCGTTGCCCTCTATACGGAAAGTATTGTATTTTATTTGAATCAAATGTATTGTATAAGATACCAATAAAACGCATAAATCCTCTGGAAGGTCATAATCATCTTTTGTACATAAAAATACAAAAGGTAGACACTACTTTGAAAAAAACGAAAAACCAAACAAATGTATTTAATTTTCGAGTCCTAAAAAGCACCAAGTCCTTTTAATATTGTCTTTTATTAACGCGAGTATCACACATTTAAATAAAATACTGTATACCGGATTAAAACGCGATTTATTATTTAAATTATTTATCCCGACGTTTCGGATGCTTTTCAGCAACCGTGGTCGCGGGAGACTGCGACCGCGACCACGGTTGCTGAAAAGCATCCGAAACGTCGGGATAAATAATTTAAATAATAAATCGCGTTTTAATCCGGTATACAGTATTTTATTTAAACAAGTCCTTTTAGTTTAACTCTGTAGATGAGCATATTTTGTAAATTACAAATTATCTATTAAGGTTTCATTACTTAGTATAAAAGTGAAAATCCAATAAAGAATCTCATTTCTATCTGAGATAGGCACAGACAGACAGACACATTATGTTTTGGCGACATTTCCCTATTAAACGCTACAAACTTTTTAAAAATATATGTTTACGTATTAAATATAACTGCACAAATCTTATATATTATAATACATGCTAAAAGGCATAGTATGATTTACATAACCAATGTTGATAGTAGAAAGAAAGTTTGTAATTAATATTCTACATTAAATAAATAATCTTGTAAAAATAGGCTTGTAGTACATTTAGAGAATATGTAAAATAGTGTATCTATGTATATTCATATGATGATGCATATATCTTAGTTTATCGTTCGAATTTAGGTAATAAGTAGATGCAATTATCAAACGTTTAAGATTGTAACTGATTTGTTTATTAGAAAAGTATACATATGTATGTGTGATAATATTCAAAAACATTGTTTACTTTTAATTATGTTATTGTAGCCTGCCCCTATTATATATACTTATTTATTGCCATTTTTATTGTTAAATCATACATAAAATTTACTAATATTTCAAGTAATTTTAATTTACTCATTCAAGTTTGAAATCCCCTTTTCGCCCACTTCAAAGCACAGCAAGAGTATACAATTATTGAAAAATTATAAGCAAATCAGTTACGAAATTAAATTGCATAAAATATATTAAAAATACTGTAACCTAAAGCAATCTCTACATATTTTTTGTACCCACTCTATCTACATATCGTTAATTGACCGAATACTTTTATAAATCTCTAAATTAAAGAGATACGTCTCTTCTACTATAATAATTGTTAAAAAATATGACATACAGTTAAAAACTAAATTTAGTACGTTTTTTTTAAATAATTATTACAATAACGACTATTGTATTATTAGCTTTGTCTATCGATTTTATCTTCATATACATATTTCAACTAAAATGAATAAAATTGAAGCATTGTAGATATTGTATTGAAGAGCTCTCAGGAAAATCAAAATAACTTCTGGATAAAAAGATATCAATCTACAATAAAATAACTTTCGTTAGTAATATTCGATAATAATTCACATTTCTGTTTAACTCCTAGGAGTTCATCGAGACCATACCTACGAATTTTTAAATTGCTCTTATGACAATAAGGCGTTCGTTACAAAAGTGTGTTTACATGATTTTTCATACTTTCATATTCATGAAAATTCAATGATATGAGTATTTCAGGTGTATTTCTTGGAAGACGCTTGAAATTAGAACATTTAAGAACATTTAAGTTGAATGAAAAATTTAATTTATTTTTACATTTTATTAAATTCATTTTGGTATTTAGGATCATCCTCTAAAATAAATTATATAGTTATTTACTTCATACAACGCACACAACTGGGTAAAAAACTCGCACAAATCGCGTTTGAAACGAAATATTAGAAAGTTTGTAAATGTGACACTATCAATATCGTGCGTTAAGCAACATTGAAAACTGTTTAGAATTACTTAAATTTTATAAAATTTTCTAAAATATTCCTGTATAATTAACGATACAATTTCCGATAGTGTAGCAACACCTTACACCACTGTGTGAAATATATCTAGAGTTCTAGACAGCCCGCTGTATTCGCTTATACACATCGCAAAACACTATGGATTGTAATTGAAGAAATTATTAATAAAAATGAAATTACACACTAGTTTTTTATTTCCAACCTGCTTTTACATTTGAGATATCGAACAAGATGCGTAGCGCTCCATTGAATATAATAAAGAGGAAAGATTAATTTGTTTGTCTGTTACAATTGAACTCAAAAACTATTCGACCGACTTAAAAAAAAAAATAGAAAGCTACATTATCAGCGAGTAACAGGTTTTGTATATAGCACATCTACATTGCACCCGAGCGAAGCCGGGACGTGTTGCCGGTCTTAGGATAAAACAATATAATATGATTGAACTTACATTATATTAACACAGTTTGATACCGAAACATGTAATATGCACTTTATGGATTTTTATCTATGTATGGTTCGTTACCCGGATATATTAATGTCTCCTTAATGCACTAAGTACCAGCAAAACTAATGTTTTCTAAAAAAAACATTAATTTTATCTGATAATATTGAGTGACTAAAAGGCGAAACAAAAATTATAACAATTTGTTTTCCTTCTTTTTTTAAAAAAAAAGGGAACCGCCTTCAAAAAACCGACCCATTGAAAAATACAAAATAATTTTTATATACGCCAGTCGCCACTCCTATCCTTATCCAATCCCTATCCCGTCTCTATTCCTACACCGTAAAGCAAATATCTGCCAAAAACCAATTATTAATATCTAATAATAAGCTAAGAAAATTAATAAATATCTGGGTAGGTATTTATTCGGTGCCAAACCAAATTTTTAAGACAACGAAGAGCTGCGCTTACTTGCATAAAAATATAAAGATTATTAATTAATTTAGTTCTTGCACTACTGTCCCGCCCCAAATAGAAGGGAGTCACACGCGCTAGTCGTGCCGTGGCTCACACTATTGGTTTAATACATTCATCGCATTATTTTCTCTGTTTGGCAGCATTCTATAAACATACACTGGATAACACTGTGCACCTCATATTTTTAAGTCGATTAAAATACCAAAACCTTCTCTTAAATGTACCAAATACTTTTCTGAAAACCGCTTCAATTAAACGCGAGATAATCGCGGATAAACATACATACGAGACATACTGAGCACCTCCTTTTTTTGAAGTCAGTTCAAATACCAAAACCTTCTCTGATTACTTTTCTGAAAACCGTATCAAAATCGGTTCTGTCAATCGCGGACATACATACATACAGGTCAAACTGAGAACCTCCTTTTTATTACGGCTAGAAAGTACATACATACGTACGTTGCTCGCGCCGATATCCTAGTCCTACAAACAGGAATTTTTTTTTTCCAGAAATCGAGATCTACAAGTTAAAAGACTCGTACTTAATACAATTATCACAATAGACATATAACCAGGGTTTCACGAAAAGTATTGTTATTTGTAATCCAAGCATTTTCAATATATTTCACGAACGATAATAAGCTATGCAATTAATGCAACCATAAATAAGTGGAGAGGAAATATCGGGAATGTAATGGTAATGATAATGCTTTCTAAAATAAGTATTACGAGATTAGTATTAGGTATTAGGATTAGTATAAGAGAGTATTAAGTATTAGGTAGGGTGAACGACCGCGGCGATCTCTTAACATCTAATTAGGAAGCACTTGAATGATAAGCCAAGCTCCAATAGCGTCAAAAATATCATTAATCTTGCGAAAAATGGCCTAATGGCGAGCTTAAACCCGACAATTCTTACAGAGAACAATGAACTGGCAATTGGCCTGATCACTTTGAGAGGAAGTGGATGAAAATTTGTGAATTCGACCTATTAATGAATCGACGGAAAATATCTATTAGGTATTAATAAAGCTATCAATTATTTCTGATGATTTATGTTCTTAGTAATGGCTGGCCTGAGAGCCAGCAATTTTTGTAGTTTTCGTGTATAATAATCATGTGTTAATGGCTTTTACATATGGTTTCAAATAAAATATTCGTTATTCGTATATTTTATTTTTACTCTGAGAAAGTCACATATTATGATAAATGCTTCTACTTGACGCTTGACATCTATTTCTGAGTATTCCATTTAAGTGCATTTGAAAATGAAATTATCGTTGATTAAAAAAGGTCTGAAAGTTGAGGTTGTAGCTTTTAAAAAGTTTTCAAACATCGCTTTCACGTCTTCTAAGATTAAATTCGATATTACATGTTTCCCTATAGCATAAATTGTTCCCATAAACATAAACCATATCCGACTTCATTTTTTTTAACTTGATCTCTTTAATTATAGTTACTAATGTCAATCACAACCAAAGCACTGGAAATCACTATCAAATGTTACTTGAACGGCGTTAATAAATAATATAACTAATTAATTTTATATCGGAGATAGTTTAGCAGTTAAAAATAAAATAATATACGTACAATTGATAAAATATGCTGCGGTAATCTACCGATAATTAAATGAAAAACTATTCACCGCAACCTCGTACAAAATCCATATTGAATTGTCCCCGGGAAGACCGTGAACCCGTTTTTGGGTCACCGGTGCAAGGTTGCGGGCCAGGATTGCCCCGCAAGCCTGCAGCTCGTTAGCACAGCTGGGAATTCAGCTGATACATATATTATAATGTTGCCGCATTTTTGTAAATATTTTAAAGAGGTTCGGAATATTTAAATAAAATACAATACTTTATAACGGATTAAAAGGCGACGTATGTATTTATGCCTAAACTATATCTAAACTAATATTATAAAGAGGAAAGATTGTGGTTTGTTGCGATTTAGCTCAAAAATACTCCACCGATTTTAATAATTCTTTCACCAATAGAAAGCTACATTATCAGTGAGTAACAGTCTATTTTTTGTGTATAGTACATCTACATTGCACCTGTGCGAAGGCGGGCTTGTTGCTAGTCGTTTTATAAAAAAATCACAAATGACGATGTTTATTGTAGGTATGCCTAAATACTCTTGATTGTGATTGTAATTTCAATAGCATAAACAAATTCCTGTAGCTCAGACGGGTCACGGATGATAGGAGAATGCAGATGCGTTGTCCAGATGTTTTGAGGCATTGTGTCACGGCCGTGGCCCCTACCTGACCTAAAACGAGTTAGTTCAAGGACGCCGGAGCCTTGCATTCCACTGCACACCTCATGGCATCCATCCGATCATGATAATATCTGGGGGATTAATAGACATAGACATAACATTTATCACTAACGAAACACACACACAGAAACACACAAAATAATTATAATAATAATCAACAAAAGAAAAATAACAAAAAAATATGGAGAAAAGGGGAATATAGTACATTTTAAGTGCGTAATGTGTGTGTGTTCTGGTTGTAATTGGCCCTGGCTCAGCATTATGCTGTGGAGCAGACGAGTTCCACAGCGCTGGTCATTCTGCCACAGATCACAACAGTTTGCGCCTCAGACGCAAAAAAAGAAAAATAATTTAATAATAATAATAGTAGAAAAAAATTAACAGTGTAAGTAAAGAAGTCTTGGAAGATTTGTGTGTAAAAGTATAGAGTAAATTAAAAAAAAAGTTGTTACTATAAGAAATAGATAAATAAATATTTTTGGGCGGATTAAAAACTACATTTCGTGGGATTTTTGTTGAGTAAGTAGATGTACTTTATAACTGCGATGAAAATTTGATAATAGGAAGTTCGATAATTATAATATTCATTTTATAACAATGATTTTTTGCAGATAGGGTAAATTATGAAAATTGGAAATATGAAAGACGGCTAAGAACAAGTTCAAATAATGACTGGGGTTTCTGGGGATCTTGTTTAGACGCATATGATATTGTTTAATACACTGTACGTATTTTGTTGTGTTCTGAAATTTTGCTGTGTAATGTAAAGATTGTGATTTTATAGTGTTTGTACTTTTATTTAGTTATGTAAGAACTCAATGCAGTGTTAGGTATATATTGAAAGAAAGAGTTTTCTTTTAAATATTTTTAGGAATTACAGAATTAAAAATCTTTAAATTACTTACCATAAATATAATATAATGGTCTGAATTTACACTTAGTATTTATACAAACAAGTTTACTCATTGTTTTTTTTTTTAAAAACACTCCTGGTCTAATTTTCCGGCCCTAATAATAATTACTTAATAAACATGTTCACGTCAAAACATACCTAATTTCCGGATTTAATCTCAGGTAAGTCTTCCGTGAGACAAGATGGCCGCTTTAATTTGACCCAGATCCGATTTGAATCTGTTCAAGGTCGCTGCACCGCGCCAATCGATATGTGATTTCATTTCAATGTTCCCGCGCTGTCAGTTACTGTGACAGTCAGGACAGATTACAGACGATTCAATTATTATGAAATTTAAAAATGAAAATAAAATACAACAAAATATTTTATATAAATTTATTAAATAGAAAATTAAATAATGTTTACATTCTCTTTAATATCGTAACAATTATAGTTGTGTTACGGAATTATGTCTTCGTAAAAGATAAATAATCTCAGAAAACGCCAAACAATTTTAATAAATATTTCATTTATACAGCAGTATCAGATTAACTTTTCCAATGATAAAAGACAATGTGTTGTTTGAAGGCTTTTTCAGCGTGCACTTACTAACCTAGGTAAAACAGAGGTAATCTTTCTATATCAGATTTTAATTTGGACACTAGTAGCACCGCATAATATTACAAGGTTTATATAATTTTGAAAAGTGTATATGAAGTGTTTTCATAATTGATTAAGTAAAGAATAAAATATTGTAGTAACTTAAACAATACAAAAAAATAACAATTTCCTACATTTCAATGAAAATTATTATTAAACCTAATTTAGCTTATAAGGATCGACTTACAGGTGAAATTAACAAGGAGAAATTTTAAGAGATAATAATTAGTGTCCTTTTATAGACAAGAAACGTGTAAATGAAGTGATAAATAATAAATTTTACGCAAGAAATAGTCAATTTCGCAAAACCTGAATTAGCCTCGATACAGTTTCGTAATATCCAATTTGCTGTCAATTGATATCGTTCATAATTTTATGATTAATTATGTCACTTTTTCCTTGTAAAATCCTGCTCTTTCACTATAAAACTAGACCTACTTATTACGATATGATTCATGAGTGACATACAATATTCAACTCACAAAAATATACACAAGTTACGTTGTTGTCAATGATAAGATTTATACTCCAAGAAAATATATTAAAAAATAAATATAAGGTACATAAGAACTAACGTAATACACAGATTGCGAGATGCTGTTGTTGAAAGAGTAGAAGACGAAACACAATATCATCGCATATGTTACGTGTTGTTTAGAGCATGCAAATTTATTCTAATCTATTTATTGCAACAATTTAAAAAATTATAATAAAAAAATAAATATAGAGTACTATCTTATCAATCTAAGTTTAAACTACTAGCTACAATATATGTTATATACGTAACTTTATTATTATTTTTAAATAATCACACAACTCTAAAATATTATTACTGTGTTACTAAACAATTTGTTACAAAGGCGCAATAAACATCAACTATTCATTCATAATTCTATTCTGCAAAATTTTAGTTTAATTTTTCAGTTGATGTCCGCACTTATGAAGTGATGACTGAAATATCTTTTCTGTATTAATTAATTATTATTTTTTTCTCGACTTTTCTGGCTTAGTGAGAATATGTAACACTTAAACTTACTAGGACTCAACTACGACGGTAATTGCTTACGGCTCTGTGCGAAAAGTTAATAACTATTCAACTATAACCCCTACAAGAGATAAATATATTTTCATGTTCAAAATCATTGCAGAGCATCAAAGGTCTTTAAAATATAGATTCATGATGTCTTCGTCTCACAATAAATACCGTACCATAATATTAGATTACAAAGCGATTAACGCTAGGTCTAACTCAATAGGAAGCGGCAGGCAGCGGGGCAGGCAGTAAACACTAGGATGTTCAAGGTCTCTCAGATCTAGGTAATCAGGTCATACCTAGCTCCAGTCGGATTCTCGATCGACTTCAGTTTTGAATATAGTAGGTAGGTAAAGTACGAAATAGTTAGTGCCTGCTTTACATTGTCTTTATTTAACATCCAATTAAATTACATCAACACAAATTAATTCTAATTAAACATTTAAAGAATTTTAAAATGTGCATATTATGTACGAGTATGTACGGCAAGGATGTCAAACAGAAGCTAAACTCAACATACGCTGTGGCGCGTTAACGCCACAACACTGATTTTCAGTTTCCCTTTACAACTATCTAATAAATTTCAATGAAATCTAATGAAGTCAAATCTATTTAATTAATGAAAACATTAATGAAATAACTTCTATGGGATTATAACGCAATTAGTTCATTATAAATATTATTTATCCCGACGTTTCGAATGCTTTTCAGCAAACGTGGTTACGGGCAGACTAAAACGTGACAACTATCTGATTTGAATTTTCACAAAGTTGCCATACTAACGACACCATCTATTTTTCCGGAGTTTAACCCCTTGCCACACTTGCTGAAAAGCATTCGAAACGTCCGCGTCAGTATAAATAATATAATTAATAAATCACATTTTAAGCCGATAAAATTTTATTTGATTTACATATTAAATATGTGTGTAATATGTATTATACCGTTAATAAAAGACAATAGTAATAAAAACTTTAAAAGAAATACTATGTGATGAAAATTATTAAATTCTCTGCTCAATTAACTCAAACATTCATATATAAAAAAAACCAAAACCGTGAAAAAATTATAAAACCTACTTCATTATTCTTAAAATTAATAAAATATCTGTCTGTTTTTTTAGTTGTTGGATACTACCTATAATTAATCTATTTAATGCTTTTAACTTTGGACTTCATGCTGAGATGTGATTTATACAGTAAATCAGTTATAATATACATATATCTTGATTAATCAGCATTAATATAATCATTTAAGCTCATTAATCAAGAAACTGAAGGTCAATAAAGAGGCGAAACCTTCCTCAGGGACAAACTACTCGCTGAAAAATGGGAGCAAACTTTGTTCACCACTACCATGGAAATCAAATTATTGGTGAGTTTGTTTTTTGATACAAACAAATAATTGTATATTACGTTTAACAAAATGTTACAAATAATTCTAATGCGATAGATTCAGATAAAGAAACTATTGTAGAATTATTATTTTTGACGGGCTCGTTGGCACGTTCGGTAGAACACCTGTCGTGCGCATTGATGGGTCATGGGTTCCAATCCAACCGGGACGACATGTTTATAATTTTCTGTAAGCATGTTTTCCCCATGTCTGGTAACTTCGGGGATTGATCTGGTGGGAGGAATATCTAAATTCCGACCGGTTAACGAACCACCGTTCATAAATGAAAAAACTGTGAACTGTATATTGTGCGATTCGGTTTCAGTCTCTGGATTTCCGAATGCTCGAAGTAAAAGAGTAGGTCGACAGCGCATCATTGACTGATGTTCTGTGGCTGAGGTATCATATACCATAAAGTGAACCTCATACTCGTCTGTCGTTATCTATGATTAAAAAAAAAACTTTTAGTCCATCCTTCGTGACGTTCAAGCAACAGTCAGATACGAGTAGATGTTTTTAAAGTTAATAAGTATTAATTCCCATCTGTAAACAATATAAAAATACATTCATCGTCTGTCTGATCGCCTAATTCTTGTAAACAAATAATATTCCATGCAGCCATGCTACAGACATATTTTATTTAATTTTACGATTATTTTGTGATGGATTAGCTACAGCGCTAATTTTTACCATCTGGAGATTTAAACACATTTTGAAAATTATATTTAAACATATACATAAAATATAATTAATGTGATAGAATTTCAATATAAAGTGTAAAGATTCTTCATTCTTCCTTTTTTTTTAAATAAAGAACTTGGGAAATGTAAATGAGAACCAAACACATGGCTATATTAACTTGGACATTATAAGCATTTTACAGTTTTCGATACGAACTCGATTGGAAACCAATAGTTACATTTTATCTAAGAGCGGTCTTCCAATTAATCTCCAAGTGCCGATAACTGTTTCGGGTTCTGAATACAACCTTCACACAGTTTCTCCACCGTTTCGGGTATTTTTCAAAAGTAATTCAATACAATTATCCGATATATTTATGCTCCGATAGTGTCTTTGGAGCTCAAAAATGAACAAGGCATTAAAAGGATTTTGTAGAAAAATGACCATGTTACTATGTGGAAAATGAACCATAAATACTTAGGATTTTTGATCCAAATAGATATAAATATAAAAATATCTGACAAGATACGTTATTTTTTAAATACATTCACATAATATGTTTCGAAGCAGATAGCGAACCAAGTGTTTGGTAAATATAATCATTTTAAGTTTCTGACTACTCTAATGTTATTTTCCCTAATTAGTCGATTTAAAATCAAAACGTACTTTAAGTTTATTATTTTTACTAATCCTAAGTAAAAATTATGGAATAATAACAAATTAAGGTACAACTACAGAATAAGGAAAGATCAGCTGGACAGATTGTGCCCCACTTTAAACTTCCTGTGTCGAACAACGGAAGTGGGAACAGATTGCGCGGCGCCCACTCTCCCCGATGCTGACAACACTTCCGCATTGAGTATACCAAAGACTAGAGGTGGGTCGTTGGCGATTTTTGTGTTAACGAAATGAAACTGTTAATTACAAACTGATAACCTGTTAAAAAAGCATTGAATGTTCGTTGAGCTAATCCGCGCGCGCGCGTTGCGTTCGAAAATCGTTGAATGAAACAGTTAATATATTTAGCGGCTTTTGTGGTAAACGAAAAGCAGCTAATTCGTTAACACTAGAAAAGCGGCTAAAAAAAGCTGCTTGTTGAATTAACGCCCACTCCTACCAAAGACTATAATATACTAAGTACAAGATGTAAACATATTCTGTGCTTCGGAATAAAATGGAAATCGACAAAATCGTTCTCGTAGTACCTCCTCGCACCGACTCGCTTTTGATGACAGATTGACTTGGGATTTGACAGACTGGTAGACGGACCTGGGTGCTTGTATTGATTATAACAAATGCAAGAACATTCTGGACTCCAACATCGCAGGACAAATGAAGGTAGCGCGTGTGTGTTTGTGTTTGTGTGCCATTATTTATTGAATGAAGATTGAATAGATTTAAGATAACTAAATAAATTATATTCATTTAACCGCAACCGTAATATCCCTTTACGATCGCTGAGCTTCCAGTTCATTTAATTAATTAAAAAACAGAAATCAAACTTAATGATAAGTGGCACCAACAATTTGTATCAAAAGTTCACTAACTTGTTTGAAACTACAGAGTTATCGTCCGACGAACTGGTAACTCTATTAAAGGTCTCAACCGTTTGCTTAATTCACTTTCAGGTTGAAACGATTACAACTGGAGGAAGTTTGCGAGTTGGAATGAGTGACATCTCAGGTATGAGTAATGGTCTCTGAGAGACCTGACTGAGGTCTTGAGCCGTTAATAGTTAAAGTTTGTTTGAAATAATTTGTTCCCTGTGTTAATGTTTAACATCAACACATAATTTTATTACTGTATATAGTCATTGTTGATATATATTGTATGTACCCTTATTAACTTTTTACAATTTTTCTCATTGCTTGACGTATATTTTAAAATGGTGTAAGAACATTCAATATTGCAATTGAACTCCTTAAATACGTAAGTGAGAAATAATTCCTGGCAATCCATCTCTGAGGGGATTAAAATTGAAGAGATTTAAATTGGAATGAGTGCATTACTTAGAAGAAAAAAGAATGTTGCGATATATTTTTCAGCCCAATAGTAATGCTCTATTTTCATGGAAAAATATGTGCAAGGAACAGTACAAAAAGTTCAGTGACCTCTTAAAACTACAGACGCCGTAAAATAATTAAGTCATAGTATCGAAAACTTTTGTTGATGTATTGTTTGTGTAATTACTAAGTCGTGACTGCTTGAGAATATCTTGTGACAAATTACTGGGAGTCAACAAAATATATCTATACAGGGGAGGACTCCTAGTTTGCAAATTGGTTTTTAATGTACACGGTTTGAATTTAAGCAATTATTATTAATATGTTTAACGATTCCATCAAATGCAATGGTCATGACAGATTTCACCCATTGGTCGAGAGAGGAATATCGAAATTCCTTAATATGGACTACCTACGGGTCATAGATGGATAGGTATTTTTTTTAAGTTAGATATCGACAGACGAGCATGAGGTTCACTTGATGGTAGGTGATACCTCAGCCACAGAGCATCAGTCAATGTGCTGTCGACCTACTTTTTCACTTCGAGCATTCGGAAATCCATAGACTGAAACTGAAACGCGCAATGTGCACTTCACCGTTTTTCCATCTATGAACGGTGGTTCGTTACGTCGGTCGAAATTTCGATATTCCTCCCACCCGATCAATGTCCGAAGTTACCAGACGTGCGGAAAACAGCTTAAAGAAAATTATAACATGCCAAATTGTTTCACACCCTTATTGACACCCTAATCCTAACAAACAGCCAAAGTTCTAAAGCATACATACATATATGTGTTTATGTATAATTTTCGATGAAATCTCCAAAAATTAATTACTAAAGAGAATTTCGAACGGAAATTGAGTTTCAGTTAGCATTGGCGAACGCTCCCTTCGCGCCATCGTAATCTACTAATGAGATGCGTGCTAATACACCACTTCAGTTATTGTTCATCTTGCTGGTTCACACACAATATAGGGATAATTTTTTTTCTATAATTATAATGCTTAGGCATAGAAAATATACATTCAACCTGATATTAACTAATGCTAAAGAGCTCGTTGGCGCAATGGTGTATTGTATGCATGATTGTGGACTCAATTTCAGCTGGAACTAAAATCTGTATTTCCCTTAAAAATATATTTCGTATATTTAGCTGTTTGATGCAGAAATCATTCAACGATCTAAGTCGGCAGACGATAATTATTGTGAATGCAGAGAGCAGAAAACGCGTACGTTTTGGCTTCCAATAGATCGAAGTTTAAATAAATTACAAAGAAAAAATTGACCTTTATTATATTCTGTGGCTTAAATATGATAAACAGAAATTGTACAACTGATATATCAGAACAAAAAAAGTACATGTGTATATGTTTTTTTTATGTTAGATATCGACAGACGAGCATGAGGTTCACTTGATGGTAGGTGATACCTCAGCCATAGAACATCAATCAAAGATGCGCTGTCGACCTAATTTTTACATCGAGCATTCAAACATCCATAGACTGAAACCGAAACGCGCAATGTGCACTTCACGGTTTTTCCATCTATGATAAGATATGTATAAGTTTTAAATAAAAATAATTATAATGTACAAAACTAAAAAAAATATCTAAATTCAGTAATGTATTAATTATTTAAAATAACTGGTACTAGGTACATACAATATTTTACAGCTACGGCCCAGTCATTATGCCATGTCCCTATCGAGGACAATGACCTGAAACGATTGAGTGTTAACTCCTCAGGACTTGTCAATATTCGTGTGCAGGCTCCCGGAGTCCGGAGCGGAGCTGACTGAGCGACCGGATCTGATCACAGATTCAATTTTAAACAAATAAAGACGGCTTTACAATTTCGTTAATGTCCTATTCCGATGAAGTCAAAGGCAGGAAATAATTAATATTAAATTATTTTTATCTAATCGATTCCCTTATACGAGATTTATGTATGCCCCAATTATTTCTATAAGTATAGAAGGCTTCAAGTGGCGGGTTCGGTAGTGACTAGAAGAACGTTCTCTATAAAGCATAGCTTGTCGTAGTAGCTTAAAATTTTAGGAAAAGTTAAGGAAGTATTAATAAAAGATGATTTCTATGATAATCCAGAAGGCCGTCAATACTATGTATAAACCCTCCTAGGATCAATTGGATGATGCAAATCTCGGTGTTGTATATATAAATGGTATGTCACCTTTAGTACTAATATTAACAAATATCTTGTAGAAAAACACCTTCAAGAAAATAAACGTACATAAATATTTGTTGGACGTTGATTTGTAGGGATAATAAATTATAATAATTTTCAAGCACTTCCTTATTTAAAGTTAGCGCAAGATTTTCTGAAATTAAATACATTTCTCGTAGGAAATCTATGTATATTTTGTTATAATTCATTGACCCCAGCGCTCCACCTACGCGGGTTCGCTGTGATATTTTGTACTTCGAGTTTCGAATTTCAAATGTTAGGAATGGGGGTCACTGAACCAATCAGATTTACTTCCGTATTGTGACACTACAAGGGCACTATTTCTATGTATTTTTTTAATGTGACATTTGAAAGGTTGGTGTAGCAAGGATAATAAATACATCACGGAAAATATAATACCACTTCTATGCGAGCGGAACGGAAGAAATATGTTGGGTGTAATGTGAAGTCAGTGTTACAAATATACTATATTTTTCACTAACGATGACGAGGTTCTAGAATATATTATTTTGTAGGTATGTAAGTAATAAGTATTCGATCTCCTATTAAACCAAATTAAATTATTTTTATATATATTATCATCATACATGTATAAAAACTGCGAGGATTGAGGCATTCTTGGTGTACGAGCCAATGTTTCACTATCGTAGAATCCTAAAGTTGAATATTATCCCTAAGTTGTACTATGTATAACAAAACATAAGTATGATTCAAAATAGGTAGTAAAAATAAATATTTTCTAATGGTTTTTTTTACAATATTCTTGGTAATGTGTAAAAGTTCTTAACTAAAACTTTTTTGTCTTAAATCCGAAAATAACCTTAAACTAATAAAAAAGTTTTCACTATAAAATCTTGTAGGTCAAAGAAATATGACCTTTTATTGAGCATCTCTTATCCAGTTAAATCAAGTAATCGTTCTGACCACACGCCGAAGAAAATTGTAAAAAACTGACAACTTCGCCCAAATTCTCAACGCGTAGTTTACACGCGTTCGTTGAACCGAGCAAGTTAGATTGGTTCAGCAGACATCTAGTTTCCGATTTGTATTTACCTCTTTAGATAAGTAACACCAGTCGTCCTGCGGCGGCCATTCTAAACTTTTACAGCCACTGAATGTTTAAAGTTTGTCGGTGATTGAATTAGAATCAGATACAGAAGTTGTTTTACATCCAGTATTTTTGCATTTTTGTTCAACTATTTGTAAAGTTCTAATAGATTGTTATTTTACTAGATGTATCTTTGAAAATTTATCCAGTATTTTTATTATATGAAACAGAAGGAAAAGAAAAGCCGAAATTGATGTCTTCTGAGTTTGTTTACTCATTCTCCTCCCCGGTTCGTGCAAAACAGTGATTATTGATATATTTGGACCTGATCTTCATAAAGTTAATCAACTTTATAATAATTGGTAGGTATTTTAGTAATCACTACTATGAAATATTCGTAAAGAAAAGGGAAGACGATTTGCGTTCGTGTTATATTGTTTCGACTAGAATAAACGGGAACAGCATATTGATTTAGAATCAAATAGAAATAAAATACAAATTTTCCAATATTCATACAATATAGAGTTAAGTGGTAATGCCATTAAGTGCCCATAAACAGACAGTAAATATTAATGGACGGTAATGCCCACCCAGTCGTTAATTTATGTGAGCTTTTTTAGGTTTATAGCGATTTTACGGCTTCAACAAAAACACTTTTTGTGACTTCACTTGAAACTTTTGACAAAGAAAAATCTTTTTAGTTCAGAATCGCGAATAAAACAGTAATTTTTTTATTCTTCCTTATACAATCAAACTTCTTTAGGAACGATTTATGAATATTCTATAAAAAGAAACAGCGTATCTGGCTGTAGTTTTATTTTATACTAGCTTCTGCCCGCGACTTCGTCTGCGTAGAATTAGTACTACAGGTAGCTTATTTATTATATCCGAGCTATTGTTTCATCAATCTCCTTACTAAATATTTTAATATTCTGATCTCGGCTATATAATATATCATTTACATATTAACTCTGATATCTTTGATTGTACGGTATTTTTACTAAACATAAATGATTCCAATAAATATACGTATAGTAAATATATTAATAAATTTGGTTGGACTTCCCTTCGAACTTTCATCCCCTATTTCATCCCCACATAGGTCGAAATTTCAAAAATGTATTAACAAATATTTATTTATATCTTATTAAGTGCCTAAATACAACTTTTCATGGTGTCATCTTCGATATTTAACGAACTTCGATACAATATTTCATCCCCTATTTCAACCCCTCCAAGCCTATATTTCACGATAAAAAGTAGCCTATGTCCTTTCCTAAGCTCTAGTCTACTTCTGTACCAAATTTCAACAAAATCTGTTCGGTGGTTTAGGCGTGAAAGCGTAACAGACAGACAGACAGAGTTACTTTCGCATTTATAATATTATATGATATTATAGAAGCAAGTTGCCCCCTAATTGATTTGCATGTAATATTATTATTTACCGATTGCAGGGACTTAATTAATTATAACATAAAAAAAATACAACTACATTTCATATCCACTCCTCTGAAAGTTAAAAGTCAATTCATTCGAAGTCCGATCACTAGTAAGTATTTCTCACGACATTTTTTTTACAATCGTTATAAAAAATAACGAACTCCGAAAAATATTTATCATATTATGTAACCCGATTTTCTTTTTGTAAATTATCTATATAGTAAACTGAAGAATATAATACGTACTTATAATAAACGTAAGTATATTCCGTCACTTTACCAAATAACCTAAACATGATTCGAGTAACTAATAAGTATGGAGTCTCGATGCATTTGTGTCATCAAGTTAATCGATAGGTTTCTCCGGAAAAATTGAAGTTTACCGAGGAGACGGGGGTTTCGAACCCCAGTATTCAGAGTGACGGGGATACTGACCACTATCCTTCCAACGAATCATAACTTACTACTACTATTTTATTTATCTATCTCCCCCTTCTAATCTATTGTTCTCCCTATCCTGATAGTAAACATAACGTAGTAGTGTAGGAGTGAAATCCCGAGTCCCCTAGTGGGGCATGGGGTAGACACATGTGTCACTTTCACTGATCATTATTCTTTTACAGGCAAGTAGGTGATCAGTCTTCTGTGTCCTGCCCGACCGAAACATTTTTTTTAATCTTGTTTCCCCGGGATTCGAACCCAGGACCTCCGGTGCTAATTGCATCGCGCTTACCACTGAGCCACGGAGGCGCAAACGTACCAAAAACAATGGTCACACCATTCGTCTCAAATAACCAAGTCAGCCTAGCAACCTTATAAGTTACTAGCTGACCCGGCAATCGTTGTTTTGCCATGTAAATGATTTCTAAAAAGCAGGGGTTGGTGATAGAAAAGTAAAAATTTAGGGTTGTATGTATTTTTTAATGCCACATTATAAAAAAATAAAAACAAAAAAATTCGTCTAAAAATTAAAAAAAAAAATTTAGGGGTGGATTACCCTTAACATTTAGGGGGATGAAAAATAGATGTTAGCCGATTCTCAGACCTACCCAATATGCTTACCAAATTTCAGAGGAATCGGTCAAGCCGTTTCGGAGGAGTATGCAGACTAACATTGTGACACGAGAATTTTATATATAAGATAACGCTCACATATGTTTGTTTGCAGTTTCAATAACTCAAGGCTTTATGGCCCCTTTTATTCAGTTTGTTTTGCTATCATGTGTTATTGGAACCGAAGCGATGAAGAAAAATACAATTTATACACTCCAGTACATTTCGTATTTGTGTGTTGACATCTTTATATTCAATGTGTTTAGCCTCTTGAGGCTGAAAGCAAACATCCGAGTATAGTTGGGAAAACAACCTATTAGTTCGTCATTGCAATAGTTGTAGAATATTTTTAAAAGCTTTTTTCAAAGAAGAGAAGGTAAAAGTGGGTCTAGTATTGGCAACAAAAAAGAGTTTGCAATGCTCTTTGTTAAGATGAAATATTAATTTATAGGATTTAATAGTTCCAAAAATGGAATTACCTTTAGTATATATAAATGTGTTTTTTTTTCTTATACCTATAGAAAAAATAACAATGTACTCTAAAAATAAAAATACGAATGGTAATTGGAAAATACATTTTTTTAATATAAAAATATTTACACAATTTAGATAAACATTAAATAATTACAAGTCTTTATCCTATGAAGGTGGTACTTTAACTAAATCTCCGCAATGGCACTTACTTACACTAATAAGCAAATTTACAAAAAAGCATAATTACAATTACAACTAAAGAAATATACAAAGTTTACAGTGTCTCCTAACTCCATCAACACATCATTAAAGCTTATTTTACCGTTGCCATGGCAACGTCCTGTATCAACCTCATAACGGTCTCGCGAACAGGATCCGCTCGCTCCCCTGCCTCCTCATGACGTCAGCGGAAACGAGCAAAGCCGGCTGCCCGTTTAGGTCCACAAAACTCCCCGCTTTGCGGCCGCTACTCAGCTTCCTGTTGAGCCTCGTATCGAAATGGTCTTCATTTTCACTGTGGTCATAATCGATCATCGGTTCATTCATCACTTCTTTTCTTCTGTAATTCTTTTTGCCGTTGAGGAAGTAGGACGGGGTCGCGTTGACGTTGGGCGTCGACGTTTGTCTGGTCATCCTGGGCCCGGAGCCGCGTTCCACGGACGGGAAGTGCCGCTGCAGGTTCTCCGAGAAGGACTGCCTGCGGTGGTTGTACCTCCGGCCGTCCAAAGGCTGGTGCCCAAACGACGCCCGGCGAGTGAAGCGCGAGTCTGACTCGTGGCGGTAGCCTTTGCGATCTTGCTTGTGGTTTGACTTTAATGAATCTTCATAACTACACCTGTAAATATTTTTATTTGTCATAAATCTAACATATATAAAATTGAAAACCTTTCACCAGTTTAATGCGATTTATGCATTATAATATTTTCCGCCTAACAATACAACTATTAATGGATTTTAACGGGTATTTTTTGTTTAGAGGCTGAAGCACAAATAATTGGCGAGAAAGTATCTGTATCGTCAATTTGTCAGTTTTGTCAGAGAAATCAGTGAATATTTCATATGCACACTAGATTGACGATGCATATAAATTATCTCAAGTTGTTCTTGCTCGGGCCTCAGATATCGAGAGGCGAGGCTAATGGGCCTAATGGCTTACTTGATGGTAGCGAAACCTCCACCACACGATATCAATGTCTGTCGATTTATTTTTAATTACTAAAAACTAATAAACTAATTACATTCGGAAAACTAAAGACTGATACCGACTGCTGTAAAGCACTCGAAACGTAAAAATAAATCTAATGAAAAATCGCCTTTTAATCCGCTAAAAGCTTTTTCATTTGAAAGAACAATCAGTTTAATTTTTTAAAGAATTTCAATTTATTAAATGCAAGGTATAATGTATTCTAAATCTAATGTTACTTTCACGTTAACTATTTTTGTCAGACAGCTCATTAATTATTGTGAATTTTAAACTACAGTATAATATTAGTCAACAAATTTAAATACTTATTAGTGTATCTTAAGGCGGCCATACATTAGGCCACAAGTTGCCGACACGATATTTCATACATTAGTGCAAACTCAGCGCTCAAGTGGCCGCGACCGAGCCACAAAATGCTGGAGTGGCCGACGTTCGCTCGCACACCCAGTCGCCGGCATTTCTCCCCCCCCATATATAATTAGTAGCCGCGTCTGTGGCCGCCACCAGTGGCCTAAAGTGTGACGCACAAAGCATGTTACACTCACCCGCTGCTATCTTCGGAGGGGTGCAGCGAGGCGCGGCCGCAGGGACAGCGCGGCTCCGCGATGCCGGAGTCCTGTCCACTGGAATTCACTGACGTTATCGATGTGTCTTGGCCTTTCCTATATTCATGGTTGTGTTTTACATTTGTTGGTGATGGTACAAAAGTGTTTTTTAACTCATTTTATGAAGAAACATTTTTATTTTATTAAGAAAATGAATGTTATGATTAATTTTGTGTTTGAAATGTTAAAAGAAAAACCATCACCAATGTCAAGTCGCAAAATAAAGATGTATCTGTTTATTATTGTATTAGTATAAGTTGTGTTATTGCTTATTACTAAATATAATGTTTTAGTAAAAATGAAAAATGTGAAGTGTAACAGTTAAAGATAGATTCAACTTGAAAAATAATTTAGATAGAAAAATAATTCGAAGTTAGGAAAAATATTAGAGAATCTCATTACAAAATTGTATTATTACCTTTTTGGAGTTCTTTGGTTAAACTTTATACACATTCTCTCATGTTTATGATTAAATAGTTCCGGTCCATTGATATTATCGAATTGACCCTTGATGCATTTCTGATGCGCTTTCCCGAACTCCTCTATCGTATTCCCGTGTGGACATATCTTCTTTGTTGGATTTTGATTGATAACATCAATATAAGAATCGGCTTCACTATAAGACTGATTTAACTCTTGACACTGGTTATTTCCCGACGGAAATAGACCTCCGTATTTAGTGAGATGATCAGAGAAAGCGTTAAGACGATGCTGAGGGTATGATGGATGACGTTTTCTGTTAGGACAAGATAGAAGAGAAGTGAGTTCGAGAGATCAGCTTTCTTACCATATAGATAAATATAAAGAAAATGTAATACAAAAGTAAACCGCAAACGATTAATAGGTTAATTTAATTGAATTATAAATAAATATTTAAGCGAGTTATTTTACAGAAAATACTAAATAGCTAAAGATTTAAGAGTCTAAATAAAACAAAAAAATATTTTTAATGTTTATTAAATAAATAAATAAAAAAAATTAACTAAAGCACTCGATTTTACATAAAGTAAAGTGATCCTATCTACTTAATGAAATAATGGTTCGTTTGTTTTCTTTTGTGATGATGATGATGTCTGAAATATGGAAGAAAAAACCTTGCTTACTATAAGATGTTTTTCATTTTATAAATATTATATAGAATAACCAAATAATATTGATTTGAAAGTTATTTGGTAAGCAGATTTTTCCAGTAATTCAATATTTTAATGAAATAGACATAGACTTAAGACTTATTATTACTAACGAAACACACACAAAGAAGAACACAAAATAATCATCAGAAAGAAAAAGTAACAAAAAAATTATGGGAGACTAAATTAACAAGGTACGTCTTATTACACAGCGTTCTAATCTATAGGTGTGTAAATGTGTGTGTGTTGTGGTTGTAATTGGCCCTGCTAAATAAGCTTTGGTCTGAATGTCTTGTAAACATCGATAGTTACCTTTTGCCCTTCCGGACGCACAGCACGCAGATGGCCGTGGTGCAGGCGCCCACGAACACGAGGCAGCCCAGCGCGACCACGCTGAGCTCCATCGAGCTGAACATCTGCGCGCCCCGCGCCTGCACCATCGTCGTGTCGCCCACCTCCAGCACCCTGAACCCGCCCAGACTGTTACGTAGAGCCACTTCTCTTTTCATGAGAGACCTGCAATGAAAACATATCACAGTTATTTTAAGGCCAAAAGTAAGGTACATGAGACACACTATGTTAAATATTCAGATTATTTACTACTTATCTATACTAATATTAAAAGATTTGTTTGTTTGTTACGATTTACTCAAAAAGTACTCGACCGATTAAAATTCTTTCACCAATAGAATCTAGAAGATCAGCGAGTAACATAGGCTATACACAAATAGTACATTGCATACGTGCAAAGCCGGGCGGATCGATAGTTTAATAATATATACTATATTTAATTTTAGATTATTTTGCCTCTGCGAAACGTACAATTATATATATAATAATATTCAGAAATTAAATTCTAAACATAAAATAATAATGAATATATATATTAGGGTGGCCCAAAAAAACCGACTATTTTTTTTTTTTGAGTCTCGAGTGAAAAAATGTTAGTTTTTGATGTTTTAAGAGCCCTCTCCAAAGGACAGCTCAAAAAAAATTTTTTAAGAGGTCGCTCCAAATTTTTTAAAATTTCATAAATCGTCAAAAATCGAATATTTTTTTTTTCAAAAATTTTTTTCTCGTTACGGTATAATTTAATAGACTAAAAAAGAATGAGATTCTGAAAATTTCAGTTAAAAATTTAAATTTTGAAAGGTCGCTCAAATTTTTTTTCAATTTATTTTTTTATAGTTTAGATTCTTTCGAGCGACCGTTTAGTATTGAAATTAAAAATCCATGCATTTTTTTTTCTTTAGTTAGTACAATAATCGATAAAAATACATCACGAGATCAACTGGAAATCAAGCACAATATAGAAAAAATATATTTTTTAAATTTTTTAATCAATTTACCAGGCGTGGGTTGGAATCCCAAGCTGGTCTTAGAAATCAGCTTGGTTGAGATTTGACCCTTGCTGCGTAAGTTAAGATGTTTACAAACCAAAAAGACCCCAACGTACCATTCCCAACAGTTTAAGTCGGCGATATGACTAATTAAAGGAAAAGAAAAAAATTATGAGCGACCTTTCAAAATTTAAATTTTGAACTGAAACTTTCAGAAACTTATTTGTTTTTGGTCTATAAAATTATACCGTAACGAGGAAAAAAATTAAAAATAAAAAAAAAAATCGATTTTCGATGATTTGTGAAATTTTAAAAAATTTGGAGCGACCTCTTAAAAATTTTTTTTGAGCTGTTTTTTAGAGAGGGTTCTTAAAACATCAAAAACTAACATTTTATCAGTCGAGACTAAAAAAAAAAATAGTCGGTTTTTTTGGGCCACCCTAATATATATATATATAAAAGAGATTCCCACCTATATAGATACTCATCACGGTATCTCTGGAACCATAAGGCGTAGCAACATGAAATATGGTAGGAATATTCCTTTCGCCGAGTAGAGGTCAGCTAAGAACGGATTTTACGAAATTCAACCCACAAGGGGGGTTGCGGGGGCAATTGCTAGTAATGAATAAATAGATTCTATGGTAAATAAAATTGTGTAATAATATACTTACTTTTGCAATACATCCATATCGATAATTGCATTAGATATTGGATCAACGGCATAGATGTACATGTCAGTTCTGAAAATTTATAAATCGAAAATAATCAACACATTTAAGGTTCCAAAATAATTGTTAATGACAATTAATCACAGATAACTGATGATCATCGATGTCTTTAAAATCTAGATAAGATTGACTTACGCGTAGCCATCCATAGAAGTTTTTATACTCGTTTCTAATCTCCGCACTCGGATATCAAATCCAGTCATGTTCGAGAGGTAACGGGTTATGTTGAACAACTGTTTTTCAACTTCCATCGGTTTCGCTGCTACCACTACTACTAGCTGCTTGTTTTCATCTAGCACATACACCTGTAAAAATTAACTAAAATAATATGACCGTACAGATTATACGGTAGAAACATACGCTTTAAACAACTATTTTTATTTTTTTTTATTTTTCAAATCAAGTTTTCCAAACACAGTCTTCATTATTTTACTATTCTTGATCACTTACGAACACATTAGCAATAGCCGATCGGCCGTCATCCGCGCCTCTTCTATCCGTAGCTTTAACATCAAATCCGATTACTCTCCCAGCGTCTCTAGCGAATGAGGCAGCAACTTTGACCTTCCCGGTGACCGGGTCTACGCTGAACCGGCCTCCTTCTGAATTGATCACTTGATAACGTATATCCGCGTTGATACCGACATCCGCGTCCACAGCCTGTGAATGAAAATGAAATGTAAAAAATGTTACTTTATGAAGTTAGACATTTGATTAGTGAAAGTCTGGAATAAAAGTACACTGACCTGCAACTGTATAACTTCATATCCGAATGGGGCTGTTGTCGGAATAGCTGTGACCATGGGACGTCCGCCATTAATAAACTTTGGGGCATTGTCATTCACATCCTTTATCCTCACGACTACCTTTACATCGAACTTGGTCATTCCTTCTAACACATCGTCTCCAACGGGATATATCATATGAGGTAACTCTCGACTTATCTTTTGTCTTTCTGCTCTTACCATTATTTCATATACATCTCGCGATTCTCTGTCAGGACTTCTAATCAAATACAAAGTTCCATTCCGAGGATCGATTACAAAAGTTTTCTTAATATCTGTATCGTTTTCATTATAAATAAAATATTTCATCTTAAAGTTCTCATAATATTCAGATATATTTAATGTGACTAGTTCAAGAGGTGTTTGGACATTTTCTTCTATTTCGAGTTCATAGTATCTTGAAATGAATACAGGTTTATCGGATACTTCAACTTCATCAGAAATATCCTTAACAGTTAACACGATAAGTGCTGTAGAACTCAAACTCGGGGATCCAAGATCGGAAGCGATAACAGTAATATTATGTACTGATTGACTTTCATAATCCAATCTAGCGGTTGTTGTTACAATGCCTTCTTTAGAATCAATAGAAAATATATTAAGTTGATTTTTTCTTTGCGGGATACTAAAAATAATTAAACCATTACCGTTTCCGATAAAATCTGAATCATTCGCATAAACTCTCGTTACTATAGTACCAACTGGCGCATTTTCTTCTAATACAGCTTTGTATACAGGTATCATTTTAACGGACTCATAATTATGGTTTAATTTTTCCTCTGTTTCTGGGTGGTTCCATTCTAAAAGATCATCATATGCAAAGAATTGTGGTGAATTATCATTCACATCTAGCACTTGTACTTCTACACTAACTGATGATGATAATTTCTTATCGATACCATTATCTACTGCTACAACAGTTAAAACATACTTATCTTCTTTTTCCCTATCAAGTTCACCGTTAATACTAAATACTCCGTTCAATGGAGATATTTCAAATGGAAGATCATTACTTGGCGGTTCAATATAATATGTAATATTTGCATTTTGGCCAAAATCAGCGTCAGTGGCATCAACTTTCCCTAAAACTCGTCTACTGTACTGTGCTTCTTCGACGTTAAAATTATACCAAGCCTTTTTAAACATAGGGAAGTGATCGTTTACATCCTTAATATATAATCGTACAGTGACGTGGTCGCTAAGCTGACCACCGTCTAAAGCAGAAATATTTAGACGAAATTCTGATTCTGGAGGTAAAGCTCTAGCAGCTACGATATTGCCATATCTTTCGTTAATAACAAAATACCTTTTCGCTTGCAATGTGGTGGCGGGAAGCGACTGGGGTGCTATAAATACTTCAGAAATAAACTCGTAACGGATTTGTCCGTTTGTCCCGCTATCCATATCCACAGCATTCAATCTAAGTACAGTTGAACCGACTGCTATATTTTCAGGTATCAAGAACAAAGGTGAGTCCACAGTAACAGCGAATTTATTTTTGGGCCTAGCTTCAGAATTCGTAATAATACCCGAAGTATTTCTTATTTCTTTATATATTTTCACAGAACATCTTTCAGAGTTTTCTAACAATTCTATACTCTCTCCGAGCGGAATAGTGATCTGATCAAACTTTGGTGCGTTATCATTTACATCAGAGACTAGTATTGTTAACTTTGCTTCTGAACTTAAATTTCCTTTATCTCTTGCGACTATTTTTAAAAGATAGGCATTTTTTTCCTCCCGGTCGAGTTTATCTCCGATGAACGTTACGATACCAGTTTCTTCATTTACACTAAATGAATCATGCCCATCACCAAAAAGAGTATACGTAAATATGGCATTGATTCCGATATCTGCATCCTTGGCCTTAATTTTATTTGCTAATTTGACGTCAGTGCCTTTTTTTGCATTTTCTATTATTGTCCCTTCATATGCTGGTAGTTCAAATAATGGTGGATTATCGTTTTCATCGTCAACGTGAATCGTTACTTGATATAAACCAGCACCAGAAATAACACCCTTAAATTGTTCAGCTATGACAGTCATAGTGTATGTATCTTTCTTTTCTCTGTCCAAAGGTTTTTGAGCATAAATATTTCCATCCGCCCCTGTAATGTAACACATTACAAATTAGTTGTAATAAAACTGATTTATAATGAGTGTTTTGAGAACAAATTAAAATTGTGTACAAATTAAAAGCCAAACATTTTCAATTTTTTTTTAGTACTTTGGTATTGTCTCGGAGGATCACTTAGTTAAACACTCAAGTGGTCCACAAAATAATTAATCCCAAAATAATTTATTTCTACTGTAGTCATAAAATACATGTTAAGCTAAATATTTATCTTACCTATAGCTATATCATCAGTCACATCTTGTTGATTAGCAATAATAAATTGAAATTTTCCAGTATTATTAACGACACCGCTTACGTTAACAGGAAATATTTGTCCAATTGCAGCACCGGCGATATTTTCCTTAACTCTGAATACCAGTGGAGAATGCGTTCCTCTGAAATTATTAAGCTGTGTTATTTATAATAAAAAATAATAATGTAAAAACAAATATAAAAAATAGTTACTTCAAAAAGACACCTCTCTCATCATTCACGTCCACTACATGTACCGTTGCGTTTGTGGTAATGGAGAAGTTATATTTCTCTTGTATGGCCACGGCTTCGAAATCATAAACCGGTCGGTCAAACTTAGACAACTCATCTACTACAGTTATCACTCCAGAACGTTCTTCAACAGCAAACGGCACTTAAACAAGATATTTTATCACTCATTATTATATTTTATTTTTTGTTATATTTTATATTTAAATCTGGTTTCGATATACCTCCTTCTTCATATCCATGTAGTAAGTCATATGAAAGATCACCCTTTTGCATCGCTGCGTTGACTCTGATTTGACCAATGCTTGTTCCAATGCCTACGTTAGATCCCACCCAAAATTCATACGGTGATCCAATAAAATCTGGCCTATCAGTTTTGGACCCTGAAATAAATATTTTTTATTATTTTTCTTTACATGGAATAATACATAAATTGTATTCTATATATACCTTTGTGAACATTGATAACATCTATAGCAACCACAGCTAAGGAATATCTTCTTTCACTAGGGTTTGCTGGTTGATCTGAAGCTTCGATGAATAGAGCATGTCTACCTTCCAAAACTGGTGACTCCGCTAAAGTAATAACCCCAGTTTTAGCGTCAATTTGAAACGGTGATGTGATCGTTAGATTGCTTGTTCTTTGCAAATCATAAAGAACTACGCCATTCCTAGCCAAATCCGGATCTACGGCTTTAACTATTCCAATTTCCGTCCCAATTTTCGCATTAGACTTTACAGAGAACTCATATAAATTACTCGGAACGAAGATGGGATTATTATCATTAGCATCCAATAGAGTTACTTCAACAGTTACGAGAGATAGCAACTGATGGACATCATCTAAGTATTCTATATTTTCATTTTTAGTTCCTATTTTATCTGGAAAAACGTATGTCGTTTTTTCTTTGGTAAGTGGCAGTTTTGGGGACGGGTTCCGCTTCCACTTTGATAGTCTCTGCTTTTCTAAGAAAGCACCGACGACGCTGGGATTTTTTTCTTTTGCATAAACTTTCATTCGAAGCGAAGCATGTTGTTCACGATCTAATACAGTCTGGAAACAAATCATTCATATTATATTAAAACAAATATGTTTGCTCACGAATACGGCTCTCCCCTTATCACTTAAATTGTAATAAGATAAGGATTGAATTTTTTCCTAAGTTTTATTTATTGGAAAACCTTACGTGAATATCGACATTTCATTATTTTGTACAGAAAGATAAATAAAACGACGGTCAAAAACTTATTTGTTTTTAAACCTTACTTATATTATAGATGTTAAAATATTGTTTATCCTTACATTTTATACAAATTGTTATATTTATTTTATTTTAAGCAACATCCATTCATAAATGGAAAAACCGTGAAGTGCATATTGCGCGTTTCGGTTTCAGTGTATGGATTTCCGAATACTCGATGTAAAAAAGTAGGTCGACAGCGCATCATTGACTGAGGTATCACCTACCATCAAGTGAACCTCATGCTCGTCTGTCGATATCTAACATAAAAAAAATATTGTCTCGTGTAAGTTACTTGATTTTTGACAGTCAACCACCCAGATCTCGGGTCGATGGAGAAGGCCCCGTTGGGGTCGCTCAGCTGGTACACGAACTCCGCGTTGTCGCCCTGGTCCTTGTCAGTCGCCATCACTTGAAGGACACTGAAACCTAAGAAAATAGTATTCATCTGGATATCAATTATGGATTTTAAACACAATTTTAACATACATGCGTCCGGTTTGTAAAGTTATCACGCTAACATTATATGGTCTGTTATCAATACCCATCTGCGATACTTTTACGTGTCTTTCATAAGTCTGAGTAGAATGTTTTTAATATAATTAACCTAGTGGTATAAATGTAGTATAAGATAATAACAGTACCATTCGGTAAGTTCTCCACGATGCTTATGTTGTAGAAATCCACCTCGAATTCGGGGAGATTGTCGTTCAAATCCAATATTTCTATCTCGACTCTCGCTTGCGCGGTTTTCAAAGGATTGTCCACCTGAGCCGCTTGTATTTGTAGCACGAACGTGTTGCCTGCAATTTGAAGTTTTACTTAAATGAGTAAATATCTTGGTGAAGATTAAGAACTTTAAGGCTCTAATTTACTATTAGCTACTGGTCGCTATAGACAAATTTTAACAGACCATTATTTCAATGGAGACTCCATGTTTTTATGTCAGATATCGACAGACGAGCATGAGGTCTACTTGATGGTAGATGATACGTCAGCCACAGAACATCAGTCAATGATGCGCTGTCGACCTAATTTTTACTTCGAGTACGAATAATTACAAACATGTCTTCCCGGTGGGATTCGAACCCACGACCCATCGATGCACACGGCAGGTGTTCTACCGAACGCGCCAACGAGCCCGTCAAAATGGAGACATTTCAATGGAGATTCCATAATATACTATAGGTGTTTAAAGTACTGGTGTGAGTGGTAAAGTCGGGAGTGGTCGACCTATGCGAACGAACCTCGATCAGATCGGAGACGTTCTTCAAAAGGGCTAGGTCAAAAGTACATTGATGAAGTACATATGGAATTCCGTGATCTCTGCCTACCCCAGTGGGAAAGAGGCGTGATGTATATGTATGTATGTTTAAAGTGCAGCATAACATCATCTTCTTCCCCCATAAGTCCAGAGGCCTGTTGTTTTTGCCTTAAATTTATTCAGATAAAAGTACCCGGTAAAGCAGTTTGAGCCTCCAAATCAATCTCCGAGTCGAGGAACAGCGTCCCGTTGAGGGCGCTCAGCGAGAACAGCGCCCCGCCCGCCCCGCCCGCCCCGCCGCCCGCGCCGCCGCCCGCGCCGCCGCCCGCCAGCAGCGCGTACCGCAGCGGCGCCGCCACGCCCGCGTCCTGGTCGAACGCGCGGATCGGCGGGTCGAACGTGAGCTCGCGGTGTATCTTCTTGCCCTGTTATATTATTTTGGATGTTATATACAGCGTACTGAATGTGTTTTCCCAGACAGTAGTGGATGGAAGCCAGGATCACGTGTCATCACATAGCTTATGCTGATTGTACAAGTGTTTTCGTGCACAACTTTTGTAATGTATTAAATGTTGCATTTTTAGTCATTGACACATATTTGATTTTAAAATAAATATGTGTTAATGACTTCTTTTATTTTCTAACTGCTGCCTTTGATTTAAGCTTGTTATTTTAGTTTTCATTTTGTGTTATTACATATTATTTATGTTATATATAAAATACAAAAAATAGTACAGTACATATTGCATCTCCTGATCCAATCGAACACACAAAAAATTGCTAAACTTTTAAAAATTGAAACATTTAAAATTCGCACAAGTTGGCAATCGCATTGGCTCTCAAGTGCTTTGCTTTTACAACTCCTACGGGAAAGAATATATTTTTTTATTAGTAGGCTGTCCTGATGGTAAGTGATCATCGCCGACTATGGATATCTGCAACGCCACAGTATATTACATTTTTTAATATACACATCAATACTATTAGCGCTTGTTTTCTTTTAATCACAATGAAGAAAAAGTAACGATCTATTTAAATTTAATATTTAATTTAATTTCTCGTCTTATTTTCTAATTATGTTCAAAATTAAGAGGAAAATAAAAAGAAGAAAACAGCACGTTAGGAACGGATTTTCATATAATATTTTGCCTGAATAGTGTGACAGTAATGTAATGTTCAACTTCGTTTTGGAATGTATATTCAGATATAATTTAGGTAAATACAGTGTGCTACAGCCCAGTATATTACTCTACTAGTAACACGCCCGGCTTCTCACGGGTGCAATGTACTGTATACAAAAAAATAGACTAACGATAAGAGAATTTTTTAAATCTGTCGAGTAGTTTTTGAGTTAAATCGTAACAAACATACAAATCTTCCCTCTTTATTATATTAGTTTAAATATAGATAAGCTATAATCATTTCAGAAAAGGTAAAGAATCTTACCAACAGCGGATAAAACTCCGGTATCTTGGTTCTGTACACGTCAAGTGTAAACTTTGGAGGAAGATCGTCATTGTCTTGTACGATGATGTGCACCGTCGTGTTGGAGCTCCGCGCCGGGGAGCCACGGTCCTGTAATAGTAAATAATAATTTAAATATAAAAACAATAAATGATTTTTATTTTCCATTGAATCAATTAGTTGTAGGGTGTGCTTTTAAAATACTTATCGGTCTGGGATCACTCTTTATTCATTGGGAATAAAAAAACACAAAAGGAATTCGGACAAGTGTGAAGCTTATATGACAGTCAGTGATCTCAATCACAGGACATCAATTCAATTTTGCGTTGTCGACCTATTTTTTACATCGAGCATTTGAAAATCCACAGACTGAGACCAAATGCGCAATATGCACTTCTATGAACGGTGGTTCATAACTCGGTTGGAATTTCGATATTCCTGCCACCCGATTTATCCTTGATGTGATCAAACTTAAGGAAAATATATTTTTAGCCGTCCCGGCATCCATTGCAGGATAGGTGTCATCAACAAGGCAATCAAAGATACCTTAAAATACCACTGCGACTTGCTACATAAATTAACTCAAAATTCAACTTTCATTTATTCATTTAGGTACTTATGAACGTCAATAAAAAATACATATTAAATGCTTCTAATTTTACATTTACTGCCAGTTCTCAAATAAAGGGCGTAGAACGGACGAGAAGAACTGGCAATAAACTCGCCGCCGCTCTTTTTCATCGCCAAGTTTTTTGTTTTACAAAATGTTTGTAAGGAGCTGCAACCATTACACCTTGTTCCACTGCTCGATACTTACAGACGCCATAATAGTGAGTATGAACTCTCTATCTCCGCTGTCGAAGTCCAAGGGTTTCTTGAGTACGAGGCCGGGCTTGTGTGAGCTCTCGAGTGCGAAACGGTTCTCCTCGTCCCCAGCGATGATGCTGTACTGGACGTCAGAGTTGGGCGTGTTCGGTTTGTCTCGGTCGAAAGCTCGGATGCCTCTGAATATTGTTAGCCCTAGAAATATAATTAAGGTATTTTCAAAAAAAAGTTAATTAATTTAAAAAAATATTTTTAGATTTAATATCGTCGGCTTACTTAATAATTATCAAACTTCGTATCTCCATTTGGTCAAACTTTATAGGAGGAGGAAAAAACTACAATACTGCCGGGCGTTGGGGTCATCTGCTACGCGGACGACACCCTCGTCACGGCAAAGGGAAGGGATTTTAGAGAGGCATGCCTCCTAGCAACCGCGGGTGTCGCACACGTGGTTGCAAAAATCAGAAATCTCGGATTGCGGGTCGCCCTCGAGAAATCGGGGGCGATCTGTTTCCATGGCCCCAGGAGGGCTCCTCCTGCGGGTGCAAAGATTGTCGTAGGCGGTGTGGACATCGGGGTCGGGTCGAGCTTGAAGTACCTTGGGCTCGTTCTTGACTCCCGGTGGTCCTTCAAGGAACATTTCAAGGCGCTCGTTCCCAAACTTAACAGCACGGCAATGGCGCTGCGAAGAATAATGCCGAACCTTGGGGGTCCTGGCGCGGGCTGTCGGCGGCTTTTCGCCGGAGTCATTCGCGCCAAGGCTCTCTATGGGTGCCCAATTTGGGCCGACGGACTGTGTGCTCAAAATCGCACCATGCTGCGCCAGGCGCAAAGAATTATGGCAATAAGGGTCGCAAGGGCGTATCGCACGGTATCATGCGATGCAGCGTGCGTCCTTGCGGGAACACCTCCCTGGCACATAGAGGCGGAAGCGCTGGCCAGCATCTACTGGCAAAGAAACGAATTCAGAAGACGAGGCTTAGAACCTCCTCCCGACGTCATCAGGGAGTGGAGGGGAGTTGAGAAAGATCGGGTCCTCCAGAAATGGAAGGACCATCTTGATAATTCCAGTTACATAGCAGGTCACCGGACGATTTCAGCGATTCGTCCGGCCCTAGATAAATGGATGGACCGACGGTGGGGGGCGCTCTCGTTCCGGCTCGTGCAGGTGCTCACAGGGCACGGCTGCTTCGGCCGCTACCTGCACCGAGTCGCCGGGAGAGAGGCGTCTCCCATCTGTCATCAGTGTGGCTGCGCCGAGGATACGGCGCAGCACACTCTTGAAGTATGTCCGGCATGGAGTGCCGAAAGGGCCTCCCTACAGGCTGTCATCGGAAGAGACTTGTCGCTACCCACTGTCATCCACAAGATGGTGGATAGTGACGACGACGGCTCGTGGAGGGCTTTTTACGCCTTCTGCGAGTCCGTCATGCTACAAAAGGAAGACGCGGAGCGGCTCCGGGAACAAGACCCGGAGGCCGACCCGCGCAGGAGAAGGAGACCAGGGAGACGGCGCCGCATCTTTGCGCGCGCCCCTCTACCCTGAGGACGTACTTTAATTGTCTCAACACAATTCATAGGTGGCAGTATCGACGCGCTAAGCGCGTCCGAGATGGGTCGCTCACAAAGCGACAAGGCTGATGGGGAGTTCGGGAAATGGCTATGCTGTCCCTCGGCTCCCCGTGTTATAGTCAGCTGTGGGGCCCTGGAGTTTTAGTGGGTATTGGGGAACGACTTTACCCGACCCCCACACTCCCCGCGTCACTTTACCATCATGCCCCGGCGCGGGGGCCTGTAAAAAGGGTTTCTCCAGGTTAAAAAAAAAAAAAAAAAAAAAAAAAAAGGAAAAAACTACAAACTGGTCAAACATTCCGTGGACATACGTAGTTTTAATATTGTTAATACCAAAAAAGATAAAAACAATTAGTAGATACGAGTGATTCCATCGTATTCGTTTCGGTATTTTACACAAGATGGCATCAAAAAACAAAAATCGGAAATTTTGGAGTTATGAAGTTTGATAGTTAGGCCAGCGATATGCTATTTTCCCAACTTATTATACTGGTGTAACTGACATGACTTTGTTTTATATATAAAGATAAAACTAAATACTCATTCATATTGATGTCAACTTAAGAAATACTTTAAATAACTATCTGCTCATTGTATGAATAGAAACAGGGAAAGGGTAATGTCTCCTAAACACGATTGCAGGACGATTGCTACAACCGATGTTTAAGTTCGAGCTGTTAGCATTACATATGTACATACGGATGGCGATTGAAATATTTTTCTTAACTGTTTTACATAATTGCAGCAAGTGTCCGAAAAACCTTGATGAACTAGGAATATGAAAATGTGCCCCCAATACCTGGAGGCGTGAGTTCGTCCACGCTGACCCTGTAGGGCGTGTCCAGGAATATCGGGACGTTGTCGTTTATGTCCTCGATGTAGACCGTCACCGACAGGTACGCGGATATCTGGAAACATTCGGGATCACACATGAGTTCTGGTTTCTGGAAACATGTGTTTGTTTCTGAATTGACCACGCGGACGACTGACGACATCACGATTAGGATAAAAACGAATATTTTAATACTAAGTGTTTATATATAAACAATTTTACAAATAACAACAGCTTATGTTTTTAATTTTCGATACTATGAAAGTTAAACTATGTGTCGTTTACTTGGTTAAATGTCTTTGGATAAACTGCAGGAGCCAAGCCGTTTTTAATAAAATTTAGAAGAAGCTTGAACTATGAAGAAAGAGATACTTGGAAATACATATACTGATAGGCAAATGACGCCGATATAAAAGATTATTCTTAGATTTGGTCATTCTCAAATCTTAATATCTCCCTTCATTATGGCAAATATATTATGTTTCACGTTTAATAATTAAAATCTTATTAATTTCTATGTTAATATGAATACCGAACACGAAATTATTCTAGGCAACAAGAAAATAAAAAAAAAATTATAAGTTCAATCAGTTATATAAGAAATGTCAGTAATAAAACTCGTGTTATCGATGACATTCAAAATACCAAGGCACCTCGAAGGCCTTCCCTTCCATTATTGCATTAGGAACAAAAATATCTGCACATCAAAGTGATTCATAGGCAAATAACCATTTCTATTTGTATCAGGAATAGAAAATAATATCAATTTCGAAGAGAATAACGTACTATTCATTTATTCTTCTAGAGTATAATAAAAACTACAAACACAGGACACACACACTCGTGTATAAGATAATACTAATAATGAATAATACCTCAAAAATTGTACTAACGCAAGAATAGTATTAACTTTATAAAATCTATGGATTTAGCGATAAGCGTTGTTAACCTGAGTGAGTGACTGTGAGTACACCTTAAATACTACCATTTCCACACAAAATATGCTCCATCTCAATGTATCTTCTATTAAAGAACCTCTTGCGGAAAATTCAGCTATTTCTCATCGCCACATGTTCTCGAACATTTATTAGCACATTGTCAATACTATTTTGGGCCCAGAACCAATTATGCAAATGTTGAAGTTCAGACGTAAACACGGAGTACGCATGTTACATTCATATAAATATCTAGAAATGTTTAGCAGGATTCAACACTAGATTAGCCCTTCTATAATAATAATAATAATAAATGTTTATTTCAGGCAATGCCAATAGAAATTTAAATTTTACAATACACAGAAATTTTCTACACAATCTACTAAGACAGTCAAAAACACGGCTATGAATTGAAATTTAAAAGGAATACAGAGGTTAAAATTAAAAATCTGACAAAATTAAGTAAAATAAAAATAAAAATGAAACTAATAAATATTATTGATATAGTCTAAAAATGTTAAAAATATTACAATATAAATTTTTATTTAACATTCCGAGTCTGATGAATTTGCAGCCAGTGTTTGTAAAATATGTTATCTGGAGATGCTTGAGCCACGACACGGACAAGTTCGTTTGTAGAATCGCGCATTTTCTGCCAAAAAGTGGCGATCCTACCACGCAGCACAGCAAAAAAATCTGGGACATGTGCCTCAGCGAACATGCTTTTTTCGAAAATTTTCTATGTACGGCTTTTGGATTTATTTATAAAGGCAGATCAATAATCAGGATAGTGGGTGTAAATGCGTTTATGTAGTAGTGTAGTGAATTCCCGAGTCCCATGGCCGACCCGTTTCTGTCTTTTCCTTGTCTGTGAAGTTTATTATTCCTTGCATAAGGATACCCAAAATTTTGACTTATGTTGGTGCGAAAAGATAAATACCAAGTATTGTTGCTTTCAGTTGAGACCGCATAGTTGAAGTCCTAGAAGTGATTCTAAATTTTGTGTGATATCTAATCCATAAACTTTAAATCTTTGCATCTTTGCAAACCAGTTCATTGACTTCATCTAAAACACATCTGATTTTATGAGAAGCGTAAAAGTGAAAATGTTTCACCCCTATTGCGTTTACTGCCGGCTTGCCTATTATTTTCTGCCTACTTTTTTATTTTAATGGCTTTCTTTTCCGATTTTTTAAGAGAAATTATGTACAATCTGTTGTTAGGGTATTGCTTATTGATGAGGAGATACATGGTTGAATGACTTTGTAATTCTTTGTCTACTTACACGTAATTTTCCCTATAAGTTGAACATGGCAGGGCTCGTATTTTATAGAATAGGGGGCAAACACGTAACTTGATCATCTCATCCAGGGCCGGATTTAGGGGGGTGGGGGGGGGGGAGATTCGGGGCAACTGCCCCGGGATTAAACAATAGAGAATTCGGAAATATCTTTAGCCTAGTACATTAGCCTAGTAACTTTGTACAAACATAATTAATTAATTATATTGTTAACATGAAAATTATTTTAACCTCTAAACCCGGCCCTGATCTCATCTCTCTTGAAGGTGAAATCATCGTCGTTTGTTAAGGAATGATTCGTTTCTTGAAAGTTTTCAAGTTTTTATCAATGTCCTTAACACACGCAACATTTATACTCAAAATTCTGACACACTGAGTCACTGCAGTCTCAGTTTACCTACTGGTTTCTTTTTAGGCAATTTTCGTTTTTTCTTTATTTTTGTTTTATATTTTTAATTATTAGCTTTAAGGTAATAGGTTAAGTTTTGACTGTACCTACTGTAATTTTTGGTTGATGCCTCAACATTGGTGAGGTTCTGAAAACCAGCGCTATGCCAAGTGTTGACATAGCACAAGCTGAGTAACTTCAACATTTAGGTAGCTAGCAAACTAATTTTACTTTTATATATTTAAATGTTATTGTATTTTTTTTATTGAAGTTATACTTCTTTTGGCGCGTTTGGATGAGAGTGAATTCATGACCTGCGCGCGCACGATGTCCCAAAAAAACGACATGATGAAGTTGGCTACAGAATAGAATTTGATTGATTTTAACATATTTACTGCAGTTTTGTTTTTTACTTCTTTTTTACCTAATTATTCTTATTCTATTCTTCTCTATATTATCATAAAACTCCTAGATATAACCTACCAGATCATCGCCGGCATCAAAGTCGCATCCCAGTCGGAACTTGACGACGTTCTGCGGAGAGTCGGAGTCGACCAGGTGGTCCACGCTCTGCGCGAGCACCACCGCTACGTGGGTTCGATTCACGTCGCGGTACGTGAACAGCGCCGCGTCTTCTTCGCGCTCCACTGCTTGGAGGACCAGGTCCTTTCTGGAAGGAGAAAGTATTACAATGTATAAAATGTTTCATCTATATTATAATATAATCACTACATAGTATAAAACAAAGTCGCTTTCTATGTCCCTATATCCCTATGTATGCTTAAATCTTTAAAACTACGCAACGGATTTTGATGCGGTTTTAATAGAGAGAGTGATTGAAGAGGAAGGTTTATATGGAAATCCCTTTTTAATTGTATTATTTTATTTTATCATTATCGTCCTAATCTATAACAATTATATTATTTTATAATAGGCATTAATGAGGTAGATAAAAAAGACAATTAAGTTTAAGTGCAATCAGTACAAAGACGACTTCAATAAAATCTGACTTGTATAAATATGTAACTTTTTTCTCAATAATATACAAAATTCAGATTCACATATAGGTAATATATATATTATGGAGGTATAAATCACGTACCAGTTTCAAAATAACTCATTGTTAGTCTATCCTACACAAACATTTAAACTTTATTCACTGTAAGAATAAATTATATTTAGCGCCATCTACATTTTTTACATTAAACTACTAAATATTATGAAATTCCTCCTTCATGAAAGTTAGTATTATGAGCTTATAAAAACAGATGGCGTCGACTGTTTTTATGACAGATACAATAATAATGAAAATACATACTTATGTTATATGATATAGGCCTTTTTCGTATGTATTTAAAATCTATACACTGAATCATATTTTCGAGATTAGCATATATATACAGTATGAAAACTTAGCAAAAAAAGGGTCAATTATTTATTCGTATAAGATCAGAAGATATACTTAACTCATTTTATACTTTGTTTCCTAACACCTGAGATCATAATGTTATAAAAAATTAATAAAGATAATTGATTGATTTTTTTATAAGTACCATTACCACTAACTAGCACTTCATCTAGTAACACTAGCACGTTATAATACATCCGGTTAGTAATATGTCCATATTTTGAGTCTACGAGAATTTGTATTTATATATGTCAAGCAAAGGAGCCGATATCTTTGCTCCTATATCCTACTAATTTGTATATATATCTTCAAATCGACATACTACACTCAAGTAATTAGGCTCTGTAGAAAATGAATAGAATACAACTAATTCAGCAACACTTCATGAAAACCAGTTAGTCTACACAATAAATACATCATTTAAACGCAATTATTGAACTCATATTTCAACCTTTCGGCGCGAAGTGACATGACATATAGGGTTGTCAACACAAAATCTAATATATAAAATTCTCGTGTCACAGTTTTCGTTGCCATACTCCTCCGAAACGGCTTGACCGATTCTCATGAAATTTTGTGTACATATTGGGTAGGTCTGAGAATCGGACAACATCTATTTTTCATCCCTCTAAATGTTAAGGGTAATCCACCCCTAATTTTTTTTTTTTAATTTTTGGACGATTTTTTTGTTTTTATTTTTTTATAATGTGGCATTAAAAAATACATACAACCCCGGCTTTTTTTTGTCAAAAAATCTTGACCCGTGCGAAGCCGGGGCGGGTCGCTAGTATACCTATAATATTATAGTATTGTGCTATATTTCATTTGGCAATATAAAAAATTGAGGGATAAGTTTTTGTATTTTATTTGAATAGAATATTATGTCAATTTTTTATGTTATTTGTGGACAGATGAGCATAAGGTTTGTCGCTTATAAGTAGATAAACAATCTACATTATAGATTTATGCTTTCCTAAAAAATCCTTAATAAAGAAACAATTGCAAGAGAAATGTGAATTAGACAGGATGATATTTAACTAACTGTATGTGTTTCTTACTTATAATATGCTTGTTTTACATAAAAAGACACAGCTACGAGTATGTTTTCCATAACTATATAATATTATAGTATAAATAACAACGCTTATTAAGCTTAGCTTAAGCTTAAGTTTAGCTTAGAAGTTTATTTAGGCCAAACAAGATCAAAAATGGTATTAAACATACATAATTTATAACAGGTTTGCCAACCCTAACTGTTACCTTCATTACAACTTATTACGTGAATTTTAGGCGAGCATAATGCACGCTGCGTGTTCAATCCAAACGGGCGTTTTAATATCGAAAATAGAGATAGTAATTCATATTCCATTCGCAGACGGTAAATTTATCGTATAGAACCATTTATTTAGAATTCTCTTATTTAAATCCAGCTCAAGCACTGGCATAAAATACTCTTATTTGCTTGTCGTATAGAGAGCGTCTTGGTTGTAATGCTCTGTCATATTTTGCCAAGGAGTATTTATTATAAATAAGTAATATATGAAGCAGATAAAATAACTGGACAGACTGAGGATGTTACCGTGGGCCCTACGTGACGAGTGCAAATTTTTTCAATATAATAATATATATGTTATTCATAGACCTAATTTGGATGTTTTATAATGACTAATTGCTTAATGCTATAAAATGGACATCATTTAAACATTACGATATTGAATAATAAAATTTCTATAATCATAAACCATATATGGGATCTATCATAGATGCACCGTGCAGTGCATATTGCGCGTTTCGCGCGCGAAGTGAAAAAGTAGGTCGACAGCGCATCATTGACTGATGTTCTGTGGCTGAGGTATCACCTACCATCAAGTGAACCTCATGCTCGTTTGTCGATATTTAACATAAAATGTACCGCCCGTCTGCTAGTGCCTCTTGCGGCGTCCAATCTTACTGACCGCTCACACTTTTACTATCACCGCAGACCAATGTTGCGCAATGCGACTCGTTGGAAATGTGTGTCGTTATCCTAAAAAACTAAATGTAAAAAGCTTAAAAAACGCATCGAAAAGTATAGTTTGAAATTTTTGAAGTGAAACTTTAAGACTGATTTTGAAAATAGAGTACCTAAATAGGGAAATGTACCCAATAAACCTTTTTGTCTGTTGCTGCTATTCAATTTTACTCAGAACATTTGGAAGACCATAGGCTGAAGCCGAAACATCAAATCTGCACTCCTATCATTAAGACGAACCCGGAAGGATAAACGCCCTCACAGAATATTATAGATCGAAGCTGTAAAACATATGTATTTATAGAGATTTAATTAAATAAGAAAATTGAATCTACGATATTTAAATGAATTATGACCGCAATAACCATTGTTCCAGTGAGCTCGTCTAAACATCAAGTCGGTGAAAATTAAACATAAATAATGTAATATATTCCCGAAGTCGTTCAAAATACATGAAGGAGTTATGCAATACTAATTAATGAGATATTTACGTGATATTGATACGTATATTGTTGGTATTAATTCATCATGTCAGCGATAAGTAATCTAATAATCGAGTTATGAATTTATAATTATGTAATGTTTTTGATCCATTTACTTTTTAGTACCTAAACGCGGCGCACGAAATGCGTGCGGGAAGTATTGAACAAATTATTTTAGGAATTAATAAAATATAGAAAAATATCAATGAACTACATCGTAGTTCACGTATTGTTTATTCTGAAAAATCTATAGGTTTTTAAATTTACATTTCTGAATTGAAGATATCTTCTATACTGTATTATATAATCTATACATATAATAAAATCTATACATATAATAAAAGAGTAGGATCGAAATTACGCTTCACTAAATATTTTTATCAGAAATTAAGAGGGGTGATAAAAGAAGGGTAGCAGAATGCATAAATGCAATTTTTAAGATTCTTGTCTGTCTGTCTGTCTGTCTGTCCGTCTGTCTGTCTGTCTGTTTGTTCACGCTAATCTCCGAAGATACTGAACCGATTTTCGTGTAATTTATACAAATATATTAAGCAAAGTCCGGGGCAACATATAGGCTTTGTTTAATCGAAATCGGTTGTCGGAAAAAAAAGTTATCATCATTTAAATATTATTTTAAAGACACCATTTCAACAAATTGCAATGAAAACTGACTCGCGTTGAACTTTTTCGAATTGTCAGATGTCAATCACAGTTTTATATGTAAATGAAATAGTTTGATGATTTCGCCATTTTCGATATGTATCCGTAGAATAGTGGATATGCAGTCCCATTGCGTAACTGAAGATGCGAGTTCGAACCTGGAGTTGAACTTTATGAAATATTTTTTTGTATTTTTTTTGTTTTTTTTTTACAAAAACTATATTATAACAATAGAAAAAGTATTATTGAAAAGTATTTCTAATGAGATCGTTTATTTTATCTTTTCATCAATCCTTTATTCGACATTGCTTTTATTGCTTCTGACTGCCGGGGTAGCTTAGGAATCCCGAGAAAAGGGAATTTAAAAAATATTCCGAAAATGAAAATGATCAATTAAATGAAATAAATATCGAGGTGGATACAGTATCTTCCCCACTAATAAAATTTAAAGTGAACACCACGCGAACGAAGTCGCGGGCATCAGCTAGTCTTAAATAAAACAATTTTATTACAACTACGTATGTTATTTAAATCACATTACTATGAAGTTTCAAAGAGTTTTAAATTGTTTGAAGACTTAGACCATACAGAACCAATGTAGAGGCAGGAAGATGTGATTTTCCTCTAAACCTCAGGCAGAATCCTCTACCAGCCGAACAACTGACTGGCTGCCCGAGAGGCTCCATTGGTTTATGTCTAGGTGTTGTGTATATACCTACTCAGTGCTCGGACAAACATTGATAGCGCGATTCAGGATTATTGAAGTCTTCGTACTGATTATAGCCGCAGATTGTAATTCTGAATATAAATGAATAGAATGATTACAGAATAGTACAATTTCTTTGTTCTGCTAGCAGTAGAATAGGAAAACAAGTGTTGTTGTATGCAGTGGTGTGTAGATAATAAAATTACTAAGCAATAGGAACAAGGTTTCATAGACAAGATAAAAACGACCCGGGAGGACTATGAATTAAAATAAATATAGTACATCGGAGCCATGAAAGAAAAAACTTATCGCACGATAGAAAATTGCATAAGTTTTAAGACACGCGACCGTATTTATGAAATAATTAATAATTTATGATAAGTTTTATGTAACAATAATTAATGTATCAGAAATTAATGTTATATCGTATTTTAGAATAATAATTTCGCAACTTAAAATACTAAGAATGTATTAAATTATTATATACGTATAAATTATTTAATTAACATTACGGACAACTGACAAGTGGGGCGCATGATTATATATAGTTATATAACATAAAATAAATAGGAAAAATATGTTTACTACTAATATTGTCTTTTATTAACGCGAGTATCACACATTTAAATAAAACACTGTATACCGGATTAAAACGCGATTTATTATTTATATTGTTTAAATTACCTATTTATCCCGCTGTTCGGATGCTTTTCAGCAACCGTGGTCGCGGGGAGACAGAAAGATGACAGTTGTCTGATATTTGAAATGTCACAAAGTTGCCATATTTAATTCAATTCAATTCAAAAATAATTTATTAATTTAGGTAACACAATTTACACTTATGAACGTCAATAAAAATAATACATATTTTACATTTACTACCAGCCGGGCTAGCATGACCGCCACGAGATATATCTCGCGCGAGAGAAGACAAACTAAGATGTTAAATATCTCGATATATTATATCTCGACATCGACAATTTTGATAGAAAAGATATCTCGATCGACAAATGTATCTATTTTTGATATTAAAAGTCGAGTTTTAAGTGTAATTGTCATGTTAGACCCGAAAGAAATAAAGCGATAGTCGATTAAAACACGAGAAAACGGTAGACAAAATTTTGTCGCGCTTGTCATGCTAGCCCGGCAGTTCACAAATCAAGGGCGTAGAGCGGACGAGAAGAACTGGCAAGAAACTCGCCGTCACTCTTTTTAATCGCCAAGTTTTTGTTTTACAAATGTTTTATTTTACAACCATTACACATTAACGCCAACTATTCCTACGGAGTTGATATTTACTGTAATTTTCTATGTTATATAATTATGTAAATGTGTGATAAAAGACATTATTAATTTTGTGCTGAATTTTGTATGTTTTATTAAAAACTTTTTATTTTGATTGAACATTTTGTAAATTTATGAATAATTTTCTGAAATAAATTGCACTTTTTAATTGGGCTTATTTATCAGCAAATACACGAATAAAATTAGAAAAATCTAATCGTCCAGCGATTTCATTTTCAATTGACAAAGTTACGATAACGGTTACGATATGCGTAGAACATAGAGCGTAGAGCACAATATTGAGGGTGTGCAGCACAGGAGGCAAGAGACCCCAGACCTCGGTGGCCCCACAAATTTGGTGCCCCGGGACTTCGCCCCATCGCGCCCCCTAACAGGATATGTGTAGTTTAAGGATACGTCACTCACCTCGGATGCACTTCAACTTGCAACACTTCATCGCCGACCCGCAGGTTCTCCGGAATCCTGACGAACCTCAGGTACTCTCCAACAGGATAGAAATTACAACCTGGAATAAGTACAAAACATATTTTAATGCTTTTATATTAATGCTGCTTATTCGCCATCCACAATTTTACAATTTGTAGTATAAATTCAAAGAATGGCTTTTAATAATAAGAAATTTTAATAAAAGTTCGTTTTTTAAAACTTAGGTATCTATCAGATTATGATATTTTGAGATAATTATTGTATTAGGTCTCAGAATACAGAAAATACGTATTCTAAGTATACATCTAAATTGAATGAGTTTTCACTAAAAAAATGAAGATATTTCCGTTATCTCTCAATTTTGTCGTAACTTCATAGAAACACTTTGGCCTAGTCTATTACTGTCTAAAACAATTTAGAAGTTATTTCTTTTAATTAGCAGACAATAGCAATGCTACCGACTACTCGTGTTGGGAAACCGTTCGTCCCAGCAGACATCCATTCTCTTGTCAACTAAAAAATGGATTGATTGGTGCAAGTAGACCGTGGGAGTTGTAATTGTTATACATATATTGAGATTTGAAGGTCTTGTTAAACAGGGTTATAGAGTATTAAAATGCCTCAGTGGTATTTTGGAATGTTCCTCAGTTTGACTTGACATGGCTTTTTTGAATTACTTGGCATATTATTATACTTAATTATTTCGGACAAAAATAACGTAATCGTAAAAATATTACTCGAGTGTTAATTTTATGAAAATTCAAATAAAACGTATAAAAATATCACTTGTATAAAAAGTCAATTTATTGTTATTCGTGATTTCGATGATTTTTTTGTAAATACAAATACAGAGTCATAACTCATGATGATCAATGAAATAATAAATCAAGTAGATATATCGTATCCATAAATGAAAAAGCTCAGGTGCATACTATGTGTTTCAATCCTAGTTAATTACCGAATGCTGGAATAAAACAAGTCGACAGCGCATGGATTGGTCCTGATCTGCGAACACAGATTATTTGGTCGCCGCGACGCGCCGCGCCGCGCCGGTCCGATCATGTGTCTGGTTCCATCTTTAAAGTATGAATCTCATACTCGTCTGTCGATTACACAAATATGTGTCGACACATACTTAACAGTCAAATGATTTCACTGTCAATTCCTTTTATGATAGACTAGCGATCTGCCACGGGTGCAATGTACATGTACTATACACAAAAAAGCCTATGTTAATCATAGTATAGAAAGGTACTTAGAAAGATTTAATACAAAAAAAAAAAACAATTTAAAAGTTACGATGCTTATTTCAAAGTCGGTTTACAAGGATTAATTTATTTCCCTCAGTATCGGCAACGAACCTGCAAGCCGCCTGGTATTGCATATGTTTGCCCCTATTCTATAAAAACGAGATCTAACGATCCGATACTATCAACAACACGTACAATGTTCCAGAAAGATTAAGGTTATTAAAGTCGCGCTCGGCCGAGCGAGTTACTTTCAATGAAATTCTGATGGTAATGAACCGTGAAAACTTTAACAAATCCTATAATTACAACTTGCCGACTATAAACGATATTTGTTTACAATGTCTTTCACAGCGAATGCATATTATTATTTAGAAAACTTTTAAATTTTATCAAATATATGTATATTTTGTACCATAAAATGACTCGATTGATTAAGGACAGGATTAACTAACTAACGGCCGAATTATCGAACGCTAATCAACATTGAGGTGTACTTTAAAGTATCTCTAACTCTTTCATTACGAAGGTAAAGACAAAAACATTTATTTTTAAGAAGCCCTCAAATTTTGATTATCGTTTCAATATTCCGCGGTAAGTTAACCTTTACTTGCGTCGCTACGAATCTTTATTAACCTAAGCCAGTGTTTCCCAAAGTGGGCGATAACGCCCCCTTGTGGGCGCTGCAGGTCTAAAGGGGGGCGGTAAGAGTCCCAAAAAAAAATTGAGGGCGTTGTGCAGAGGCTTGGGGGGCGATTTGTAATTTCCTCTAGCTAGGAGGACTCTTAGACACCGACTGAGCTCTCAAATTTAACTTGTTAACATCAACTATTATTAATTAAGAGATTGCTCAAACTCGGTTCGATATTTCTCTCTGCGAAGTTCATATATCAGTCCTGTTTTATTCAATAAATAAAAAAAAATCATGTCAATCGGTCGGGTTATAGTAAAAGACTCGTTTAGAATGAATGTTTAATCTCCGCTAATATAGCTCATAATAAATAATTAATTTAATTTGAAGTTATAGTGGTTTTTAAGTTTTTTGAAAAAATGGGGGCGCTATAAAATAATTATTCTCAAAGTGGGCAATAGCCAAAATAAGTTTGGAAACCCCTGACCTAAGCTAAAAGAACTGCATAATGTAATATAATAAATGAATCGTTCGATACATGTTTTTCATAGAAGCGAGTTCAGATTAATTTCTGTGTCTGATCATTTCTTTCTTCATAAGTAGATGACCAGTTTTATTTAGAATCAAATTGCGGCTGTTAATCTACATAGTCTACGAAATGATCCTAAAAGGCAATTAAAGGTATTATATCTTTTAAAAGAACTATATCTACCGACCCGTGATCATCGTAGCATCAAGTTCCTCATTGATTTCGTCGTAAATCATCATTGCAAAATGCATTTCCCGTTGACATCTTACGCAACTGCGTACCGAAATTGATGGTATCATTATGGTTTTGATTCGATGCGGTCATTGTTTTACGCAAATATTGCGATGCTCATCTGCCATGGGCTGGCTGCTGTAATGATGGCATCTTAGAGATTTTGCGAAATAACTCAATCTGGCACGAAATATGCCCTTTTTTAGATATTGACACTTAAAAATGGGATCCACTTAATTGGTACGATAATACCTCCAAAGTTTATTTATATGTTGTCCACCTCTAGCACATTCAATATTATATCAAATTATATGTGGTAGCGCCAAATATATAAATTAATTTAATTAAAATAAAATAATTCCTATTTCCAACCCAATAATTTTTATACCTTGCAACAATGCAACCACCGCTGTAGCAACACTAAGACTACGGCGCCATCTTGTTCGTTCCTGTTCGAATCTCCGCACGAGCAACACTACGTGTTCTCTAAAATCTAATTAAAGCCCGACAATTAAGTCGTTTATAATATCAAACTAAGGGCGCGCGCCCCCGCGAGTGTGGGAAACAAGAGAAAGTGACAGTGCAAGGACTGAGTGCTGCAGGAAAAGAGAGTTGCAGGTATTTTTCCCTTCTTCCTATCCGTCCCAGTCCGATCCTGTCCTTCCTTTATCCGCCCTTGTCTCCACACACCCCGCATACAGTCCACTTATTTCATTTTGAAGATTTTTTAACATACTTGGCGCGTCCAATATGCATATAAAACATTTAATAATAATAACATAGGTTGGTATTAGGTATATTATAGGTGGTTTGGTTCATAATGTCAAATTCATCGAATGCCTAAAGATCGCCTCTTGCCTCATATAATATGTCTAACCCCCAAAAGTAATTTTCACAGAATTCATTCTTGAAAATCTAATGAACCAAAAGTTTATATCAATATGTAGGTAGCGAATTTCATAAAATGTATGATATAAATACATACTTACAATATAATATTCAATGAGTGAATAACAAAAATGTGACCAATAAATAATTTAAAAAGCTGTATATAATATAATAATGAACATTTGATGTACTTATTTAATATATCAATGTTATTTGATCGTAGACAATAACAAAAACAAACGCATAATAAAGTAAACAATTTCGATTGGTCTCTAGCAAGACTTGGGAAAGATGAACAGATTGCTTGGATATCTGCATACTTATTTCCCAAGTAAGATGGTAGAGATGCAGATATTCAACCAACAATAACATCTATCAAGATCTTTGAATAATCACTTATGTATTGTTGTAGCTACATAATACAACCATCGTACCTTCAAGGTACTATTTGTTTATTAGAAAGATAATAATGATTTATACATTTTTTTATCTTAGATATTGAAAGATGAGCATTGAGCATGAGGTTCACTTGATGGTAGGTGATACCTCAGCCACAGAACATCAGTCAATGACCTATGACCTAATGTCTATCGACCTTTATTTTAACTTCGAGCATTCGGAAAAGCATAGACTGAAACCGAAACGCGCAATATGCACTTCACGGTTTTTCCATCTATGAACCGCCAAGTCGGAATTTCGATATTCCTCCCACCCGATTATTAGATTGATTGTATGCCGGAATATACGGTATAACCTATGTACAAACGAAAACATTGAACTAAATAATTGTAAAATTATGACTACGGAGTAAGCGAACCAAAATGTGACGATTAAAAATACTTTAATACAGTTATATTTGAATTTGAATAATTCTTTTATTATACCTGCTTAAAACTAGTGTAAAAACTGTAATCCATTCCGGGAATCACTGATATATATTGTAATTTCAGATCTAAACTTTACAGCCGAGTGGCCTCCCCTTTCAGAGATTACCAATAGCAGGTGACATTTATAAATGAAATTATATACATACATAATTCATACATTAGTTTTTTGAGTGATGCATATTTTTGACAGTTAGGTGTCAGAATATCACGATTTTTTATAGATGTTCACCTATGGTAGTCCGTTATTGGCTATTTAGGTAAAATGTTATAGGCTGTTAGATACCTTAATGAATATTTCATGAAGTGCTGAATGATTGCATTGTTTTCTTTTATTTTCAAATAAACATAGATCAACAGCGTATCATTGATGGTCACCCTATGGTGGAATTTCACCCTCTAGGGAATCTATCGGTGTTCGACATAACAAAATAACAAAAATATATCAAATACAGCTATCTCTCAACTAAGTTGTAGCTCTCTTTAGATAACAGTTCAGCCCGTTAGAAGGGCTAGCCAGACCTATCATTAGGGATATTGCCGTTTTTCTCGCTACGGCGTTGAATTACAGCTTGTCACTGATTATAGTATGCAGGAATATCGTAAACGTTCAAGACACGAGCAGCTCTCCACTGTTGGCACAGTGGTGGAGGTAATCGTTATCCCGTAGCCCCACCATGTCGAATTGTGGGTCAAGATGTGGTTTCGTAGGTGGGGTCACGCGCGGCTGTCTGGCTAGCAGACAGCCACGCGTGACCTAACCTCGCACTCTCCCGGCAACATCAAAAGGACCCCGCCGGGAAGGGGGCGAGAAGAACAAGTTGTTCTTAAAAAACTTTCTCGCCCCCGGCTATCGAAGGAAGCTTCCTCCTCTATAAAAAATATACCTCATATTGACCGATTTCGGTTGAGTAAGAGTTCAACTTCTGACCGAGACGTGCTAACCTTGACACTAGGTTCGTACAGCTCAGTCAGAACTTGAACCTTAAATCGGTTTCGACGTAAGAAGTGCCGTCGGTTTCTATCACTATAATAATATCTATAATAATAATAAAGAGAAAAGATTTGTTTGTTTGTTACGATTTTACTCAAAAACTACTCGACCGAATTCTTTCACCAATAGAAAGCTACACTATCAGCGATTACCTAGTTATGTAAATCATCATATTCATAATCATCAATATTTAGTTCTAAGGTTAATAATGTTTTCTTGCCAAGTGTAATGTAAAAATTTATTTAGATACATAAATCATAAACCATTTGTGAAAAGTGTTTAACTAAGAGCGAAGGAATACTGTGATCTATCATCTCAAGTAACAATAAATTCGTAGACACTCCCCTTTTTACTGGTTCGCAGTATCCACTCGCTTGCTCAGCTTCCTGCAAGTAAGATGGCGATGCAAATGAGGTATCAGGAATTGAATGTCAGGAACTATTGCAATGCAAAGCCTATATCATTACGCAAGTCGGAAGTGTTTCCCGCGCGTTTGGAAAGCGCTGGAAAGTTACATTATCATATTAAAGAGATACTGATGTTATCATTATTATGTCATTAATTGTTATAACCTGCTGATAATTATTGACAAAGTTATGTGAAACTCTTAAGATGAATATTCATTTGGGTTATTTATGCAAATTTTCTATTTATACTTCTATACTCATGTTATAAAGAGGAAAGTTTTGATTTTTTTTGATTTTTGTATGTTATGAATAAACTCAAAAACTACTGGACCGATTTAAAATTTATTTCACCAATAGAAGGCTTAATATATACATTATCAGCGAGTAACATAGGCTATTTTTTGTGTAGGTATAGTACATCTACATTTCACCCGTGTGAAGCCGGGGCGCGTTGCTAGTATTAGATAAAATGAAATACACTACCTTTACCCTATGGTTCACACTGTCTGAGACTGGCCAATTTTGCTTTTATCAAATTGACGTTATATAATAATCACGAGGTACGTAAAGTCTGAACGTTATTAAAACCATGTTATTAATAGTAAATGTTCCGTTAGAAAAATAATGTTGGTGTAAACAGTATTCTAAAAGAAAATTAGTTAACGAGAAACCTTCAATCTCATTTGTAATTCAATTTATCCAACGGTGAAGTTAATATAATGACGTTGATAGCTTGTGATGCTCCGTCCACACTAGTGAATTGTGATACAAAACTTAAAACTGAATACGAAGGATAACATTTAAATTATAGTATTGTACCTACTTAAAAAATATCCAAGTTTTTTCGTAGTTTAGCCAAAATATTATTATTGACGGTTTGTATTGTAAATGAAAAAGAAAAACTATGACAATAAAAAATTTAGTTTATTTCAAATTGAACACTCATACAAAAATGTTTATTATATGTATTTTCAATACGAGAAAATTGCATCTAAAGCTCTTGTGCAGCCTTTGTTGTATATTTTTTTCTATCTTAATCAAACTAAACATAATAAGTAAGCTAATCACACGTTTGTTTCGCGCAGTCCCTTTATAAAAGATCTCAATTATCTATTCGTTAAATACCTTAACACACTTATACAGTTTGTGTGTGAATAAAAGTGTTGTATTTTTGAATATTTAAATTATATACTTAAATACCGGTAATAATCTTGCTATCTGATCCAATATTAAAGGCATAAACCGCAGATGTGAACACATCAATGAGTGGTATATCCCATATACCGGTTGCGACCTACGCGTGCCATTTCGTTTTCACTGAGCCGGCCATCGCTTATCCGACCATCACCTTATTCGTTTACGTAACACCATATAAAGAAACAGATTCACTTGTGTTACCTTTCCGCCGAAGATATTTGCTTAGAAAGGATTCTGGTTTAGGATATGATTGGAATTTCATCTGAGATTCATGGGAATGTAGAGGTAATATGCTCGAAGGTTAATGATTTTACCGAAGTGTCTCTAACTAATAAAAACGGGTCTGTATTTTTTTACAAACCGTATGACCCAATGGTATACAAAAGTAATAAATAAAAATTTACCAAATGATGTTCTTAATCTTCTGATACCCAAGGGAAACATTGTTGAATATAATATTGTCTTTTATTAACGCGAGTATCACACAATAAATAAAATACTTTATATCGGATTAAAAAAAAAAATTTATGTCATATATCGACAGACGAGCATGAGGTTCACTTGATGGTAGGTGATACCTCAGCCACAGAACATCAGTCAATGATGAGCTGTCGACCTAAAATGCGATTTAATATTTATCCCGACGCGGAGGTTTCAGATGATTTCCAGCAACCGTGGTCACGGGCAGACTAAAAGGTGCAATTTTCAACACCTGGGATCCAGTTATTAAAAATATAAAACACCAAGTCAAATATACTAAAAACAAGAGGACACTGATAACGAATAGTTAATACTTTTGCTGTAATCATTTCTTTTTAATTGATTCAAATAGATGTTCTATCAACTTTTGATATTTAGCACTAGTCTAGAAAAATAATATGTAATACAAGTTCCCATCAAATTTAACAATGTAACATTACATAAAGTGATTAAATCAAAAATAGGAACTGGTCCAAAAAACGAAAGCAATGGATTATCGTAAAGGTACATTCGAAGACACTAACTTACATAACTGTATCATATTCCCGTCATTGTTCTCAATTTGGTACAGTCGCGATTATTTCCGCTAACACTCAGTATGATTTAATTTGTTGCATAATTAATTTGTTGTTAACCACAGATTATAGAATTATGTTTCATTTACTTGTGGCATTGTGTTTGATGCTGGCATAGAAACCTAATACTACATATGCCGGATAGTAATTATCATCTAAGATTTCGGAAATATTTATTATTTAGGACGTTATCAAAAGTTTGTAAACAATTGAGAGGCTAATTGATCTAAAGTAAGACAAACCGATACAATATTTCTTAGTTAAATTATTTGCCAAGTGAAAAGTTAATCAAATACAAAGTAGGGTATTTAAATACAGTGATAATTGCAAGTTCATGTTTACAATTAACTTACATATTCAAATGAGAATTACATGAATATTTCCGTAAAAATGTAACTGCTGTTTCACAGAACTCTTATGAAACAAAAATGTACCGCTATTGAACTAGTTTGTAAATATCCTTTTGGTGTTTTTGTAAACTGATGTGTGTCCATCGTGTGCAGTTTAATTATTCAAGACAACATCAACAGGTTTTTTGTTTAAAAAACTAAAATTTATTATTATTATGCAGAAATGTAGATGTTAGAGAGAGGCCAGTACTTAATTCAAGAAGCGATTCAAACCACAATAAAATTTTCTAGGATACGATCCAGAAAGTTACGACAAATTCGGTTTACCATTAATCTACATACATTTATTTCTCTTAAGGTATCAGTGTAATATGGATTAGCTTATTAGATTAAGTGAATCTTGAAATTAAATGCAGTTTTTCCTTTGAATTACGTATACAGGGTTATTTGTGAAACACCAGCAACCTCGCAGGATCAGATAACTAACATTATAAACAATAACTTTTGTTCTACGACTTTGGATAATTCGTTACTTCGTACTTTCATACAAAAATAAATATTTATTTAATGCACTGTTAGAAATGTGCGAGACTTGAACCTCTGAGGTAATAATTGAGTTGTCGATTATTTAATTATTGTAAATACGCTGTTTGCACTTTTTAAATACGCCTAAATATACTATATAATCGTTTTACTAATAATTAATTTTAATACGCATATAATCGTTTTAGTTTAACATATTGAGTTATTTTAAAAGTCGTAGAACAAAAGTTGTTGCCCACAATGTTCGCTATCTAGTCCTGCGAGGTTGCCGGTGTTTCACAAATAACCCTGTATATAAAACCAACTCGCTATCCACATGTCTGTTTGTTGTCTTACCTTTTAAATAGATCTATGTATTTAGATAAATGATGAAAGATATTTTACTGTCTAGAAAATAAGAAATCTTTTTAAATGATAAGAAAAAAATGGATTGCTGTCATCATTTTTCTTTTCGGGTTTATTGTAGGTACACCTATGAAATTTTGTTTATATTTAACACTAAAACAATAACCGGTAATTTCAGAAACTGGTCGCTTTTGCTTGTTTTATCTCATATTGATATCATATAATCGATCACTTGCAAGGCTGGGTCTAGATCTACCGCTAGGTGAAGTCAATAACCCCGGCAAAAACACGGGAAGCCTGCGCGAGCGCACCGCACGTGTGAACATGTTTCTTGCATCCGAGAAATTGCAAATACCATGCTCGTTCCGCATACTCATGTATCCCTGGTACTCAAAGAGCAATCTGTCATATATTTCAACTCCTTGAAGGCCACGTTTCATCTGTCAAATGTAGGAAGTTGCTTCTAAATAGTTAATATCTTTAGGTGTCGAACTTTAGACATCATTACATATTATATGTCAATTCACAGAACGAGACAGGTGAAGGACTTAGGTGTTATTATTGACGATAAGTGCTCATTCGACTCACATATTGAGTATATAACTAATAAAGCCTACAAATCTCTCGGTTTCATTTTACGTACAGCTCAACCTTTTAAAAACCCACAATGTCTAAAAGTACTATACTTTTGTTACGTTAGGAGTATCCTGGAATATGCAAGTGTTATATGGCGCACCTTTTATAAAAAGCACATTAAAAAATTAGAAAGTTTACAACATACCTTTATTAAACACCTTAATTTCAAAGCAAAAAGATGTTGCTCGGATTATCGGGAATCGTGTTCCTTTTTTAATATCAGTACCTTAGAAGATAGGCGTCAACTCCTTGACATTATGTTCCTATACGATATCCTTAATAATAAATTCGACTGTCCTCAACTGCTGAACAAAATAACCTTCAATACTCCTCCGACAAGGACTAGAAATACCCCACTGCTTTCAGTTCCTCCTACATTTCACAACTACACTAAACACTCATTATTCAATCGGTTACCTGCACAATACAACGACTATTTTTCAACATTAGACATATTCAATTCCTCTCGCAACTCTTTCAAAGAAAATATCCTTAGAACACTATCAAACAACAAATATCACTGAATCATGCCAATTTTGTATCATATTATTTTATTGAAGCACACACACCTCTTCATTCACACACAAACACTCTAACTCTAAACTCTCTAAACCTACTATACACTCTATACGTATTCTCTCTGTAATATTATTTTTTATTGATTAATCTGTAAACCTTGTAATTGGCGTTTTGTTTTATAAACTAATTTGTTAATCTCCAGTAAGCTGTAAGGTTTTCGAAATAAATAAATAAATAAATATGTACCTCATTCTCGAGTTTCTAGCCTAAGAATTCCGTAAACTTGCGTAATGCTAATCTTTGCAATGAATATAATAATATAATAAATGACTGAGTCTGTCAGTCCAACAATTTTTCGGTATCCCTGATTGTCCCTATCCTCTTCAAAGTAAAGCGCTACGAAGTGAAAAAAACAGACCCTCAATTTTCTTGTTTACCTTAGAAGAAGTATCGTACTGTTTAATTATCACTAAACAGATCTCAGAACTAATCAGGACAGAAATAGGTCATTTATATTTATATATTTAGATATTGAATAATACGAAAGCTCTGAATTTAATTACTTCTTAACATCTTATTTAAATGTTAATTTATCATCGACACAAAATCAGCGTAAATCAAATAATGAAAGTATCATAGTCATAGCCCACAAAGCTGCAATTATTTCCCGGACATATTTCTACAATACAAACAAAGAAATCGGATACAATGTATGAGAAAAATGCCTTTGGAACATCCCACGATCGAGATTTGGCCAAAGGGAGAGACAAATTTGAACTTATTACCAGAACGTTAGAATTCAAATTTCACTATCAAAAGCAAGAGTTAAATCTCAGTTAAATGATTTGATTTCACTTCTTTTACTATTCTTTAGAGTTCAATTTGTATTAACATTATAAGCAGTGGAGCTTTTATTGAAAATAAATTAAGCCTTATTACAATAACATAAGGTGCTAAATGTAGAGTTAGTTTAGTTTAAATGTCATGCGTTTTCTTTAATTAATTATACGGATTAGAAATCTATTGAGTGAAATTGTTTAGTTCGCGATTTGCATGGATTAGTGCACTTTGACAATCCCATAGTAATAACATTGTAAACTCAAAAATATGACAAAAATTGAGGGTTATAGATGTACTTAGGATATGGAATACTAAACGTTTTTCGCTACGTTCTTCTATTTAGAGGGATGGGAGAAATACACAAATTTTGAACTAATCACCGTTGGTAGCGCGTAAATTTTATGTATTTGGGCTGAAGTTTTCGTATGATCATAAAAAAAAACTAGTTCCATAGCGTATCCTATGATTGATATCTAGATATAACCTCAAATAAGTTTGTCGATATCTGCTTTTAAAAATAATATCAAGGAATAAAAGGAAACTCAAAATTGCAACTTTGGCATACTTAGTGATACGATTATTTCTCCCGAGCGATAGCGATATTATTTGTAAAAGAGCTATTCAAATTGATTATAGATGATTATATTTTATTAGACCTATTAATCATAGTTCATGACATATTACTGCCTTTCCACTACACCTATAAGTTAATACTACTATCTCAACAGCATCTATTTATAGTCACGATGATTAATGAGCCATGAGTGGTGCGCACGCGTCATACATACTACTAAAGTGAGTTCGAAACAATTTGATACAAGACAATTTTTCAAGATCTACATAATCACATTTTTACTGTAGTAAATATTCAATTGAAACCAACTAAGCCAGAGCACTGATAAAGCCGTTGCCACAGTTGACTGGTGCGTTTCCTTACGACTTCATTTACAAATTAAGGATGTCCAAATTGTCCATGTGCGGCAGTAGTCGCTTATTATCAGGTGAGCCGCCTGTCACTTCGATTTCTTTAACCTAAAAACAACTTAACTCTATGTGATTTGATGTAATCATCAGTAAATCTACAGAATATCATAAACAATCTAATAGACAATATATCATTCTAGCTATTTGTTTTTGAACAGTTAGGGATAAATTAGTATGAGTCTCATGCTGAAAACTCTTATTGATAATTATCGAGCAATCGAATATCATTATTGATTGTGATAGATATCAAACTGGCAGGAAGCAACAATCAATATGATTATAGAATCCTTCAATAATTAGAAACGTCAATTACGGAATCGATTTAAAGAGAAACTTGGCTTTATCCTGTATTTGCTAAAACAACAGTAATGCATATTTATGGCGGTTGACTTTCCATATTTTATATTAAGTTTATACATATATATATATCAATTTAAGTTTAAATATTTAACAAGTAGTTCTTGCCTTTACCTGTTTGAGCCTAGTTAGTTAGTTAGTGAGCCAGAACATAAAATATCACCTCTTTTTATAAAGGTGATATTTTATGTTCTGGATTTGATCAGAGAGACTGACTGCACATTAATTGTCAATTAAAACGCTTAAATTATAAGTTAGAATGCTCTTTGAAATTGATAGTATCCATAGACATATAAATAATCTAAGGTTATTCCTTTATGGGATTAATTTGGCGTTCTGCTTTAACTTTTTGTTTGGACAAATTATAGTACATGTTGAACTGGAACCTAGACGGCGAGGTGAACTAGGTGAAAATAGGTTATATTCAAATTTCACTATTATTTTTATTTATTTACATAATTAATGTGATAATAATATCTCCCTCTAGTAGTTTTTACAGAAATTAACGTTAGGTCTATAAAAAACCATAATATTAGATTATATACAAAAGGCCACCAAGATTTTCCAGAATACTCCGGAGAGTTATGGAAAAAGATGCCAATTTTATATAGGAAGGTTGGCGATGTTTTTACCTACACTTAACAACATACAATATATATACGTAATACTGCCGTCGTACTGGTAAACGCAGTACTTGTAAAATGGCGGTTTCTGGTAAAGCACGATAAAAGGACTTAAAAGACTATTAACTTCAACTGTATTTTTATTTATTGTATTTTTTAAGAAATTGTATTTAAATTTAGTTAAAATAATGTGTATGTACAATTCGTACTTATTTTTAAATTTAAAAAAAGGAAAATTCATATTTTGTCAAATACTGCGTTCTTTATTACGACGGCAGAATAGTAGATAATATAAATAAATTATAGCTTTAATGCGACTATTAAATTTTTAGTACACCGGCTTTTCATTCACGATGGAGCTCTGCCGCCATTATTCAATTTAAAAAAATGTGCTTTATTGATACATAATATTGTGTCTGTGTTCATGCGTGTTCTCCTGTATATATAATGTCTACCCATCTATCCCGCGGTTGTCGCCAAGTCGCACGGTAGGCACTCGTCATTACGATTGAGATCAGTCTCGCTCTACAAAGTGGTGCCGTGAGATATGCGGATTGGGAACGAACTCGTGATACGGTCTCTTGAGACTTACATATAATTATTATATTACTGAGCAACTCTGACGGCTTGCTGGTATCTGTTAACATTGAGGGAGGCCACGGAGATAGTATCTACTCGACGTACTTCAGCCTGGCCAATAATCTCACCGCTACGACAAATGGGACACCATAGTCCTACTTACTATACAATATAATACTACTCACTATAGATAGACTATAAAGTAACTCAAGACAAGTGTTGCTTAGCTGTACCCTTAGATTAATAATTCTCCGCGAGTCGTAGCGATTATTATTAATGTAAGGCTTTACCCTTAAAATGTCAATTACCATACATGACCCAGCACTTGGTTCTGATCTGGTAATTTCTGCCCCCTCTAGCATTAGTTAGCATTCCACTTTTTACGGCACTTTTTGATACTATGGGTAATCTTAAACTAAAAGAAATAGAGTCAAAAACAAGCATAGGTCTAATAATTTTGGAAAAAAACTCGTAACTGATAATGAGATTTCATGGCTAAGTAGTATGCAATTTCCTCAATTCCAGAGTATTACGAATAAGTAAATAAAATAGTGTCTAAATAAAATACTGTATACCGGATTAAAACGCGATTTATTGTTTAAATTATTATAATATTAATAATATTAATAAGATTATAATATTAATAAGACAACTGTCATGTAATATTAATAATATTAATAAGACAACTGTCATCTTTCAGTCTCCCGCGACCACGGTTGCTGAAAAGCATCCGAAACGTCGGGATAAATAATTTAAACAATAAATCGCGTTTTAATCCGGTATACAGTATTTTATTTTAATGTGTGATACTCGCGTTAAGAAAAGACAATATTATGAAATAGTGTCGTCTAAAAATATAAACACGCCTTTCCGTCGTCGTTCATCGACGTTGTCATTTATCGCTAAAATCATTCATAACAAGCATTCTCATACGAGATGTTATCAAGACGCGCGCTCCATAACAGTACCCCAGAATGTCACGCTACACCACAATTACTGAGGCCTCATAAAACCTCAACAAAGCATCTTGCATTATCAGAAAACAAATCATTTTCCTTCAAATAAGTTCCGCTAGAGAGAAAGTTGGAAAGCCGTGAACTTTTGACCATAATTAGAATAATGTTTCATTTAAATTGTATTTATGCAACGTGTTACTGCGTTGCGTGCTTTATGCAAAGTAATTAGTGATTAGTTAGTATGGAAATTAGCCAAGAAATTTCCGGATAAATCACTTACAGAGAAAAACAAACAATTTTTACTTAATACTTTCTTCGCAATTAAAAAAAAACGCGTTTAAGCGATAATCTTGGCCTTTTTATCCTGCCATTCCTGGGTTCTAATTGTTACCCAGTTATACTTATTATATGTATATATCGATTTTTAAACCTTAATTTACATACTTCCAGGACCTCAATTTAAATAAGAGACTTATGTGTTCCGGGCGCCAACTCACGTCGAACTTTGAATGTAGCTGATGAACGCAAAAATCTCAAAAATCTCAATCACTGAAAAGTGTGCGAAAGCTCGTACATCCTGTGTTATTTCAGGGCAGTTCCTTGCTGCAAAACACTTTTACAATTACTCCTACAATGTAACAATATCTCTTCATTTATTGTACTTTAGTAATATCTAATATACATATCTATAAATCTCCTGTCACGATGTTTGTCCGCGATGGACTCCTAAACTACTTAACCGATTTCAAATTAAATTGACACACCGTGAGCAGTCTGGTCCAACTTAAGAAATAGGATAGCTTAGAATTTTTCACCATATACATTGCACCCGTGCGAAGCCGGGGCGGATCGCTATCTATTATCTAATATATAAAATTCTCGTGTCACAGTTTTCGTTGCCATACTCCTCCGAAACGGCTTGACCGATTTTTACCAAATTTTATATGCGTATTCAGTAAGTCTGAGAATGGGCTACTATATATCTTTCAAACCCCTAAGTGATAAGAGGTGTCCACCCCAAAACATTTTTTTTTATATTTTTGGATAATTTTTTTTTTTATTTTTTTATTATATGGCATTAAAAATACATACAACCCTATATTTTCATTCTTCTATTACCAACCCCTGTTTTTGTCAGTAAATCTAGACCCGTGCGAAGCCGGGGCGGGTCGCTATTACTAGCGACGGGTTTATTATAAAAGTAGATTATTACGTATCTTGGTAGTTCTTGCGTCTGCGTTATTATATATTACATATTAGTTGTAGCCTAAAAACGATAGGTTGAAACACTCGTTCGTCTCATAATATCATTATATTTATTTAAGTGATACAAAAAGTGTCAGAATTTAATGTACACTTAACACAATTTGAGAAAGTGTCGTGAACTTTTGACTATAATTACACTGAATATCGTTTCAACAGCACTTAAAGCGCCATTTAAGTGAGTGTACATTACGTGATATATGGACGAAGTATAATATAAATTGTTATTATTAACATTTCCTATTAGTATTTGAAATAACATTTTTCTAGTAACATAACAGTTTTGAAAGGTGGGTTTAATCGCTCGTGTTCATATACATAATATATAGACATACATCTTGACGGGCTCATTGGCGCGTTCGATAGAAAACCTGCGGTGCGCATCGATGGGTCGTGGGTTCGAATCCCACCGGGACGACATGTTTATAATTCTCTGTAAGCATGTCTTTTCCACGTTTGGTAACTTCAGGCATTGAACGAACCCGTTCATAGATGGAAAAACCGTGAAGTGCATATTGCGCTTTTCGGTTCCAGCAGGTCGACGGCTTATCATTGACTGATGTTCTGTGGCTGAGGTATCACCTACCAACAAGTGAACCTCATGCTCGTCTGTCGATATATGTATAACATAAAAAAAAACAGACTTTACTATGAATTTTCGATATTCAAAGAAAAAAACACTACAACTTATAATTTTGATAATTTCACATCGTATGAGGACTTATATAATGCTTGTAGTTAATAACAATAACAGATATAACTTACATATTCCAGCTCCAAAAAGCGCGGTTAGCACCAATATGGAAACAATTTTGTCGCACATTTTCACTGTATACTAGTTTCAGACACTCATTACTACACAGTCAGACACAGCACAATGTCCGCAATATGTGGGTTTTCATTTTTCGTCGTGTTGCAATCTGTAAATATAAACTGAAATGAATGCCTAGAAAATTTTATTAATAAAATAAAAATAATTGAGTGAGGGTGAGAATGTCTCCGCGATAAAGTCGATGGAGTTTATATGTTTTTTATAGTAGGTACAAGTCCCCAAACAAAAACTTTTCAAAGCAGCTTCAATACAAATATTAGATCCACCTCATAGACGTACTTATGAGATATTTTTTGTTGTACAGCTCCCGGGTTCGTTAGTGCGTTCGATACAACACCTTCCGTGCGCAATGTTGCGTCGTGGGTTCGAATCCCATCGGGCATGTATGTAATTTTCTGTAAGCATATCTTCTCCAAGTCATGTGGAAACTGTGAAGTACATATAGTGCGCTTCGGTTTCAGTCTATCGATTTCCGAAAACTCGAAGTAAAAAATAGATCGACAGCGCATCATTGACTGATGTTCTGAGGCTGATATATCATTAACCATCTAATGTGCCTCAAGCTCGTCTATATAAATTAAAAAAAAAAAACTTCTTGTAAAAATATAAAATCCAGAGAACGTATACTGTGGTACTATGCTAGCGCGTCTTATTCAAATATATGGAAAATTATCTTTGCTACTGCTAATATTGAACATAAAACTCATCAATGACAGTGAAGATAGCTTTTAAAACGAACGCCGTATTTATATACATATATCCAACATGCAAACGCATGTTAGCGTATTTATTGACATGCACCGGTGTATGACCGATATAGAAACAGAATCAACCAATTAATATTACGGAATGGCACGCGATGAACAGCTACTCCGACCGCGCGAGAATGCGGTATGATAATCAACATCTTTGGGTTCAAGTTGTTGTTTATATCTTTACAACTTTGGTTCAACCGACAAATCTTATTTAACGTGTATGTAGAAAGACAGTCGCAAAATATTTTAACAAATGTTTATTGAAGTTTAATATCTTTGTATATTCCTACTTATTTATTTCGAAGTAATGCGCGATACTTAAAATGACTAACACATAATTTCTTTTTTTTTTTTTTTTTTTTTTTTGTCAGATATCGACAGACGAGCATGAGGTTCACTTGATGATAGGTGACACCCCAGCCACAGTACATCAGTCAATGATGCGCTGTCGACCTAATTTCGAGCATTCGGAAATCCATAGACTGAAACCGAAACGCGCAATATGCACTTCACGGCTTTTCCATCTATGAACGGTGGTTCGTTACCCGGTCGGAATTTAGATATTCCTCCTACCCGATCAATGCCCGAAGTTACCAGACGTGAGGAAAACATGCTTACAGAAAATTATAAGCATGTGCTCCTGGTGGGATTCGAACCCACTCGCCATCGATGCGCACGGCAGGTGTTCTACCGAACGCGCCAACGAGCCCGTTCTTTATCAGCTTTTTACAAATTGTGGATGCCTACAACACTAGAGTACCTTGTTTTCCACTCAGTTGTAAATTAATTCTTATGTAAGGGGTCTAACATATAAATAAAGTAATAATAGACAAATCCACTAAAGAGGCTTGTTATGTAATATTAGTAATATATATAAAAAAGTATTACGAAATTATTAATTGTGAGTTAAAAATTATAACAGTAACATGTTTAACCATAAGTGTAATCAACAGCCCATACGAATTACTGTGCACTCAGTGAACTGTGACAAACAGACATAACGGGTCTTACCGAGTGCTGACTGCTCTACTCTAGTGGTCCCTTCCAGACAAACTCAAACTTCAAACTTTATAGTATGGAAATAATTAATAGAAAAACATAACCGCGTGACCAAGAAAGGTAAATTCCATACAAACTAACCACGTGACCATACAAACAATTTAACTGTGTAGTGAATTCTCGACTCCCCCAGTGGGGCATGGGGCAGACCCATTTATATATAGTTTGTTTCACTGATATTTTTTTTTAAAAGTAAGTAGACCTTATTTTTCCATTTTTCACTATAATAAAGCTACGCTATCTGTAATTGAACATTTAAGATATATATTTTTTTCTAATTTTAATTAATTAATTTAGATTTAAGTTTTCTAATCATTGATGGGTTTTGTACTTGTGAAATAAATAAATTTCATTTCATTTAATATAGATTTCCATTCATAATATGAATATAATTATGGTGTTCAAAAGTGATATACTACAACAATACGTATATGTGTAGAATGGACAGTTTTAGATTTACTCTCAAAGTAGGTATAGTATAGTATCTTCGTAATTGGTATTATATTATACTAAATTATAACAAAAGTAAGTAAACCGTTAAACTATGAAATTCTATAAAAAGTAAGCGTAACTAAGAGGGGCCGATGAACACATTAATAAATTACCATTGTCTTATTATCGCCGGTGGAATTAATAACAATTCTGTAACATGGGCTCGCTTTACGGATTATTTTTTGTACCCTTTTTCCTACAAGCAGATGAAAATCATATTATAACTTTGTAGAAATAATACTTGGGACGTTTACCTGAAATAAAATTTCCTTTTCTATGATTCAAGCCTTCTCCAAAAAAAAATATCAACATGGTTTAGCCGTGAAAACGTAACTAACAGACATACACTAATAGTGCCGATTTATTTGTCATAAAAAATAGAAGGAATAAATATTTAATAGTGGTTCATTTGAAAGCGAAATAATCTGGGGGCACGGTAGTGCCCCCGCCAAGTCGAGCAAAAAGCGGCACGGCCGTACTATACTTTTCTCGAAGTAGTTCGGGCCATTTTCGACCCCCTATAACTTCGTTGTGGATAAAACTAGAATCCTGAATTTTCAGTCACTAAGCAGGCATTGTAAAATCTCGGTATATTTCAAATATCATTCTGTTTGAACCAGTAGTTTAAGAATTATAACTAGTCAAAATTTGATAATTTGTCACTCACTCACTGACTGACCGATCATCAAAACTCTAAGGCACTTCTAGCAGACATAGAAACTTGAAATTTAGAATACAATTAGTGTTTAGTCTATAAATCAAGGAAAACTACAATATTTTGAAATTTCGGTCCAGTTTTCTAGATATACAATTTTTTTTTGTATTTTTGTATGTAATGAATAACTTAAAAACTACTGGACCGATTTTAAAAATTCTTTTACCGTTAGAAAGCTACATTATCACTGAGTATACATTATTATTACTAGAAAAAAATAGAGATCCTTAGAAATCCCTACTAAAAACAACCCAAGGTGTAAAAAAATTAGCCATAAAATGTCTTTCATCGCATGTGCTGCGGAATGTATTGATGATAGAACAAAAAAAAACGCCTACAATATTATAGAACATATCAAAATCTACAAAAAACTTAACGAGACCATATGTCCAACTATTGTAGTTATGTCACTATAACTACTTTTTTACATTAAAAAGTTGATAAAAATGCCGATCAAAATCAGACTGTTATCCATAGCCTTGTATTAATTCTTATCCATATAAACTAAGAAAAGGACTATCTACAAAAAGAAATGAGATGCCATCAAAAACATAAATTGTAAAAAAGGCCAAGTCTTGCAACTCAGTTCTTCTATCGTAAAAAGTTGTGAGATCTATATAATACCAAGTCGGTCAATTTATTCAGTCTCTACTGAAGGATCCTTCTGTCTTAAGTAATTACATAATAAGCTAACCTAACAATATCTTATAGTGATCATATCAATGCCAATATTAAAAATCTTTGATGTTTAAAATAAAAAGATTGACTTGGCAATCGCACTAAACAATCTAATTTAATATAATATGTATTACTTGTGAGATACATTATGTTTTTAATAAAATAAAAAAAGATACATTGTGATTTCATGCGATAGCCGAGCCAATCTATTTATTTTAAACATCAAAGATTTTTAAAATTGATATTGATAATATGATCACTATAAGATATTGTTAGGTTAGCTTATTATGTAATTACTTAAGACAGAAGGATCCTTCAGTAGAGACTGAATAAATTGACCGACTTGGTATTACCTATATGGATCTCACAACTTTTTACGATAGAAGAACTGAGTTGCAAGACTTGGCCTTTTTTACAATTTATGTTTTTGATGGCATTATTATATTCATTACCAGAGAAAAATGACAATTCCAACTAATATTGTGGCCTGTGCGCCCCCGAGAAAGCCTTGTAATTTTATTAAAAATATTTATTTATTTAGTATCTTCGGAACCTTGCCTAAAGGGACTTCTTTTATTAATATATTTTAGTTTTTAACTAAATTTTTTAAGGGTTTTAGTTTTAGGTTCTTTGTTATTTGTTATGTATGTTAGTGTGTTTTGTAATAAAGTTATATAGTATTTTAGATGTAGGCGCTGAGTTGACTATAATTAGTAAACTTTTAGGATCGGAACAACATCCAGCCATATTTTTTCTGTTACTCAAAGGAGTTTTAAAATAATTTAATATAAAATGTTTGTACTGCCACACTTTCTTAAATAGTCGGAGAACCAAATCAATGATAATGAAATAGAATTAGTTTTGCTAAGTGTGCTTTCGCTCGAGGGCGTAATCGTTTTGAAAGTTAACGCGCCGACTCAAAAGATTCGCTTGAACATAACTTTATGTAATACTTATAGATATTGTATAATACATATTGGAAGCCCGATTATCATCAATATTAATAGCGATTCTAAATTAACTGAACAATAAGACACTTTTACTAATTTAACTATTTCGAAATACTAACTTTCTATCAAAAATAATTAAAGTCTATTTTGTTCAGAACATTCCGCACGGGTGAAAGAGTTTAATTACCTACTTTTGCATAAATTATGACACACTCTTAAACGGCTAGAAGCATTTATTATGAAAACTGTAATGATAGAAAATAATTATTATGTATATTATGCAACTTATACATAGATGAATTTCTAAAATTAATTCAATTTCTTTCTTTAGTTTAATTTTTATTTTGGGGTTTTTCTTTAGTATTTCTTTAAAATATGAGTGCATTATATTTTAATATCTACCTATGAAATAAAAGCCATTTAGTAGCTGTTATCAGCTTGTACATATAACTATGCGAGCTTTTATAGTTTAACAAAACTTCCGCCATAAGAATAATCGACATGACTGATTTTTTTAAAAGTTATATGTAGATTGAGAATCAGTTAAAAAAAACAAATCTTCAAAATTTCGTTCATTTAAAATTTTACGTGGAAACCTACTTCCTTATAATATTCAAGCTTTCAGTCACAAAAACAAACTATATAAATACAACATACACTATATCAATAATAATTTAAACATCTCACCATCAAGTAAGAAAAATCCAAAATAGAACCATAAACCACGCTTCACTCAATTTGACATGAATTTCTCGTCAGAAAGCGTCAAATAATGCTAAGTGCGCGCGCGGCCGGCGTGTCTGCGCTGCGCCGCTACGAACTCGCGACTGCATCTCCGCGAGCCGCCGCCCACCACCAAGCCTGGGCGCGCTCACCGGAGCGTCCGCAACAGTCCACAGACGAAAGGCTCGCCTCTGTTGATGTACCATATGAGTAGTATAGAATCAAAGGCGGCTATCTGACTTATGGCTGATTGTTAGCAATTAAAAAAATAAAACGTTTTTCTCCATTGACATAGTATTAAATAGACTTCAGGTCGCATACAAAATTCACGAAAAAAGTGTACCGATTATTTAAGCCTCGTTCCTTGTCAAATTTTGAAAAAATGACACTGCTCAATGGGAACAAAGAAAAGAGTGAAGTTGAAATATGATTTTATTAGTTACCAATATATATATATATATATATATATATACATATCTATGTATTATACATACACACTTGACTAACTTCGAAGACTTTGGTATTATTAGTATAGTTTATGAAACACCAATGTGTAAATTATCATGTATCTAGTAGGGTACAAAAACTATAATATATTTGATAAACAATAATATAATGTTTTATATAAATAGTAATTCGTATGTTAAATAATAATATCCGCAAAATGTTCCAAATATACAGATTGGAATATTTTCTTTTCCGTTTTAGCGTGAAACCGTAACAAACAAAAAAAATCACTTTCGCATTTATAATATTACTACGGATGCTTATCCTTAGATAGTAAGAATTATTTTAGTACTAATCTACTCCATGCATCCACTATTCTGTTACACAATTGTTTGCGCATGTGTTGGCCAACCTTGGCCAACCATTTGTAGCGTTCATTTAAAACAGATAATTTTGTTCAAATTTTCAATTATTTGTTAGTTTGAAAGCTTAAAATATATCTTATTTTATTTGTACTAACCAAAAATAAGACTCCGTCCGTAAAATTGTTTTTTCGGGAATTATTTTCGCAATTTTTGAAGACAAACTGTGTCATTGTGAAACGTCTTAATATTGGCCATGCTTGAAGAGAACTAAACAAAATAGACTCTCACATTTCAAGTGAGCCGATATTTACCGGCACGGATTTTTTGCGTCGACCCGATATCTAGTATATTGTTGATCGAAGTTTTTCTCCTTTATTTTTGTATTAGGTATCATTCATTGCATGTTTAAGGTATCTATTAATATTAACAATTAAGATAAAACCAAACATATAAAAAAAGATAACAGTCTAAACGACAAAAACTTATTTTTTTTTAGTAGATTGCTGGACCAAAAATGTCAGAGAGCCGCCTTTGATTCTATCCTACGACTCATGTGTAGCCCTGCAATATGACATTGAGGAATTTATGTATCTATACTATAGTTATGAAGAGGAAAGATTTGTTTGTTGTTTGTCGGTTAGCGACCGATTTTAAAAAATCTTTCATCAATAGAAAACTTTTTTTTAAAGAGGCGAATGCATATCGAAATTTCGACCGGGTAACGAAACCCGGTTCATAGATGGAAAAACCGTGAAGTGTATATTGCGCGTTTCGGTTTCAGTCTGTGGATTTCCGAATGCTCGAAGTAAAAAGTGGGTCGACAGCGCATCATTGACAGATGTTCTGTGGCTGAGGTATCACCTACCATCAAGTGAGCCTCATGCTCGTCTGTCGATATCTAACATAAAAAAACACACTTCATTACGGGATTTTTTATAATAGTATTATTAATAATATTGTATCCACTCCGATGCGTGTTGTCGCCTATCTGCTTAAAGTTTTTTCATTTAAAAGTAGCACATGTGCTATGGATCTATGATCGATGTCCTAATCCTTCGTAGTCATGGGTTCAGTAGATTTTGCGTTATTGTGTTTCCTCTTTCAAAGTCTAAATTATTAATTTAACTTTAGGGTTCTTACCAATGCAATTTAGGTATACAATGTTAAAAAACTTAAAAAGAACAACAGAAGTTAATTCAATTATTATAACTCCTAATTGCGACCAATTAAGTTAAGAAATCGAAAGTGAGTTAACGTTTTATGAAAAACTTGTTTACAATATAACCGGTATCGTCAACCTTTTTGCTCGCCCTGTGCTTATGTAACTCACACCTAATTGGAACAATCGTATATTAAATTAAGTTATCAAACCGTTAACAACTTGATAACGATACTTTATTGAACATTTTTTATAAAGATAATCATTTTTATAGGTTTTAAAGTAATTTAAATGTTTAAAAATGGTCAGAATATAATTATTTATACACAATTTTTTTCGCTTGAAATCTTTGTGAGACTTACTTAGAATAATTTGCGTACGCCCATTTCTTGTATTCCAATCTTATTTCTTTGCATTAAAATAGGTTTAGTATTAAAAAAAGCTTCATGACAACATAACAAATAAGTAGATAAAGTTATTTTCGCAAAAATAATATGGTACAGTATCTTGACAATTATAAAGAATTAAGTATATAACTGATTAAGAAGAAAAAAGGGATCGTGTCCAAATTGAGTTGAACATAAGCTTCGAAAGAAACGATGAAAGAAAATCTTTTATATTACGCTTTCACAAAAAAGCTTTTACTTTAACTTTGGAATCTACCGAACACCATTATTAATACCAAAGGTTGACAAGAGCTCAGGTAGAAAGTCCTCGTACAATGAATTATACATTTTCATTATCCACCTGCACTAAATACTCTGTCACGAAATTGTCACGTTTGTTGTCGGCGCCCGACCCGACACGACATTCGCTGTTTCTTTTTCGTGGTCAGATTTTGAGACAATGAGGTTAGAGTTTATTTATGTCAGCCTAGGTGATGCCCGCGACTTGGTTCGTATGTGCTTCATCGAAGATTAGTATGGACAAACATACAGACAAAGACGTGCACATTTTTAATCGTTTTCTCTTGAATGTACCGAAATTCTGATTCCACAGTTTTGTTATAGTATGTATAGATATCGACACTCATGTGAGTCAGCTCGCCTCACCTCAGCTCGCCTCACCTCAGCTCACCTCAGCCACAGTACAGGACATCGGTGATGAGCAACGACTACTGTCGAGTGTCGACCTACTTTGAATTCTGACCATTCAAACAGTCATATACTTACTGAGACTGAACTGAAAATCAACTTTTCCACTAACTATGTATTAAAGCCACGTTTTAGAGCAAGTCTTGAACCCATATAATTCACAACTAAAAATATCCCAAGTAATAACAAGAGTCTAGTGACTAAACCCGACTTTGACTGTATTTCTCATTAAAATGTATTTACTAGATATATAAGAGTTAAACGCACTAAAAAAAAACAAAACTGAAATACTTTTTTTAATTATCTTCACATATCTCGTGAATTTGAAGTCGGTATTTAGATAGTTATTATCGAAGGTCATGCTTTCTTTATTTTCGACCGAAACAATGGGAATGATAGAAATGTTCCTCTTTTCCTGAAGTTTGAGAAAAACGTAAATTAGATCGATATATAGTTGATAACAAAGAAAAATCTATAAGACCGTGATAAGACGTGGTTCTGAATGTTGGGCAAGTAAGTTGATGGATGAAAAACGTTTGCATGTAGCTGAGATGAGAATGTTGAGGTGGATGTGTGTAGTAACAAGACTAGATCGATAAGAAATGTTTATATAAGAGGAAGTTTGAGAGTAGCGCCAGTGAATGAAACATTGAAAGGTAATTGTTTGGCTTGGTATGGACATGTTATGAGGACAGATGGAGGGTATGTATCTAAAAAAGTTCTTATATATGAAAGTGGATGGGTAAGAGGGGGAAGAGGGAGGCCAAAAAAAATATGGATTTACTGTGTGAATAATGATATGTGTTTCAAAGGTGTGACTGATGATATGGAAAATGGAAAAAAATAATACTGCGCCGACCCCAAATAAAAAAAAGGGAACAGGGCAGCAAGAAGAAGAAGATATAGTTGACCACACTTATTGTATGTATAGCACTAACTCATACACGTTATGCTAATCATGTCTATTATAGTTAACTTTTACATACGGGTCGTATTCGGTAGATCAATTATAAACAATGAATGTCAGTTTAACAATCGCTTTGGAAAAGAAAGCTCTCCACATTTGGGCGTATTGAAATTCTTGTTTCACGTAACAAGACAATAAATTGTTATTGGATTTAAAGAGTCCCATTCCATCGTATTCTGAGTGTTATTATAATGGGTGGCATTTAATTATTTTCTGTCTATACTTTTACCATTTAGTCACATTTTGATCGGCAAATCGATCAGTGTAATCACATATTGTTACATCATTTTAAAAGCGTGTAATATTTTATACTTATACAACTAGCGAAGACGCTGTCACAAACATTTTCTTCAATAAATAAAATAAAATATGTTCCTGGAATCCAATTATTAATCTAAAACATACAAAAGTCATCAAAATCGGTCCAGCGGTTTAGAAGGAGTTCTAGAAGTATGTACTTATATAAATACTTTGACTATACTTTCAAGGCATTTTTTGTGATAGACACTTTCACCCAAATAGAGCTACCAGCTCATACTGAAAAATAAATCGTATCCGCCTTCCAGTTAAAAATCCCAGACATCATTTAGTTTAACATCGAAGGAATGTTGAATCCAACGCAGTTATTTCATAATTTCCTCGCAATTTAAAATAACAGTTACGCAAAAGCTCCAGTTTGCAACGAAACGCAATGATACATCACTTTATTGAGCTCTTCAAAACGGGTCTTACACGCGACTGCAAGGATGTCACCTGTACATGTTTTGCAGTACTAAATTGCATATTACGGTACGCTACCACATAGCACATGACATGACATGATATAAGTGGGGAGGGGAGAAAGAAAGTCAAATCAGGACATGTATTTTTTTTATTTCCCAGAGAGACCGGTTCAATGCAAAACAATATAAAAAAGGTCGAATATCATATTCCAGTATATTTGTTTTCTATAGAAAAGCTAGTTTTAAATATTATACTCAAATGTAACAGGTTTATGTTATTTATAACCGCCTATCACTCCTGGTAGATGCTAATGTGTTTGCTGAATGATGGCGTGATTGGAAAACTTGGAGATTTCCGCGTTAGCGGTCCTCTTCTGGTTGATGTTTGTAGGTTTAGTATAATAGTTAAGACAACCCTTAAATTTTGATTTGTATAACCGAATATCATCATCGTAGAATCTGGTTTGAAAGTAAAGATGAAACGTTTTTATATGACTCTACTAAAAATATAAGTATCTTAAATCTAGTATCAACGACCTTCATTACATATTTCACGACAGCAAATCTCACACTATACATTGCCATTTTAGTAAGGATATAAAATCACAGCAACACAGAGAGCCTTCAATGTAATGATAGAACTCCGATAAAATCTATTACATTATATTAATCGCAGTCTATTTCCGGGCAACTTTTACTCTCGAAGATGGTCATAGGTTGTGTCATAATTATATAAGTTTCGTCTGTTTACATTATAATTATATTTTATAATATTGACAAATGGTAGGTCAAAGGTATTAACAAATTAGAAATGTTGTACACAGCACTAATCCTGTGGGTGTTTTACGACTTCCGAGTTTAATTATATTTTAGTAAATTGTAATTTTTTAGTTAAATGTATTTTCTAAAGTTTTTCAGGCTATTTCAATTTATGACACATTATTTTCGTTTTAAGTCACAGCTGATCAACTGAAACTACTTAATTACTAGTTAATTACGAATCTGTTATTAATACGGCTTTAAAATATTTGAAATGTATGTCGGTAAATTTTACGAAATAATAACAACACTACTTAGAATCGCATCAATAGATAAGCTTCTACAAGTCACTTGTTTTGTAAGTTTTAAATGTCAAGATTACTATGGAAAAAAAACTGTTTAAATAAGTCACAAATGACTAAATTGCATAATTTTATAACTATTTACAAAATTAATTAATTAGAATCCTTACTCTATAATATCTTTTGTCGCTATATATACATAAAATAAAGTCATTAGCTGCGTGTCTGTTTGTAAGCTTATCTTTTAAACTACGCTACAACTATTTGGATTTTGTGTTTTGCGATAATTTAGTAATATTCCGTCGAAACCTTTGTATGCTTTACTTACATAGAAATAAATATAGTCTTCAAAACTTAATGCTTTCGAACCGATTTTAAAATGGCAGTATTTTTTTTTTGTAAATTGATATCGTCTTCTACACGATACAATTTTAATGAATGCATCAGAATCACACTTTGAATATCACTCAAGGAGTTTTTAGGAAATATTTATTGCTGTTTTAGTATAACTTGATGAACACTTCACGTCCTAAAATACATCAAATTATATACATCTACTATTATAAAGATTTGTATGTTTGTAACGAGATAACTAAAAAACTACTGGACTGATTTAAAATATTCACCAATAAAAAGCTACAATCTATACTGCAATTCGCAGCTTACAAGTTGGTACTATCGGTAAAATAAAAGCTCTATACATAAATAATACCTTGATATTTTTCTATTGCCTCCGAAAAAACTAATATTAGGTATACATATATTATATTAAAATATTATTACAAAATCGATCACTTAGTAAACCAATAAAAATTGCATAACATCTAAAAGTCTAGATCTCATTTTACGAAAGCGGCTAAAAATATACATTTTTTTTTCAATTTAACCTAGTTGCTAAGCTTAGTGGTTCTTAACAGCTCCAAGGCCACAGATAATAACAGAATAATGAATCAATCAATAACAGTACCTACAATTAAAGTTAGATTACATTTAGTCTTGCCTCATCTGGATCCGCGCAAGTCATTCATTGCTAGTATTTGTAATATAGTTTAAGAGATATAATAAAATTCTAACATCATTAGTGGCAATATAAATTACAAAGCAAAGGTTTTCATTTTTTTTTTCAAATTATTTTATTTTGTACATTAACTTATCGATTTTAGATACAATACCTTGCGACACTAATACATCACTTATTAAATCGTAATTTATCATTAATATTTTAATAATATAATATCGTTGGATATAAATACAATATAATTTAGGCTATCGTGGGAAAAGTGACAAAAATTTCTAATATACCTGAAATATGAAGTTGATTATTATAATATTTTTTTAGCACAGCGAATATATCAGAGCTATCTAAATATATTAATGGAGACTCGATCGTGTATCTAAATTATATCATGGCTTCTAATCTTATAATTACTCTATCTGTCGTTGACTCTTACACTAAAGCGTAGTAGGTATATACATACTATGTCAATGTATATACAGCGCACGGATTTTAGCATATTTTGTAATAACATGAGTTTGTAAGAGTATTACAGTAACATTTGAATTTGGAATCACGATCAGCAGCAGCATCAGAGCGTGTATGTCTTAATCAGACGTTTTTAATGGTCTGAATTAGCAAACCTTTTTTTGATTAACTAAACCACTAATGGAAAAATACTGTACTATACCAGGTACAAGTGGATTTTTTTTAAATAAATAAATGTAAATGAGTTTTTAAACATACTTGCTATTGATGTACCAAACTTTTCTGAAGAATTCGTTATATGTAATTCAATTACTTTAGAAGTACTTTACTCATTGTAGACCGTATATTTTATTATTTTTGTTTTTATTGCATATTTTGACAAATTATGAGTACACAATTATGAACCTTTCCCATAATTTGAATTTCAAATAGGACGAAGTAAAACAAAGCCATTTGTCACGAGTCTGGTTGCAATCAGTACCTACTGCAAATGATAGTTTCATTGGTACCGTGGGAAATAGTCGTTGTTTTAAAAATTGCAATTAAATCGCGTATTTAAAAAATAAAAACAATAGCAATAGTTAATAACTGGTCCAAGCTTTGATGATATTTTAATTATAACAGACTGTACCCGGCGTGAGTTGCAATGCAATATACCTAAAGTAAAAAAGTATTTTTTATTACTTTACGTGGAAGGTAAGCGTGGAAACCCAGCAACCTACGTGGGGATATAGAAAAGAACTCCCAAAGTTTCATCATAATTGGACGAATCGTACATAAAGGACGGAGAAATATTCATTGATTTTGTTCATATATTGTATGAAATCATCTATAATAATTATTTGCAAATAAAAGCCAAACCAGCAGCGTCTGATAATTCTATTTCAAGCAGGATTTTACACTGCGCAGGCTTATCAGGAGGTTGTTGAGACCTTCAGGAAGAGGGAGAGCATGCTCCTTGTTTCAACTTCTGAACATCTTTAAGACCGATACTAATCCTGCCGGCCTAGCATGACAACCACGACAAAATTTGTGTTTTAATCGATTATCTCTGTTGCCGACCTATTTTTAGACAACCTTTTTTTTTGATATTATTTTTTGTTTTTACATATATTTGACTTTGTCAGAATAAATATAGTATTGTAAAAGAAAAGACGTTCATTATTTTCTAGTGAGAATTATTCATATTTTTATTCCTCACTCAGTTTGTTCAGCCAGTTGTTCTCCATCGCTATCAATCTCTTTATATCTTCTGGGTCTAACATGACACAATTAAAACGACTTCTTATGTCAAAAGTGAAGACATTTGTCGATCGGGATATCGAGATATCTTAGTTTGTCTTCACTCGTCCGCGGGATATCTCTTGATGGGGTTGTATTTGGACGGTAGAGTTCAATGTCCTTTATGTATACACTTTCCGATACTAATCTACTTGATAAGGAATCAATTTATTTAAAAAGGTAATTTTTATAAATATAAATTAAAATGAATGTCTTCCCGTTACAGCAAACCACTGAGTTTGAACAGTTTTCTGTGGTCGAGAGTTCATAACGGTCTCCGGTCAATTATTAGTTTGATTGCCATTTCTAATGGCGCAGACTTGTTCGGTATCGGAAGTACGAAGCGTGCCAGTGTCACTAAAATGCTTTTTTATGTCAGATATCGACAGACGAGCATAAGGTTCACTTGATGGTAGGAGATACCCCAGCCACAGAACATCAGTGGTGCGCTGTCGACCAACTTTTAACGAGTAAATAATCTTTGAGTAATAATTCACGAGTTATTGGGAAGGAATTTCTTATTATTATAATACTAATTACAGAGGTCATAAATTGGTATCCCAGGGTCTCAAAAAGAAATAGAGGAAGGCCAACCTGTAGATGGGAAGTCGAAATAAAAGTGACAACTGGGCCCTACTGGAGAAGAGTGACGGGTGACAAAGTCCAGTGGAGAGAGTTAGAGGAGGCCTTTGCCAAGAGGCATATTGAGCTAAGGGACATTATAATATAAGTGTAGTTAGGTTTAGTTTGTAAAATATGTATTAGTAGTTAACATTTATCAGTTATTTTTCTTTGTAGCAACTCAGTATTAAAGGCTATTTTATTTATTTATTTGGAAGTAGTAACCTACTTGGAGACGAAAAACATTTTTAATACAATTAAAACTTAACATTCGGATGTTAAAAAACCCTTAATAATTCAAAATTATTTCTAAAAATCTATTGAAAAATGAAAAAGTATTTTATTAATATAACCAGTTGTTCAAGAAAGTATTTAAATATTAACATGAAATAGTGTTTTGCTCGAGTTAATGTGTTTTCCGGAGATAGTGCGGATCCGTTATCCGAGCTGTCAGAGTAACCTTTCTCCGAGATAACAGCTGCAGCGGCTACTTGCAGCTACCGCTATTAAGAATATAATGACCTTCCTTTAAATATTAATAGCTCACGTCATATTTTAGTTGAGACATCGCTATAGCCAGTGAAGTTTAAAGCCAGTTTAAAGGAAAACTTCATCTATAGAACCGTACTATAACTTAAAAGATCTAAATAAAGTTTATTTTCTTGTTCTTGCCTTATAACAGGCAAATTTTATTTTTCTCATTTCGACTAATGTTTCGATACTACGTATTCAGCACAAATCCTATGATTATATGGATTATAGGAAGAGTCAAAGCAATCATGTCATCAGCGCCAGCGGTGCAGGTGCTTAGAAGTGCAATGATGCAACTGATTTGTTTACTAGAAAATATATTCATAGAGCTGTTGCTACCATTTGACTTACAATTGCTTGAATGCTGCTTGACCGAAGAGTTTTCTTTTTTTATAATATGTATAGTAATTTAATTATTCATTATATTTTAATAGAAAACTTAATTGTATAATTTATTTTAATTCCATTTAAATGTGCTCTCAGGGATATAGTTGGAAACAAATAATTGTTATACCGATACTTATTTTATAAAAAAAATATACAAATAAATATATCTCAATGATTTTGAATTGTAAGTATATGTTACTTTCACACATCTATATTTTGTTTTATAGTATCTATCTTTATCATATTGGCGTAAAATAATCGTATGAATCATTAGCAAAAAACTTTAGTAAGATTAGCATGTAATAACAGCTCCATATGAATACTTTATTCCGGTGCACAGAATATGACAATAACATTAGGACGGTGTGGTAACAGAAGATTGCGTGCACAATGGAGCGGTGGAGCGTGAAATTCGCACAACGACATCTTTCCGCACCTGCGTACTAAACTCCAATATGTTTACTTGTTAAATACACGTACAGATAACTTACACACACCTATACTCAGTCAGAACAAATAGCAAATATTGGTTCCAAACACGGGACCCTAATACGCGGTGTTTTGCGAGTGTGCCACACAATTATAATAAGAAATTTCAAGAAGTAAGACTAACGATGAAAAGACATAATTGTGTCATGGCATGGCTTGTCTATGATATACTTAATGGGGAACTATGATAAAAAAGGCCGCAATATTCTTTGAAGTTCTTAATGTTTCCTCCGTTTGGGCATGCTGATTAAAGTAGATAATAAACGTCGTGTTCTTTGGACGAATGACTTTAGTTTCCTCATAACTCCTATGTAAGTCGATAATATAACGGGCTCGTTGGCGCATTTCATTGAATACCTACCTTGCGCTCCGATAGGTCGCGGGTTCGAATTCAAATTCAAATTCAAATTTTCAAATTCAAAAATCATTTATTCATTTAGGTAACACAATGTACACTTATGAACGTCAATAAAAAATACATATTAAATGCTTCTAATTTTACATTTACTGCCAGTTCTCAAATCAAGGGCGTAGAGCGGACGAGAAGAACTGGCAAGAAACTCGCCGCCACTCTTTTTTAATCGCCAAGTTTTTGTTTTACAAATTTTTTGTAAGGAGCTGCAACCATTAGACCATGTTCCACATGACATCTTTAAGTATTTAACTATAATAATCGAAAAAATAAAAATAAATAAAAACAAAGATTTGTCCTCTATCAGCAGAATGTATGGTGAAATAGGAGCACTCACTTACATTCTCGTGGGAACAACACGCAAAGACATAGACGAAATAACTAATATCACCGCATACACGAATTCAAGTTCGACCAGTCACCACAAGTAGCACCCGTTCACGAGTATGACGCATGGCCAGCCATCGACCCCCTCGCCATATTTTAGGGAGAGAGACAACCCGACGCATGGACGCCGCCACAAGCAATGACATTTAAGCGAGCATGACGATCCTTGAATCCCTCCGGGACGACATTTTTATAATTTTCTGAAAGCTTATTTTCCCCACGTCTGATAACAATATCGAAATTCCATCCAGGTAACGAATCACCGTTCATAGATGGAAAACCATGCCCATTGCGCGTTTTGGTCTGTCTATGGATTTCCGAATGCTCGAAGTAAAAAGTAGGTCGACAGCGCATCATTGACTGATGTTCTGTGGCTGAGGTATCATCAAGTGAACTTCATGCTCGTCTGTCGTTATCTAACATTAAAAAAAAATACATATATAGATGGCAGGATGACAAATATTTAGAATTTTGATTGCCTCTGATTCTAATGTATCGTACATAGCGATCCATTTCCTTTTGGTGTTGAAAATGTTCATGGATATGATCAAATGAGATATGAGATGATAAATGAGCTGCCTCCGATTTTCCACTGAATAAAAAAAAACATACAGTGTAGTTGATGAGAGCATATCTTTTAAATAATATTTTAGATATATCTATATATAGAACCTTATTTTTTACACACACTCGTAATCCTGTGAATTCAACTCTATATTCACAATAGACACGCCATATTAACAGCCAATATCATCATTATTCATTAATCAAAACAAATAGTTCGTATAATGTAACGATTCGCTAGGCTTTCTACATTCAAAGGCACAATATACTCGGGTAGTTAATTTGATGCTAAATAGATTCATGTTTATTTTTCATTTAGTTTAATAAACTGAGTTGAGAATTGAGAAAGACGGGTCAAAGAAATATTTATTCGAAGAGACTTTTACTTTTAATTAAATGATACCACCTCCGGAAGTGTTATACTAACGATGGTATATATGGAAGAGCCGGCTAGAATGTCGATAGTTTTTTTTACTTATACAAACAATAAACAATACAATATTGAAACATAAATAACAAATACAAACAAAATATTAGAAGGATAAGTTTTGCTAAAATGTTGAGATACAATGTTGATTGTTGTTGTTGTTGTTTTTAAATTTACTTAAAGCCCAACCTATCCAAAAGGTAGATAGATACAGTATAAGGTCAAATAAATAAACATAAAATAGTCCAGGTGTTGTTCGAGACCAATTTCAAAATTCCTAACATTACTCATCCCATTATATTTTGTATTTTGATTTAAGTTGGTTTTTATTTTCAATTAATATACAGTAGAATCTTATTAATCCGGCACTTCAATAGACCGAAACCCTCCGCCGCGCCCGCGACTCCCCCATATAAATTTCATAAAAACAGACCTCAATTAAGGATTATTTTAAAACTATGTAATTAGTTAATTGTGAGATATGTTACAGTTACAAAGAAAAAACGTGTAGAATATGAACACAAATATGTACGTTGTATTCAGTAATCCGGCACCCTCTGGTTTTTAATAGTGCCGTATTAGTGAGAGCCTACTGTAATATGTATATAAAGTGTGATATAATTAGTGAAGATATTATTAAGTTCATGAAAATGTCGACAACATTGTCTGGGACCGGTACAGTAAGCCGGTCGTGCGTTCATTTACATTTTACACTTCGTGAGTAACAAACCACTTTTTACTTTCACTACTTAAAGGCTTCTCGGGTACGCATGAGAAACCACGCCGAAAGGATTGGTTACGAAGCCCCTTGTCTCAGTAAGCATCACCGGTAATCAGCCAACCAGTGATTGATTAATGATTAGTACTGGGGCATCATTCTCTATGTTCGACGCACGTATAACAATGTTCCAATTATTAATCTAAGGTTCCAATGCCCCTAATTATCCCAATTTTGGTATACCATACAATGGAATCGCTCGACTATGTATAAACATTTACCTATGTGAAATTCAATAGGCGAGTCAATACTCGCCTTCCAATGAAGGCGGATTCTTTAGAGATTTAGGTAACACAGGTTACCTTAATGAATAAATGATTTGATTTGATACAACTAATGAACGTCAATAAAAAAAACGAATGCTTCTAATTTTACATTATGTTTTCCTCCCACCCGTTTAGTGGAGGTAAATACTTGTTTATTAATATTATGATAATTATAAACATGTAACATGCGGCGGGATCAGAATATTCTATATTTCTAGTTTTACTATGGTTATGTTTTAGTTCTAAGGTAACTCTGGAAGAGATCGCTGAGAGCGGTAAGGCCGCCTATTGTACTGTTTATATTTAAGTTATATTTTCTAAGAATTTTATTATTGTTATATTTATATGTATATCCAAGTACAATAAAGAGTTCTAAATAAATAAAATAAATAACCTTTGTGACGAGAGAATAAATATATTTATTATTGATACTGCAAATAGAAATGAGTAGAGAATAGTATTATTTTACAAATTAATTAAAAGTTAAGATAAGCGCCATCTATCTTAAAAATGAAAGTTAATGTAAATTTTATGTCATACAGCATACTAAATATCATAGTATCAATTCATTATCATAGATGGCGTTAAATACAAAACATATTTCTGACAAATACAGCAAGATGACACTTTTTCGATATTAACATTTCTACATCGCGGTTGGTAAGCTTTTCGTCATGGTAGTTATAAATAAACTAACATTTATATTGTAATTTGTAATTAAATGAAACCTGAATGATTGAACAATACAATAATCAGCTAGTTATAAGAAAACTTATGATGGATATTTAAAGTCCGTTGGGAAATTAATTGATGAAAGCGTCAGGAGGTTAGAAATTGAATTATTATTATTCGACTTTTTTGACAATTACATAAGTATTTTAATAGTGTGACATCTTACAAAATCATTGCTACTACGGTATTACTTTACAGAACGCGAAAACATCAAAGTAAAGAGGAAATGAGTACAAATGCGACACCGAGCGCTCACAGGGCCCCAACTCAGGGCCAGGAGGCCTATTACGAAAACTAAATACGAAGTTTCGGCTGACGGATCGTAAATTTTACTATTATGAATCCGATGATCGACACGTCTTTCGCAATAAGACATTATGTCTTTCGTTTGACTTTACTATGATAGTAAGAATAATCGTAAATAGAATTAAAAATGTTTTCTTAATAAGTTAAAATATGAAGTTGTTTGTTCTTTCGTTTCGATCCGTTCGTTGCGTTCGTTTTTCGTAATAGGCCTACAGGAACCAGAAGTTTTATCGCAACCACGGATTTATAGAAGTTTAGAGATATGGAAAGATAAATTTAAGTTAAATAAATAAATTCCATTAAATATCAATGTTTCAATTTATCTATTTTTTATTAAAAATCTAAGTATAAAACAAACTGAAATGTTTATGCGATCATATAAATAAATAATTAGTAATCAGATTCAGTTCACAATTATCTAAGACTAGCAAAACGCCCCGGCTTCGCACGGGTGCAATTTAGATGAAAATAAGTTACACGCTGATAATGTAGCTTTCTAATGGTGAAAGAATTTTTAAAATCGGTCAAGTATTTTTTGTATTAAATCGTAACAAAACCGCAAAAATTGAAGAAAATGACAAAGTATATACAATACTACCCCTCGCAGCATTGCTCGCTGCGCTGCGCTGCTTGAAGCCGCACCGGCCGCGGCGCGACGGCCGCGGCGTGTATTTTTGTTTGTATTGATATTTTAAATTTCGTAATATCTTTTGAATGGAATGTCCGATTTCAATAATTCAAAAAGTAGTCAATAGGTATTGAAACAGTCTTGGATATGAAATAATTTATTTGGATAAGAATTAATATAAAGGTATGGATAACATGGTCTGATTTTGAACGGCATTTCTTTCAATTTTTTAAATGTTAAAAAGTAGTTATAGTAACATAACTACAATAGCTAGATATATGATCTCGCGAAGTTTTTTGTTGATATTGATATGTTCTATAATATTGTAGAACATTTTTTTGTTCTATCGTTAATACTTTCCGCAGCGCATGCGATGAAAGACATATTTTGGCTAATTTTTTTACATCTTGAGTTGGTTTTAGTAGGAATTTCTAAGGATCTCTATTTTTTTCTAGTAATAAATATAGCCTATGTTACTCAGCGATAATGTAGCTTTCTATTGGTGAAAGAATTTTTGAAATCGGTCCAGTAGTTTCGGAGCCTATTCAATTCATACAAACAAACAAAAAATCAAACCTTTCCTCTTTATAATATTAGTATAGATTACAGACCATACATAGAAATACGATTCCAATGAAAGTTTGGTTCTTTTTGACCGTGAATAAAAAAGGAATCAAGATAGGAGCATTATTAACTATAAAATTTGCTTTTAATTTGTTAGAATATTGGTGCAGGTTAATCACTCGAACAGTTCTCGTGCGGGGTTTTAATTGTTACTTAGGCAAATTGTGGAGTGACACGCGGCTACGGTGAAATGCTGAATTTCAGAATCGGGATTACCATCTGTCATGCTCAAATCACGCTTTTGCGTTGAAATATTCAATAACAGGGCATTTTAGAAACTATTAGTTGTTTTTATCGAGAAAAAATTTAATCAATCACAGTCTCAAAAATCAAAAATCAAAAGTTTTTTATTTCAAATAGGCCTTTGCAGGCTCTTATGAAACGTCTAGTTGCACGGTTCCAAAAAGTGGGTCTCATGGAGAAGAACCGGCAAGAAACTCCATGGACACTCTTTTCAACAATGGTTTAGCTTACAAGGACTCGGTTACAATAGTAATAATCGGCTGAGAAGTTTATATAATGCAAGGTATACAGAGATTCTATACAATGCAAAAGAAAATTGAGTTTTTACTATTAGTGTAAAATGAGATACACACACTTGCACAGCGCAAGTTGCCAGGGAAGGCGCACATGCAGAGATGAATTAGCACCATACATCTTTATCGTCAACATAGTCTTGGATTTTATAATACGCTTTTTTAATTAAGATTCCTTTGATGACGTTTTTGAACTTTTTATTCGTAAGATCAGTTACACACTTCGGTAGCCTGTTGTAGAATCTGACACAATTCCCAAGAAACGATTTATTCGATTTTGCTAATCTATATTTTGGGACTACTATTTTATGCTTATTCCTGGTATTTATAGAATGAATATCACTTTTGACAGTGAATTGATGCAAATTTTTACGAACAAACATGATATTCTCTAGAATGTAAAGGGAAGGCAACGTGAGTATATTAATTTCTTTAAATAATTCTCTCAGAGACTCGCGGGGGCCAAGATTATAAATTGCACGAATTGCCCTTTTCTGGAGAATGAATATGGCATCTACGTCAGCCGCTGCGCCCCACAGTAGAATACCATAGGACATTATGCTATGAAAATAAGCAAAATATACAAGCCTAGCTGTAGCAACGTCAGTAAGCTGTCTTATTTTTCTGACTGCATAAGCTGCAGAACTTAGTCTACCTGATAATGCTGCGATGTGAGCTCCCCATTGTAATTTACTGTCAATGGTTATGCCCAGGAAAACGGTTTCAGTGATGACTTCAAGTTTGTCACCGTCGAGAGTTACGTTAAGCCCTACTGGGGTGACATTAGGCAGCGAGAATTTAATACATTTAGTTTTAGCAGAATTGAGGAGTAAATTATTCGCGGCAAACCATTTCGATAGAGTTACTAAGCTATCATTGACGTTTACTGGACTGGAATCTTTCCTATTAATTTTAAAAACGAGGGAAGTGTCATCAGCAAATAAGATAATTTCCGATATCTCAGACATCATATGCGGGAGATCATTAATATAAACAAGGAACAAAAAGGGACCCAATATGGAACCCTGCGGCACGCCCATTTTCACTATTGATCCAGATGATCTCGAACCACTAATTTCTACTTTTTGCTGTCTGTCTGAAAGATAGGAAAGGACAAGCGCGAGAGCTTTACCACGAACACCATAGTGGCTCAACTTACAAATGAGAGTATCGTGGTCAACGCAGTCAAACGCCTTGGATAGGTCGCAGAAAATGCCTACGGCATCCTGTGAGTCCTCCCAGGCGCTTAAGATTTGGGTAATCAATCTTGCACTTGCGTCAGTAGTAGACCTACCCTTTGTAAAGCCGAACTGACGGTCATGTAATATGTTGTTAATATTAAAGTGTCTTAGCATCTGATCTAGGATGATTCTTTCGAAGATTTTACTGAAAGCTGGAAGAATTGAGATAGGTCTATAGTGTGAAGGGTTCTTCTTACAACCTGATTTAAAGATGGGAATAACTTTGCTGTGTTTCATCAAGTCAGGGAAGACACCGTTGTCGATACAGAGGTTAAATATTTCACTAAGTATGGGGGCGACATACTCTATAATGGATTCAATGACTTTAACAGAAAAGCCCCATAAATCCTCTGTGTTCTTAAGATTTAGAGTCTTAAATGATTTTTTAATAGTGAAAGCATTTATATATTGAAATTTAAAATGCGGTATTTCCCTACTGAAATTCTCTTTTAGTAATGATACCGCTTGTGCAGAGGATGAATGAAGTGTTTTGGTAACCTCTACAGGGATGTTTGAGAAAAAGGTGTCGAATGCGTTGGCTACTTCTACCTTATCCGAGATGATAACATTATCAATAAGTAGTCGCGGGTCAGCATCTCTCATTTTAGTTTGACCAGTTTCGCAGTTAATAATATTCCAAACAGTTTTTACTTTATTATCGGATTTAGCAATTTTATTACTAATTGATTTCGATTTGGCAAAAATACATACCCTTTTGAATATCTTCGAGTAGTTTCTTACATAAGTGTGAAATGATAGATCAGATGTCAGTGACTTTTCATGGTACAAGTTATATAAGACATCCCTATATATTACTGCCAGTCTGCCAGACCACACTTGTTGAAAATCTTAATATTATAAAGATGAAAACTTTGTTTAATTCTAATATTGCACCCGTGTGAAGCGATCGCTAGTAATAAATAAATTTTTTTTTTTTTTTTTTATGCATAATAGTCAGACGTTTGACCGCGATCCCACCTGGTGGTAAGTGGTGATGCGATCTAAGAAGGAGCACGTCTGTCTAGAAGAAGCCTATTCACCCTGGCCTTAAAAATACCCAAGTTATAGTGGTCCGGAAAGATAGAAGCCGGTAGGGAGTTCCATTCTTTCGCAGTTTTAACAAGGAATGAAGATGCGAAGCGAACTGTGCGGATTCGAGGAATATCCACAACAAATGGATGGAGTCCTGCCGATCGTCTGGATGTGCGAGAGTGGAATGGAGACGAAGGAATGAGGTTGTGTAGCTCTAATGAACATTCCCCAAAGTGTAACCGATAGAAGACCGAGAGACGTGCAACCGTGCGGCGGTGTTCGAGACTGAGTAGTCGCGAATCGAATTGCTCTGGGTCATTAATTATTCGTTTAGCACGCCTCTCCATCACATCCAAGGCTCCAAGATGGCATTTGGCAGCGCCTGCCCAAAGATGGCTGCAGTACTCCACACACGATCGGACCTGAGCCTGGTACAGATTGAGGAGTTGTCCCGGTGTGAAGTATTGTCTGACCTTGGCCAAAATGCCAAGCTTTTTACCAGCCAACAGAGCCTTAGTTTGGATAAACCGTCCAAAGTTGAGATCCGACGCCAAGGTAACGCCCAGCAACTCTAGATGGTCGGTGACTTCAATCGGCACACCGCGGAATGATGGAGTAAGGTGAAGGGAACTCCGTTTGGTAGAAAAGAGACACGCCTGCGTTTTAGTGGCGTTGAACCTGACTAGATTGGCATCGCCCCAATCGGAGACTGCCTTTAAAGTCAGGTTAATTCGCTCAACCATGGCCTCTCTTTCAGATTTTAAAACATCCTTCGAAGCTCTAGCACTGGACAAATATCTTTCCACGATTGTACTGTCATCTGCATAACCAAAGATGTTGCCTTTCAGCATATCGTTGATGTGAAGCAGAAACAGAGTCGCGGAAAGTACGGAACCTTGAGGTACACCGGCATTAATAGCCATTAGATCGGAAGAGCAACCGTCAACGACTACTCTAATCGATCTTTCCCTCAAGAAATCACCGGTCCATGTACAGAGTGTAGCGGGTATCCCATATGACGGAAGTTTGCTCAAAAGGCTTGCATGCCAGACCTTATCGAAGGCCTTTGAGATATCAAGGGAAACAGCGAGTGCTTCCCCGTGACTCTCAATGGCCTCTCCCCATAAGTGCGAAGCGTGAACTAGAAGATCACCTGTTGATCTTTTTCGGCGAAATCCGTACTGGCGATCGCTTAGGAGATCTTTGTCTTCTAGGTACGCGAGGAGCCGATTATTCAATAGACGCTCCATAATCTTACAGAGTATGGGGGTTATTGAAATCGGTCGATAGTTAGAGGGGTCTGCGCGGCTACCTTTTTTGGGCACGGGTTGCACGTTGGCAATCTTCCATGACTTGGGAACAATCCCGGATTGAAGAGAGATGCGATACAGGCGAGTCAACACTGGAGATAACTCGGGTGCACATGACTTGATGACTAGTGCTGGTATACCATCAGGTCCACAAGCTTTATTCACGTCTAGGTTACGAATTGTGCGCAGGACATCTTTTTGAGTTATCTTAATGTCCGGCATGAAGGAACCACAATGAGGTAAGGAGGGTGGAGATAAGTCAGATGATTCTAGACGTGAATTATTGGCAAACATGAAAGCAAATAGATCAGCTTTATTCTTTGCCGTATGAGCAAGAGAGCCATCGGGTTTCAGCAATGGTGGTAGTGACGGGCTTGAGAAATTCGATTCGACCGCCTTGGCTAGAGACCAAAAAGCTTTACTACCTGAAGGGTAGGATGAGAGCTTATTCCCTATGCGCCTGATGTGGTCGAATCGAGCTGCCTTTATTGCTTTCTTGCAGGACTTAGCGGCTTTATTAAATGCCCTCTTCTTAACCTTTATATCCGAAGCTTTGCGAATTCGAGCATCGGCCCAGGCTTGATATGCTGCCTGTTTGATTTTTTCAGCGACTATGCACTGAGAGTTAAACCATGGCCTAACATTTCCGTCCAGTGAAACATCAGAGAAAGGAATAAAGTACTCCATTCCCTGACGAATCACATCGACAATATTATCCGCGCAGCTTGAAGGATCGGTGGAAGAGAAGCAAATCTGCCGCCAAGGATAAGATGCAAAGAAATGTCGCATCTCCTCCCAATCTGCTGATTTGAATCGCCATACTCTCCTCTTACCTTTTACTGTACGGTCAGGAGCAGAGTAAGTCGATACAGACTTCACCAGACAGTGATCAGATGTTCCAAGTGGAGAAGAAACAGTGACCACACATCGGTCTGGATCAGTAGTCAGCAGAAGGTCCAAGCAATTTGCAGTATGACTGTCAACGTCTGGTACACGTGTAGCCTCAGTGACCAGCTGAGAGAGGTTAAAAGATGTCGCTAGGTTATAGGTCTCTCTCCCAGCATGATCTGTCTTCTGGTAAGGGAACAGCCATTCAGAATGGCAGGCATTAAAGTCCCCCAGAAGGATAAGTTGGGCAGTTGGGTACCTAAGCTGAACCGTATCTGCAACATCACTAAGGTAGCCAAAAAGTCTGGATGTCTCTTGATCACCACTGTGTAAGCGGTAAACACAACCGTAGACATTTCTGTTAAGTCCCGTATCTACCATTATCCACAGGACAGAAAAACTGGGATCTTCAAGGTCACGGATTCGCAGAGCGCAGATGTCGTCACGAACATACACACAGGTGCCTGCTTTAGGAAGGAAGTTATGTTCTAATATGTATCCAGGATACCCGAGATATGACGTGTCATCAGGACATCTGATTTGCGTTTCCGTGAAGAACAGCAGGTGCGGCCTCTCAGTCTCAAGGTGGTGGTGGACTGGCGAGAGATTTGAGTGCAAACCTCGAATATTGGAGAGGTGCACTTGGAGAGAGAGGAAGAGGATGACAGTTGGTCGAGGCATTGCGTGTGGAACTACTCATTTCCTCTAATACCTTGGTGATGGCTCTCTGGCTTGGAGACTGCGGGGACGCCCGGAACCCCCTGGATATCGCCAACGGGTCCTCTCGTCCGGTCGCCAACCGGCACGTTGGAGCCAACCCAGGATTATGCACAGGCGGTGGGGCAGCCTTTGGCAAGTGGCTAACTTGTTACTTGGGCCCCCTACAACCTGCGGTCGGCCAGCGGAAAACCGTTTCTCCGGATCCCGCTACCCTCCAAAACCAGAGAAACCGGTGCCAAGGCACTGATTCAATGGACTCAGTTCACTATACGCAATGCTACTGACCAGACCCAACCCCTTCTGAATGGCTTATCTTGACATCATGCCGGAACACGACGGGTAGTCGTTTGGCGGCATGGCTTTGTCAGGATGGTGGTGACTAGCCGCGGCATAAAATGAGGGTAGTTTGCGCCTCAAGTGTAAACAGCTGTTTTTAAAGTTCCGTATAGAAAATAAGTTTTTTTAGAGTTTTTTTGTTGTTAAACAGTGTGAAAGTAATGTGTACTTGCTAATTAACAATAATAGCATTGATACTGAAAGCAGGTTTGAATAAAATTGTATAATTAACTTTTCAAAATGAACTGTGCTGCGTGTGAGAAGTCTGTGAAAAATGAAGACCTATTGGTCTGCACAGCCTGCAGGGCCACTTATCATTACAAGTGTATTAATATGACTTCAATACATTTTAAAAAATATTTAACGAAACTACAACAGTCATGGATTTGCCCCTCCTGCCAGAATGTCACGGCAAGGCGTAAAGGTGATGAGACACCCGTTAAGACTCAGTTTTTAGAGTCTTCTCCGGAAAGCAGTGCATCATCAAGTAGCATTTCGCACTCCGGGACTAGCCCAGTAACGTATGATCAGCTCAAATTACTACTGGAATCTAATATAAGTGCTGCTCTCACTGAGATTAAAAAGGAGTTCTCGCAAACTATTGATTTCTTGAACGGTCAATTAGCTGATTATAAAAATGAATTAAACACTCACTTGGGGAAGATCCTGGCACTTGAAAATGATAATATAGCATTGCGGGCTGAACTCAACACTGTACACAAACAACTCTTGTCACAGAACACTTCGGATCTTAGCACCACCGTCACAGAATTAAGGTCTGAGTTAAATGAACGCTACCAACTAGATTTACTCAACGACATTGAAATCTCTGGTATCCCTGAATATCCTAATGAGTCCCCGGTGCACCTCGTTCTCACTGCCGCACAGAAGATCGGCGTTATTATTGAGGAGCGCGATATAGTTAGTGCACACCGCGTCGGGGCTAAACACCCTACTAACAATGATTCGGACGGCTCGCAAATCATAACCCGTACCCCCCGACCCCGGCTGATTGCGGTAAGACTCGTGCGCCGTTCAATTAGAAATGATCTTTTAAAACAGGCTCGAGTAAAACGCAACTTATCAACAGCTGAGTTTGGCCTTCCATCACACACCCCGAAGCCGATCTATATCAACGAGAGGTTAACAAAGGCCAATCGCTTACTTTATGGTAAACTACGTGAGAAATGCAAAGAACACCGTTGGAGATTTGTTTGGACGAAGGAAGGACGTGTGTATGCTAGGCAGACAGAAACTACTAACATACATTTATTTCGTACTGAAGCCGACATACTACGTGTGTTTGGGAGTATCCCTAGTGTATCTGATAGAGGTGGCTAGGTTTAATGCTAGTATGTCTTTTATTTACCTTGTTTTTTATTTTATTTTGTATACTGGCATTGTGTATATGTGTTGTGTATGTCTGTTTGCTAGCGAGTTACCTAATTATAATATGATTTTAGTTGGAAGATTGAAAAGTATTATAAATAGCGTTTTTAATAATTTTAATACTTTGTATTTCAACAAGTTTGTAAAATATGTTTTTGATTTTATTTTTATTACTTACTAGCTGATGCCCGCGACTTCGTTCGCGTGGGGATCACTTTATGCTGAACTTTTGAGCAAGCTTTCTTCATATTATATATCCTCCATCCTCTGTACTTTGTGATTTCTTTTCGGAAAGAGCTATCAGAGTAGTCATTGACGGTTGCTTTTGCATCATATTATCGACATGTTTAATGGTGGTTGAGGTTGGGGTTCAAATGATGATTTGAAATTCAAAAGAAATAATGGTATTTCTTTTGAATTTATATAAGTAATTGAAAAAATTAACCTGACTTTAAAGAAACTTTAGGGAGATGCATATCAATCAAATTTTACGTCACCAAAAGGCAGATATGCGTCTTTTCTCCACTAATCAGAGTTCAGTCGAAGATTGGATTCAATGCATTTTCCGTCTTAAATATATGCACGAAAATTGTACGGGGGTTTGAAAATACTTGCGACACGTGGAAAAAACGCCAAGAAAATGTCTAAATACGAATAAAATGAAGGTATGGAGAAATGCAACGTAAAATGAATGAAAAAAATAGTATGGCCATGTTGGCCAAATACTTAATTTTTAATAAATTTAATTAGTGTGGAAGATACTATATCCACCTCTATATTTATTTAATTTAATTGATCACTTTTAATTTCAGATATTTTTGTTTAATTCCCTTGGAAAGGAAAGGATTGATGAAAATGCGAAATAAACGATCTCATAAGAAATACATTTTTATATAATAGAATAGTTCAATAATACATTTTCTATTTTCAATATTAGTTCTTTTAAAAATATAAAAAAATAAATACAAAAAATATTTCACTGAGTGATGATTCGAACTCGCATCTGAAATTACGTAGTACGACCGTATAACCACTATGCCACGAACACATATCGAAAAACGGCGAAATTATCAAACTATTTCATTTACATATCAAACTGTGATTGACATCTGACAATTCGAAAAAATTCAACGCGAGTCAGTTTTCATTGCAATTTGTTGAAATGATGCCTTTAAAATAATATTTAAATGATGATAACTTTTTTTTCCGACAACCGATTTCGATAAAACAAAGCCTATATGTTGCCCTGGACTTTGCTTAATATATTTGTATAAATTACGCGAAAATCGGTTCAGTATCTTCGGAGATTAGCGTGAACAAACAGACAGACAGACAGACAGACAGACAGACAGACAAGAATCTTAAAAATTGCATTTATGCATTCTGCTACCCTTCTTTTATCACCCCTCTTAATTTCTGGTAAAAATATTTAGTGAAGCGTAATTTCGATCCTACTCTTTTATTATATGTATAGATGTATAGATTTGTGTTTGTTTGAACTTTATGAAAAGTATATTGTAAAGTTACTAATACTATATTTATTGCCATCAGTAATTATTTTTGTTGATGATGTGTGTGTTGTGGTTGTATTTAACTTAATTTATTGGTTTATTGGTATGCATAAACTTATATACTTAAGTCACAACTTTATTTACTTACATATACGTCTTTACATATTCTGTACCCATGTTAATATTTATTTAACTTATGAACACCGTCAAATGATACCACATGACCTAAATATTATTATTTTATTAATTTATTTAAAATATTGTTCAATGTATTTACTATTGTGCATACCAGAATCCTACTTTTATGTATCAATTTATTCAGATTCTGGAAACACCATGTATAGATATTCTGTGTTATTGTTTTCTTATAATTACATATCGAGACTTTCTTACTTTCACAAAACCACTCACAGTAAGTTGGGTATTCTTAGTTATTACTACGGGGGATTTATTTATTTATTACATATTTTTATTTTTCTATATCCAGCAACATGAACAAGCATAAAAAATTACTTATTGGTTTTTTTAATGCGGGGTCGTTGGGTACCCGGCATGATGAATTGCGTGTCTTATTTGATCGTCATCTGCCGGATATTTTTGCAATTAACGAGACTTGGCTCAGAGATGGGCAGGAGGCTCGTGCACCGACAATAACAGGACATACCCTTCGCCACAGGCCCCGGTCCCCTGAAGTTCGTAGCAGAGGTGGTGGCGTTGGTTTTTATGTTAAATGTGGTATTAGTGCGCGTACCTGCTGTCCTCCCCATTGCAACCAGTCTGTTGAGCAGTTATGGCTTAAGATTAACGTTCAATCACTTCGTGTTATAGTAGGTACGGCCTATCGTCCGCCTTGGCTGAATGTTGACGTCTTCTTAGACGCCTTGACGGAAACTATATCGTCGTTCGGTAGCTGTGATTACTTAGTACTTACCGGTGATTTTAATATAAATCTTTTGAACCATCTAGACAGTAATACAGCTCGTCTTAATGTATTTTTGAAAACAATGGATTTGGTTAATCATGTCAAGGACCCTACGCACTTCACTTCTCACAGTCAGTCACTCATTGATATTGTTTGCACAAATGCCCCTGTTGCCAGCATAAATGTCGAATATATCCCAGACCTTGGTGCACATGCTTTTATTCTTACCGAGTTTAAGTTGAACAGACCGAAAGCACCGCCTAAGCGCATAACGTTCAGGCCATTAAAAGATATCGATATATCTAATTTTAATAAGATTACTGCATCGATACCTTGGCATTTAATTGAAAGCCTTACTGATGTAAATCAAATGGTTGACACTTTTAATCGCTATATAATAGAACTCTTCGACAGGTTCGCTCCAATAAAAACAAAAGTTATGAAAAAAGTATCATACCCGTGGATTACTGGTAATATTCGGCATATGATGGAGTTGCGAAATGATGAACATCAAAAGTATCGTGAAACCAGGTTAGATGTTCATTTTGAATCTTACAAACAGTTGAAAAGACTGGTAAATTGCAGTTTATTTTATGAAAAAAAAGCTTTCTTCGACTATAACATCAATTTACATCATAAAAACACTAAGTTGCTTTGGAAAAATCTAAAAAGGAATATCTTGCCTGACTTTGCACGTACCGACGATTTACCCCAGTACTTATGTGATGCTGATGAGATGAATAAGCATTTCTTAGATATCCCGGGAGATAATATTGTAGACCCTTCAGATCTCGCATTCTTTGATAGCAATCGATTCAGCGACCGAACTTTTACTTTGGAACCTGTCAGCGAGTATTACGTCGGGAAGCTTATTTTGGACATCAAGACTAATGCACTGGGGGTTGACGGTATTAATAGGGATATGTTTATTTTAACGCTTCCTTATACTTTAAATATTATAACAGCCATAATAAACAAGTGGATATAAAAAGTGCTGGCAGAGATGTTATATTGAAAGTAAAATGTGCTTATGAAGCAGAACGCATAAAGGGCCGATTGTACCATTTTTAAAACTTTTTTATTACTTGACAGGTAATTTTTGGGGTGACCAGTACATGGTATTATGTCTTTATGTGGGGTATTTTTATACGATACATATTTTTACTTTGTTGTTGGTTAATGATTTAGTTTGTTTTAGGATTTAAACCCCATTGAAAAAAAGACGTATTGTGGAAAAAAAATTAAATCAAGCCACAGGAGAAATATTTTCAATCTGAAGCGGCATTTAATTCGATAATGTGTGTCAGCATGTTGTAAAAATCGTAGACAAATATTTTGAATCTGACAGGCTTTTGGACATAGAACTGGACCAATTTATAATTGATCATGCAAGTGACAGCAAAAATTCAAACTCTACTAATAACGAGTCAAGTGAATCAAAAACATGTGAAAATAAAATGGAAAGATTGACCCACTGATGGACCATAGTTATCCAAAATTTAGAAGTTCTGCTATATTCTCGATAAATGATTTAAATTAAATATATATATAAAATTTGGTGTTGTTTTATTTAATTGTAGATTATGTAAATATTTCTTATGGAGCAGGTAAATAAGGGGTTATTCAGTTACAATATGTAACAAATTAAAAATATATATATTTTCACTGAGTTTTAGTATGTAATTATTATTCATCACCCTAAAATTAATTGAAATTTACAAATAAAATTGTTACATCATGTCAGATTTAGTAGTTAATTCGACGTGATATCTAAATATAAATTTGTTTTCTGTTGTATACTAAGTATACCTAATACGAATTAACATTCAGAATGCCGGTGATTTTTTTGGTGTTGCATAGTGGTTGAGAGTTTGCTTTCTATACCTGGCAATATTTGGTACGCCACCCGTCGCGCGCAGACTTATCTGGCGCGCACTCTACAGGCATATTCTAAAAGTCACGAACTTTAAAATTAAAAATACTGTCAACAGAAATATAGGTAAAAAACTTTTCAAATAATCGATTTGTATTAAGTTATAGCTGAGTACGAAATAACTTATAGCGTATTTAAATGTTTAATCTTAGATTATTTATATGTCTAGATATATAAATAATCAAAGTATAGACATATAAATAATCAAAGTGTTTAATATCTATTTAAAATGCCGAGTTTCTTTTCTGCCGAAACTACGTGTGTTTGGTTTTATGTTCACAATGTAAAGGTGTCGTTGTAATGATTGTTTAAAAGCTGTTCCGTGTCTTCGAGCGCTTTGTGGAAGAAAACGCAATTAAAACCTTGTTCTTTTCAAGCTGTGTACATATTATATTTGCTTTTTTTTATTATTTTTATAGCGTAGGACACAAAATGTAAAAAAAAACAAAATAAGTATAAAATCAATATATTCTATTTCCTTCCTATCCCGCGAATGCTCAGAACTTTGATTATTTAAATAATCTAAGGCTCAGAATAAGATGTTCTAAAATGTTTCATAGTCCAGAAACGAATACCATGCTCGCTCAGAAAATCCTTACCAAAATAAAATTCCGTTACCTTTTTTAGGCTCGTTGGTGCGTTCGGTAGAAAACTGGGACGACATGGTTATAATTTTCTGTAGGCATGTCTTCCCCACGTCCGGTAACTTCGGGCATTGATTAGGTGGGCTGTGGGAGGAATATCGAAATTCCGACCGGGTAATGAACCATAATTCATAGATGGAAAAACCGTGAAGTGCACATTGCGCGTTTCGGTTTCAGTTTATGAATTTCCGAATGCTCGAAGTAAAAAGTAGATGGATAGCGCATCATTGAGTGATGTTCTGTGGCTGAGGTATCACCTACCATTAAGTGAACCTCATGCTTGTCTGTCGATGTCTGACATAAAAAATTAAATGTAAAGTCGTTAGTTGTGTACTAATCTTAACACTCAAGCCTGTTGGACGGTCCCAGGTCGCGCCGGCCGCACACGGGCGCGAACTCTCTTCACAACATGACTCTCTCTACTCTCCTCGGATTGTTATTGGTGAGCTAAAACTATTTGCTATACTAATAATGCGTAGTCTATTCATATAACACAATTTCCTCTAGATTAATTTGAATATCATCGTTGCGCCTGCCAAATTCCATATGTGCATTTTTTTGATTTTTGGATTTTGCACAAAAAATAATCTTCGTTTTATTCTCTGTGTTACTAAAATCCTTTTTGTGATATTCGAACTGGAAACGAGTTTAACTAATTCCATATGTGTTTTAACCGTTGAGAAAAACTCCGTATGTGAATCAATAATACGTTTTTCGTTGTTTCCCACAACTATACAAAAATCACAAATGGAACTTGTTAGGCGCAGCGACGATATATTGTAATAAAACGGATATGGTAGGTGCATTTTTAACAGTACTAGTTATATAGAAAGCTAGCCTTATAACATTTTTATTTGGACTGACAAAAATGTAAATATCAATACCCTAAAAGTAATAATGCACTGAGCAAGTAGCAAGTTCGTAACCATTATAGTCCCTATATACGTATATTTTATATTGATTTAATTTTGGCCGCGGCGTGAGATTGGTAGTATAGAGACGAAACGGGCAACTCGTTCACATTACAGTAAAAAAATTTAACTATCGTTATAGTTATAGTAATAGCACTCAAGGAGAACCCAAGACCTAACTAGTTTCGTGTATCTACAGAATACTTTTCACCACTAGTGGAGATAGAAAAAAGAATTAATTGATACTCGCTCATCTTAGAACTCTGTATCATCTTGTCCACATGCACACATACAAAATCCATTCATCCTCACATACTACTACTTTGCTTCGGGTAAAAAAGTAAAAGTTGAAGTTTGACCAATATTGAAGTGTGTTCTAAACTTATAACTTTAATTTTAGGTATTTTTCCGCACAAAGATAGAAGCTCAGATAATTTCGGACAGTGGCTGGCGACCCATATCAAGTGAAAAAGTGTTTGGTTCAAGAAATTTCATTAAAACACAACTAAACCGGAATTTCGAAGAAGCGCGGAATTCGGCGGAATTCGCAGACAGTACATTTGGAGCGAATATTGAATTAACCGATAGCAGTGAAATATACCCTCAAGATTTTTATCCTCAGAAGTCAAGTTTCCTTGGAAAAGGTGAGAATTTCTGCAGTATTAGTATTTTTTTCCGAAACATTATCTGTGTGAAATACAGAAACTTGGTTAGTGTAACTTAAAAATTGGGATCTTTTCCTAATTGGGGCAAGAATTTCATAGATTTTTTTTTATTTGTGGACTATTTTCAATCATTATTATTTTCATCGAATTAAACCAATAATTGACTTTGCTTTTTTATTTCAGACATTATTCAACCCTCTTTTATCGGAAATGCAGATTATTCTGAAAATAAATCGACAGCTAAGAATACAATAATTCCTAAATCCAGCTACAGAATTGGGAAAAAAATGTCTAATCCAAAAGTTACAGAAAATGAAATCACCAACTACCCTGATATTAAAGAAGAACAAAGTAAAATTACTGAATTAGATGACTTCAAAAATACCTACGAAATAACTGAAGAAAACGAAGACATCACAGGCGAACAAAGTAACGTAATTTCCAGCCAAGAACACCACCATATTTCAAAAACAGAAGAGCCAAATCCAACGAAAGACTTCTTGAAGATTCTATCCAACTACAATATTAGGAGTAGTGATAAACTACCAAACTACTCTTTGTCTCTGCGACAAAACAGTCGGCAGTCGCCAGGGAAGGAGTACATTTACATGAACATACCAATAAGAGTACCACTTAGATACAATAGTCCTGATCACCTCCCGGTTGATCCACTGATAGCAGTGCTTCTATCTAACTACGGTTACTATCTGCCCGGTTACTACGGGCTTAATGCAAACTATCGAAACCTCTACGGCTATTCAGCAGCTAATAGTATTCATAATAATAAGCCTTTTGGTTCATATAAAATATTTTCAGATAAGGATGCTTTTCACTAAATAAAATTATGTAAGTATTCTATAAGTTTAAAAATAAATGATATTATTATCTTTTACTAATGCGAGTATTCAAATATAATATTATAAATTATAACTATTGTGTGTATATTTATCCATATGACCACGCTTGCTGTAAAACGTCGGGATAAATAATATATTGATATTTTTGTACATTAGGTAAGAATAAGAAAATACAATATTGTAACAGTCGATTGTTTCTTACCAGATCTACCAGAAAGAAGAAACCTCCAATCAATGGTAGCTCTTAAAAATTAGTGAGTGTAAAGTTCTAACTGAATAAAGTTATATTGTGACTTTGATGCCTCCTCCTACCGGAGCGAATTCTTGGGCGGAAGTAGTTCACACTTTCATATTTTCATTCATCTCACATAGGAGTAAAGTAAATACGTCATCCACGGCTCAGGGTTCAGTTTTATAGAGACCAGGAACTACAGTTTACACACCACTCGGCCGAGCGTGCAGTGCGTGGTACAACCGTACGAGATACAACGGCCAACTTGTCGGCGATATTTAGCTGATCGAATAATTCAAACTGTATTTGGAAGGATACAGCCTTATGAACCATAGCGAAAAAAAAAAAAAGTGGAAAAGTTTTTGTATGTTTGTAACGAATAAACTCAAAAAATACTTGACCGAATTCAAACAATATTTCACCACTAGAATAGATAGGATAACGTATCCTTGAAGGTATAGGTTTAACTAAAACTTCAATAACCCCAAATAACCCAAGGTGAGATTTGTATTTTTGTTGGTAACGAATAAACTTTTAAAACCACAAATTTTAAAAATTCTTTCACCAATAGAAAGCTAAATTATCAGCGAGTAATTTTTTTTGTGCATCTATGGGTGCACCTGTGCAAAGACTGAAGCTGCTCCATAAAGCTGAACTTCAAAATATGAACAATTGCTCTAATAGTTCGCATTAATTTACACATATTAGTGAAATAAGCGAAGGTCAAAAAACTGCAAGAATTTGTTTTAATGTTCTTTCGAGTCAAACCTGGGACAACTAGTCCTCAACACATTGAGTGCATAAGTAATAAAAATAATGTGATAAAAAACCGCTATCGGTGCTCACATACACCACACAGAGTGGTCCGGGGTGAGAACGGTAGTGTTTTATTGGTAGTTTATTGAGCGTGTTTCGCGGAATAGCTTATACGAGCACGTGGTACGTTTGTTTACGATTAGTTTCTTTGTACATGAGTCTTTCACGAGAGTTATTTTTTTTGTTAAAAAACTAAGCTTCGCACCGCTATATTAATGAAGAAAATTAAATCAAATCTATTTAAAAAAAAATATGTAACGGCACTCTAATCACCTATGAAATATACTTTACGTTTTGTGGCATATATTTAACATTTTATTTTTATAATAGTGCGATTATTTACTAATTTTAACGTCGGGTCCGTGATGAACCTGTATAAAATCTGTGATTTCTGGGCCCCGAATTGTATCCTGACCTCAGCACCAGCTGGATTCAAGCAGAGACAGGAAGAGAATCAAGGTAAGTGCTATTGGTTATTTATCAACTAGAACATTGATCGACGCCCCTTTACCTACGAAATTATAAAATACAGTCCGAAAGTGGTTTTATACCACACTCCTTCTTTGGAAACATCAATTTATGTATGAACCTTAATAAATATAATATATTGGAACAGGAAAAGTCTTGTCTGTGGTTGTAATACATATTTTCCATATTTTTTCCGAATACAAGAAAGTAATATAATATAGTAAAATTTTAATAATAAAAATATAGTATTTATCTTGTATTACAACAATTTAGCGTCACAGAATAAAAAAGGTGACACGAAACAAGTTAACACAGCGGCAGCACCACAACAACTTCTCACACGGCCTCATGAAACTGTCACATTGTGGCCTAGATTGCCTCTGGCTGTAGCCCGTAACTTACTGAAACACAATTTTCTGAAACGTACTCCCTATTTTTGTATGTGACGTGAGTTTTATTCGCGAACTAGATTGTACTACTTTAAAAGGATTTTCGTAGAAATAATGGAGAATGAACTTTGTAGCGCGGAGAGCGGTCTTAATCAGTCCTACTTGACAAATAATGAGGTATACAAATTACAAATAATCTTCACTTTGTACAATTATATAATTGAACGAGCGAGTGATTAAAGAGTAAAGTGTATCTGGGGCAATTATATTATGTATCTCTGTTCAATGATAACTTGCGTATTGTTTATCCGAAAATTAGAGGGTTGTAATAAAATTGAAGCGATTGGAGTAAAAACTATTAGTTAATACTATTCTTGAATTTGAACAAGAGAAAAATCAGTCTGGCAGTAAGAGATATAGAGTCCTAGAAATAAAAGAAGTCCCTTTAAGGTGGCGCTAGTGTCTATGGTATTTTAAATACTTCCTTATTAAAATGTATATGTAGTTCCATTAACATCCGTGAGTCTTCTTTCTTGGCGAGATCTCGGTTTGGGCCGAATTATTAAGCGCCTAGAAGATTATTTCACTGGCTTTACTTGCATCGCTTTTGCTCAAAATAAAAAAAAATCGTTATAGTCAAATTCATCTTCAGTGTTATATATTTACAAAAAACCCGCAACTTTATTTAATAAAAAATATTAATATAAATTCAGAAAAGCGTTTATTATATTTATTTGTTTGTCTTAACTAACTTAAAAATCGTGATTTCAAATTGCGAGATACTTTTTTATATGATGGGACGCTCACTTATTAAACAAAGCCCTGTTAAAAATAAGAATAATCTTTTTAGATTAAGTTTTGTTAAAACAACATTACAGACGTAGAAAGTAGATAAATAAGGTGAAATGAGTTTTTTTTAAGTTCTAAACATCTATTTTTTATTAAAGCAAACCTCAACTATTGATTCACATGATTCTATTAAGCGAAGCCAGTCTGGTTGATCAGAGCCTACAATGGCGCCCCCCACTCCCCCCACTCCCCAGCACACTGGCAAGCCAGCTAGGGCCGGATAGCTATGCAGCAGACCGAAAAATGCAGTTAGCTAGACATTTTGCACTTTTTGCCAAATGCACATTCCGTTTAACTTACAGTGGTATTGCGACGCTAACAGGGGCATTTCGGTTTTAACCAACGTGTCGCAGCGCTAGATTAGAACGACACCTCCCACGCACATCGTCGTATTCACCTTTTTTTGGAAAATGAGTATTTTGGTTAATCGTATTCAAAAATATCATCTTCATAAATCACGCAAAGAAAAAATTAAAATTTTCAATTATTATAGATTTTTCCAAAAGCAGAACGTCTCATCAATTCAAAGTTCCCGCGCAATAAATCGTATGACATGTTTCGACTATATGCATTGAACTATTCGGCCGCGCGAACGATAATCAAGGTCAGTTACCGGCGTCGTATGGCAGAGGTGATACGCACAGTATTATTAAGAATTATTATTATAAATAAGGTTGAATTGCTATGTGATTTATGTTGGAATAAAGGTTTTTCTAATACACGAGCATAATGAGTAATTTACGATCATCAAGAATTCTGAAATTAGCACTGAACCAAGAAGAAAACCTAACCTCAAATGCTATTTCTCATTCTGGTAAGTTTTCTTTCATGATTGTTTATAAATTAATCAATATGTCAAGATAATTATAACCAAATTTGATGTAATTACATTTCATGTATCGCAAAACTAAGGGATTTTTACATAATTTATAAAATTAACCAAACGCCACGCATAACGTCGTAACAAACTAGTTCCGACTATATGCTTCGTTTTTTATGCGTCGTATTTTGGCTTACGACTTTATGCATGGTTCATTTATTATACTTATAGGGGTCGTAAATAGTATTACGACTATATGCAACGTATTAAATTAACCAAAACGACGAAATGCTCCGGTCATTATGTTGTTTAAGACTATATGCGTATTGGTGATTATTAAAATCTTAAATAAATTTGATTTTTTTCGACACTATCGTGTTAGGTATATATTTTATTCTAATAAATTTTAACTTTTTTCAGATATTTCATTTGAAACTGACAATCACTTGAGTTTGTATGAGACAACATTGGAGGAATCCTTTATGTATAATTCTAGAGGTGCTAATGGTGACGATGTTAGAACAAGTTCCCGTGAGGTACGTCAAATATTAGATTGTTTTAACAACATCAACTCGAACGAGGATTTTAACCAACCATCTTCCCAGCAAGTCATACCTATTAAAGAAATTGATAGGATTTTGGATGCTGATTTGACACCTACAAACGAATACAGTCATTCTTATTTAGATCGAACCCCTATTCCGTCACCACTTAGTGAATCATTTGGAATTGAAGAGGACAATATTACTTCTCCATTTACTGATAGTTTCGCATCAGGCCATACTTCTGATAATTGTTCACTCAGTTCCAATAACAGAAACAGTACACCACATTTAAGTAACGTCTCCAGCTATGACTCTTCTGGTTGTTCATCTGTTGAGAACACACCAACTCCTAGTCGAAAGAGGCGTATTCGAAAAGATGATTGGAAAGATATAAAAAGAAAATATCTTAAAAATTTAGGCAAAGCTTATTTAAGCAAAAAAGATGGAGTTCAAAGAGATGGCAAAACAATTAAATTTCCATGTCCGTCCAGTTGTCGCCTTAAATGTTATGAAAAATTTAGTATTCAACAACGTGAAAATATTTTTCACGCGTTTTGGAAACTTGGAGATCACTGCAAACAGTGGTATTACATTGCTAAATATGTTGAAGTGCTTGATCCTGCTAGTACTTCTTCAAGATCGGTTTCTAGACGCAAAAAAACCTTCAAATACCACTTACCACTTACTGAGACTAATACTGATATACCTAAGAATGTGATGGTGTGCAAAACGATGTTTCTCAATACACTATCCATAGGAGAACGAACAGTGAACACAGCGTTATCCAAGTGGTGTTCAGGTGGTGGAACAATTTCTCCAGACAAACGTGGCGGCGTCAGAGTGATTGTTATAGATGATGAAATAAAACAAGGCGTAATTCAGCACGTCAAAACTTTTCAACCAATTGAATCTCACTATGTGCGCAAAAAGACTACAAAACTTTACTTAGATGGTGAACTTACCTTCACTAAGATGTTTACTTTATACAATGAGTGGTGTGCAACTGAAAATATTACGAAAAAAGCTAAAACAGTTCGACAGTATCGTGATATTATAAATGAACATTTAAATATTTCATTCCATAAACCAAAGAAGGATATTTGTAACGAATGCCATGTTTTTGACGCCAAAAAGAATACAACAACTGAAGAAGAAAAACAGAAACAAGAACAGCATATGAAATCTAAAACTTTGGCAAGAGAAATGAAAGCAAAAGATAAGAATGCAGCGATTGAGAGTAATGGGGAAATAATAACTGCGTGCTTTGACTTCCAAAAAATTTTGAACTGTCCTCATGGTAATGTCGGTCTTTTCTATTATAAAAGGAAATTATCGGTTTTTAATTTTACAGTCTTCGACCTTGCTAATAAAACAGGATATTGTTACATGTGGCCCGAGATTAATGCGAAACATGGAGCATGTGAAGTAGCTAGTTGTCTGTTAAAGTTTATTGAGACCAAAGTAAATGATGGTGCTAAAGAATTTCGATTTTGGTCGGATAACTGTGCCGGCCAAAATCGAAATCGTATAGTATTTTCTTTTTATAATTATGCTGCTAAAAAATATGGCGTTACGATAACGCATAGATTTTTAGAGCGTGGTCACACTCAGAATGAAGCTGATTCTGTACACGCTTTGATAGAAAGAAACGCAAAAAATAAACTCATATTTACACCTGAACAGTGGTATGCTTTAGTAAGATGGTCCAAAGTCAACCCCCCTTTCTACAATGTTGTTGAGATGAGCTTAACAGATTTCTATAATTTCAAAACTTTATTAGAAGGTGTGCACGACAATAGTTAGAAAATGAATAACAAATTTAATTGATTAAAAATAAAAGTAAAATGTAAATTCAGTTTCGTTAATATACGTATGAATCGAGTGGCTGTGAACAATGCTCGGCTCAAGCGATAAAACCAGTTTGGTTTAGTGTCGGCTGGGCACTCGCAGAATTGAAGGAAGGAGGACGGACGTATCGCTTGAGCTGATCGCTGTGCACAGCCACATCGATATTTAACAGAATCGTCGTTTTAATTACAGTCCACTTAATAAATAGAGAGAATAGAATAGAAAAAGAAGGAACATTTTTTGGTCTTCGGCCGGATCTGTGTTTAGTGTAAATTGTGAAAAATCGTTACTTTATCGTGTCGTATTTAATACGTGTGTGTATCGTGTGTGATTTTTCTGATTCGTGTCATATAATATTAGTGCAATTTATGTGTTTAGTGATTTGTGTAGTTTAAAATAAAACATTATTCCAAAGCTGAAGGAGCAAAGTGCATTTTTTCTATTCCACGCGCATACCACGCATCTGGCATATTGAAAGCGCGTGATCGCATATCGATGTCGCAGAAGGCGAATAAGGTTGTTCATGAAAATTCTTATTTAAATTAAATAATTATTATTTTTGTTAAAGTTTAATTTTGTTAATAAGTGTGGAGTTTTGTGTGATATTTGAAACGTGTTTTTTTGTATGTTTGTCTATTAGAAGTGATAAATGGTGTAGTGTTATACATACTTATAAATATATATTGGTGTAGTGCGTACATATATAGTGGTGTGTTTCATTGAGGTGCTAGTGTGATTTATTATTCGATATAAATAAATATTTACGATGCCAATTACACGATCTGTGAGTCGACAGGCAGTGAAGGGTGAGTTTGTACCCGAAGAATCTGTTCCCGTGCCTGCAGAAGTTACAGCGCCTGCATCGCTAGAGCCACGGCCCGGGCCGTCATCTAAGCGCCAATCAGCTTCATCGAAGAAAAGCGTGCAGCGCGCAGAAGCTTTCGAAAAACTGGCTAAAGCTCGATTAGATGAGGCGCGAGCGGCCACTGCTCTTGCGGAAGCTGAGCTCAGTAGAATAGAGGCTGAGGATACTGAAGGCGATGATCAGGACAGCGCAGCGGGCGATACAGATATGGAAAGGGATGGATTGGTTAGAAACTGGCTAGAAAATAAGACTATTGCCCCCAACGTACAGATAAACACACCAATGCAAAGAGTGCAAACAGAATTGAAGACTCAGGGCGTGACGCCTCAGGTTATAGATGTTTCCTCACTTACTGCCGCACTGACAGAGGCCGCTCGAGCGATGCATGCACCAAGATATTTAGTGGAATTACCGAATTTCAGTGGTGCTACTGGAGAATGGCTGGCATTCAGAGCTGCCTATCGAGATACACACAGTCACTTCACAAAAGCCGAGAATCTGGCACGCCTTAGGAGATGCTTGAAAGGATTGGCTAGAGAAGCCACGATGGCACTATTTGTAGCAGAAACCGACCCAGATGATGTTCTGGCACTTTTAGAGATGCGATTTGGTCGTCCAGATACCCTCGTCATTTCTGAAATGGAAAGGTTGCGAGCACTTCCTCGCCTAACTGACAACCCACGTGACATATGCATTTTCGCCAGCAAGGTTATTAATATAGTGGGAATCGTTAAGGCGCTCAAAAGGGATTATTATCTTTATAATCCTGAGACCATTAGAGCCCTCGTAGATAAAATGACACCAGCGATAAGATATAGATGGTACGATTTCGCTGCAGAAAGACCTGAAGATGAAGCTGATCTCATTAAACTATCAGCGTTTCTTTCTAGACAGGCAGATTTATGTAGTCGATATGCACAGGCAGAAGTTGTAAGAGATCATTCACCATCGCCACATCACCAGAGGAAATCTCATCGAACCTACTTAATTGCTCCATCTGTCTCTGCTGAAAGTCGACCAGCACAAAGTTTATCAACTTCATCAGATAGTCCACAGTGCATTGTATGCGACAATCGACATGCAATCCAAGATTGCGATCAATTCAAAGCCTTGATCGTCTCTGAAAGGTGGGAGAAGGCTAAAGAGATCAATGCCTGCTTTAGATGTTTGAAGAAGAGAAGCTTTCGTCATAGATGTCGTTACCGAGCCTGTGGAATCGAAGAATGCAAAGGATCTCATCACCCTCTGCTCCACGCTCCTAGAGATACTCCTGCTGAACCGGTGACGGTAGCTTCAGCTCGACAACATGTCAGCAATAAGGCTTTACTCAAGATAGTCCCAGTCAGAGTGAAAGGACCCTCTGGAACAAAAGACACGTTCGCACTCCTGGACGAGGGGTCTACTATCACTCTAATTGAAGAAGAGACAGCTCGAGCAGTCGGGGCTACAGGTCCCATAGAACCGTTTGCCATCGAAGGAGTCGCAGGAGCACGCGTGAACGCAAACACGTCCAGACGTGTTAATTTTTACATCGGCCGTCGTCATTCTGAAAAAGAACACATGTTAGAAGCACGCACAATTGATCGACTTCATCTCTCTTGTCAAAGCGTAGACAAAACCACCATCGAAGACTGTGAACATTTATTAGATATCACCGATGAACTCGTGTATGACTGTGGTACGCCAACTCTTCTCATAGGCCAGGATAATTGGCATATGATCGTATCGAAATCGATTAAGAGTGGTGTGCGAGGAACACCAGTAGCATCATTGACAGAACTCGGTTGGGTGTTACACGGCCCTAGTCGAAACAGCGCACGAGTCCATTTCGTCACAAAGCTCACAGTAAGAGAGGAAGACGAAGAAGTGGAAGACAGGTTAGAAGATCTGTTGAAGAAATTCATCGACATCGATTCACTCGGAGTTGAACCAAAGCGCCCTAAAAATGATCCAGATGTACGCGCTTTGACATTACTGGAGAAGCATAGTCACCGCCTTCCCGATGGACGTTTCGAGACTGGGCTGTTATGGCGCAGTGAAGAACTGGAACTTCCTGAAAACAAAGATTATGCTATGAGAAGATTAATAGGAATAGAAAATAAATTAGATAAAGATCCTTACCTGAAGCATCAATACAATGACCAGATTACTCACCTGTTAGATAGTGGTTTTGCCGAGGTGGCCCCTTCATCGTCTCGTTCTGGCCGCACTTGGTACTTACCACACTTCGCCGTGGTGAATCCCTCGAAACCGAAACCTCGAATCGTTCTCGATGCGGCTGCTAAAACCTGTGGAGTATCATTAAATGATATGTTACTTACCGGTCCAGATCTTCTGCAGTCGCTGCCTGGAGTTTTGATGCGCTTTCGTCAAAGATCTGTCGCCGTCTCAGGAGATATAAAGGAGATGTTTCTCCAAATAAGTATACGCTCAGAAGACAGAGATGCCTTACGTTTTCTATGGAGAGCTGACAAGCGCGAGGAAGACCCTACAGAGTATCGGATGAAAAGTGTTATTTTTGGCGCGGCGTCATCTCCTTGCACTGCAATATATATTAAAAATCGAAATGCTGAAGAGTATCGCCATGAATACCCTGATGCAGCAGATGCAATATCCAAAAATCATTATATGGATGATTATTTACAGAGTTTTGACTCTAAAGAAGACGCCATACGTATAGCGAAGGAGGTTAGCCATGTCCACCAGCAGGCAAAGTTCCACCTACAGAAATGGGCAAGTAACTTACCTGAAGTCGTAGATGCAATCGAACCGCAGCAGAAGACTCGAAGTGTGGAGGTATTGGTCCAAGATAATCCATTACCTGCATTAGAGAAGACCCTGGGTCTCGTATGGAGAACTACTGAGGACCAACTTACCTTCAATCTTGACCTAAAAAGAGTAAACCCAGATGTAATAGACGGGTCAAAGCGACCAACAAAACGGGAATTCCTTCGTGTCATAATGTCTCTTTTCGATCCGCTGGGCCTCATCACTCCGGTTTCTTTACCAGCGCGTGGCTTGCTTCAGGACACATGGCGCTTGGGAGTCCATTGGGACGAATGTCTACCAGATTATCTCTATAGAAAGTGGCTTGAATGGTTAGGGCACATGAAGAATCTTAGGAGTCTCTTCATTCCTCGGTGTTACCTCCACTGTTCCACGGCTAAACGCCTAGAAATGCATATCTTCGTGGACGCAAGCGAAACATCCTTTGTCGCCACAGTTTACTGGCGCGCCACAACACCAGATGACGCTATCCGGGTATCATTAATCATGGCCAAAGGGAGAGTTGCGCCTTTGAAATTACAATCCATTCCCCGATTGGAGCTGCAGGCTGCTGTTCTGGGCTGTCGTCTAGCACGTACTGTCGAGGCAGAGCACGACTTCAAACCAGCCCGCAGGATATTCTGGACAGATTCGCGCACCGTGCTTGCTTGGTTGAGGTCTGGTCCACGAGTTTTCAAACCATTTGTTGCGCATAGGGTGGCAGAGATAGAGGAAGAGTCGAAAGTGAGTGAATGGCGTTGGGTCCCCACTTCTCAAAACGTCGCTGATGATGCCACTCGTGGAGTACCTGCCAATTTTAAAAATGATCATCGTTGGTTTTGTGGGCCAAACTTTCTCTATCTTCCGGAGGAAACTTGGCCACAGGAGCCTCAAGCAGCAGACATACCAATCACTGGAGAGGAGCGTGTGTCGGCAGTTACAGGCAGTTCGTTTCGCATCCATGACTCGCTGCCCGACGCTTCCAGATTCTCTTCCTGGTTGCGCCTTGTGAGAACGACGGGCAGAGTTCTCCAATTCATCGATCTATGTCGTGTGAAACACACTACCACTGCAGTCACCTTTAAACGAACGCGTCGATCAAATGAAGACACAACTTGGAAACCGACAATATCCAGAAGTACAGTTGCAAAATCGAACAAAATACCGTCCCCAGCGAAGAATAGGAATGAATTTATTACACTGGAACCTCATTACTTGAAAAGAGCAGAAATACTTTGGTGGAGAGCGACTCAACAAGACAATTTCGAGGACGAGATAGTCCAGTTAGAGCGAAGCCTTCCTGTCAAACGTGACAGTCAACTGCGGACGCTAAGTGTTACGCTAGATCCAGAAGGAATACTTCGATTGAAATCTCGTATTGACTCCGCTCCCCATCTTCCAGAAGACCAGCGAAATCCCCCTATTTTAGACGGTAGAAACACATACACTCGCCTGTATATCGCCTGGATTCACAAACAAAATCACCATGCTGGACCTGAAACAGTGATTAATGAAGTTCGTACGCGCTTGTGGGTAATACGTTTAAGGCCAGTTACCCGTAGGATTTTGAAAAGCTGCATTAGGTGTAGAATCCTGCGTGCGAAGCCATCATCGCCTGCCACGGGAGATCATCCTAGCGGTAGACTGGCGCATCACCAGCGCCCTTTTACGTTCGTCGGACTTGACTATTTTGGCCCTTATAATGTCACAGTAGGCCGCCACCACGAAAAAAGGTACGTTGCCCTCTTTACTTGCCTTACAACTCGAGCAGTCCATTTGGAGCTTGCTGGCTCTTTAAGCACAGACAGTGCCATCATGGCTCTGCGTCGTATGATGGCGAGAAGAGGATGTCCATCGGAGGTGCACAGTGACAATGGAACCAACCTACGTGGTGCTGATGCAGAGTTGAGGAGGGCAGCGTACCAGGTAACGAAGGAAGAGGCAGCAGTGCGATCAATTCGTTGGCGCTTTATTCCTCCAGGTGCTCCTTTCATGGGGGGAGTATGGGAGCGAATGGTTCAGTCTATAAAACGAGCATTGGCCGCTACCCTTAATACACGTAATCCATCGGAGGAGGTGCTATTTACACTTCTTTTAGAGGCAGAATATACCGTGAACAATCGACCGTTGACACCGGTATCGACTTCACCAGACGACTTTGAGTCGCTCACGCCACTGCATTTCATCCTCGGAGGCCCGGCCAGAGTCCCACAGCCAGGAAGTTTTGAAGACTCAGATCTAAGTGCTAGGCAGCGGTGGCGGCAGACGCAACGGCTCGCTGACATGTTTTGGTCTCGCTGGCTTAAAGAATATATTTCTATTTTACAGTACCGGCGGGATCCACGAAGTCGAGGGGAGCCGCCACAGCTCGGAGACCTAGTGCTGATAATTGATGAAAACTTACCCAGAAACTCCTGGCCCAAAGGAAGAATAGTTTCAACTTACCCGGGGAAGGATGGCGTCATTCGAGTGGTGGAGGTGCGGACCAAAGCTGGCAACGTCAAGAGACCTGTGAAGAAAATAGTCGTGCTCGCCTGTGGGAGTGCACATGATGCACTGGGGGGAGAATGTGCACGACAATAGTTAGAAAATGAATAACAAATTTAATTGATTAAAAATAAAAGTAAAATGTAAATTCAGTTTCGTTAATATACGTATGAATCGAGTGGCTGTGAACAATGCTCGGCTCAAGCGATAAAACCAGTTTGGTTTAGTGTCGGCTGGGCACTCGCAGAATTGAAGGAAGGAGGACGGACGTATCGCTTGAGCTGATCGCTGTGCACAGCCACATCGATATTTAACAGAATCGTCGTTTTAATTACAGTCCACTTAATAAATAGAGAGAATAGAATAGAAAAAGAAGGAACAGAAGGTAAAAACTGGATTAAAAACTCTAACAAACAAAAAGTATCCTGGAATAAAATCAAAGAAGTTGAAATAACACCAAATGATCCCCATCTACTAAAGTACCGCTACAGCTTTGAAAGTGAAGAGTCTATGACTTTATATCTAACCAAAAAAACCTATTCATCTCGAAGAAATAATCGCAATGAAACTTTACATAATTTAGATTTATGTTACACAGATTATTTGCCTGTCACAGCAGCCAAATTTGATGATTTAAAGAGTCTTTGTAATGAGCGTATTATTCCTCAGGAATATCATAATTACTACGATAGGCTTCCTAATACATGCAATACTATTGATGAAGAACACACTGATGTTGATTCTTCAGATGACTTATAGATTATTTTCATTATATTTACAACTCAAAAACCAAATAAATTTACATAGCTATGAAAATTTATTTGTTGAACTTATGCCTTTTTTAAATGTTTGGAATAAGTTTCTAATAATTATTGTACTTTATTTTTTCTGTATAACAAATACTAGGTATTAAAACCATTTATTATTATTATTATTAACTGTTATAAAGTAAAACTAGATATTTGTTATATAATAAGTTGAGTTAAAAAGTTTATTTCCATATTCTATTTATCATAGAATTTAAGGTTTTTGTTGTGATAAAGTAAAGTCTGATTTTTATTTAGTTTATTCCCTATTAAATGTATAAGTTACTTACCAGTAATCCATGAGACTGTTTTTTATGTATATATTTAAATATGTTTACTTTTTTAAGTAATTTTTGAAGTTCAAGTATTTAGTACATTGTGATTTTTAATAGGATGTGAAATTGTTCAACTACTGCAAATTAAGGCATATAAGACTTAACTTTAACTAGAGACTGATTCAAACAAAGTTTTTCAACTATTGTGTTCATTTTTATATAGGGTTGTTAGTAAAATATAGCTTTATATCCACATAATACTTACTTCTTCTGTTCTATGTTTGTATCCAAATAATGTTGATTTTCGTTACGAAAGATGATTAGTTGTTAACTAAGTAGAAGAGTAAAAATGTTTTATCTTGTTAAATTGTTTCCATTTTTTTATAATAAAGTTGATATGAAGAAAATATTGTTGTCATTACTTTCAGTAACTATTTTAAAACAAAGTAGTACGTCTTTTTACTAAAAAATAGGTGTTAAAAAAGGCAACGGATTAAATAGTTACCCGTCGTATCTTAGGTAAAACATATTTATGCAACGCATAACGTCGCAACACGTCGTATCTTGAAAACAGTATATTTCTTTACCCACGCATAACGTTGTAACTCGTCGTAAGTCATAAGTATACTACATTCGTCGCGACGCATATAGTAGTAAGTATAAAATTCCGGAATATCTCCATAAATACAAATTATTTTGGTCAGTACTTCACACCCCATATTAATTAATTAATAACTTATTAATTTTAAACTAGTTTTTAAAAAAAATATGTTATAACTTTAAAGTAATCCTAATTTTATTCTTTAAACTGTCATACTGAATAATAGGCATTTTAGCAATACGACCTTGTGCGTGGGAGGTATCGAGAAGTGAGGAATTTATTCAATTACCTACATGTTTTAGCTTTAGGTAATAGTTTGTCTTTATTTTCCTATTCTTATTCACAAAATGTGGAAGCCCAATAAAAAGCTTTCATTTCATTTACTTGTCTTTATTAAAACAAGTAATCGAACTATGATATATGTAAATGTATGGGAGTGATAAATATTACCTTTAACTCCCTGCATATGTGATATAGCAAAAGAGATATCTTTTAAATAGGGTTATGTTGTAGCTTCAGTTTAGTTGCACTTTGGATCGTATTTTCATACAGGTGTTGCTTCAGCCTTAGGATTCCTGTATCCAGTAAATGTAGCCAATGAGCATAGGTTTTTAATCAGCAAGCTCTTTGACGGGCTCGTTGGCGCGTTCGGTAGAACACCTGCCGTGCGCATCGATGGGTCGTGGGTTCGAATCCCACCGGGAGAACATGCTTATAATTTTCTGTAAGCATGTTTTCCCCACGTCTGGTAACTTCGGGCACTGATCGGGTGGGAGGAATATCTAAATTCCGACCGGGTAACGAACCACCGTTCATAGATGTAAAAACTGTGAAGTGCATATTGCGCGTTTCGGTTTCAGTCTATGGATTTCCGAATGCTGGAAGTAAACATTAGGTCGACAGCGCATCATTGACTGATCATCTGTGGCTGAGGTATCACCTACCATCAAGTGAACCTCATGCTCGTCTGTCGATATCTGACATAAAAAAGTGTCTTCAATCTAAGGCCACGTTATCACTCTCCATCAGGTAAAACAGTGTCACATGGTCATAACGGTTAAAATAGAGAAAAAAATAAAAGAAATATATAGATTTTTTAAAATTTTATTTTATAAATAGGGTGTGCATACCACTGTTTTCTCGTACATTTCTAACTGATGGGAAGGAACAGCCAGCCAGAGCCTCACATTTTTTAAGACGCATAATTAAAGGAGGTAATGAATAAAGAATATTTATTATTTAGAGCGCCTTCTTAGCAAATGGTCTGAGGCAAAGCCATTCCGAATATTGAATGATATCGATCAGGAAAGGCTAAAAATAAAAAGGCATTAGCGTCAAATTTGAATTTTATGAGGGTTTTCATCCGTCTCGAGACATTCCCATCGCTCAAGCTCCGTTCTTAACTTAATGACAGGAAAATAAGGATTTATTTCAATTCTATATTAAAGCTATTTTTACTTTTGTTTTATTTCGGCTTTTTGTAAGCTATATTAAGCGCCTGCCTGGGGCACTTATTTTCCACTAGTACCTATGGTATTTTTAATCAAAATAAATCTGGTTTTTAAATTAAAATATTTTCGGTTAAGTATATAGGTATCTACATTTGCGTAAATCACAACATTTTAAAGTAAGCAAAACTGAAACTAAAAGCGGCCTTATTGCTGAAAAATGATATATTAATGATAATAGTGTACACTATTGCTTTACTAACTTTACCTTAAAATTGTGTAATTAATATTAAAATAAAATACGTAATATAGTGCATATTTACAGATCTTGGGTTTTTTATTATGTCTAGCGATTCTTTCAATTTAATTCAAATAAAACAAATGCGAATTCTCAGGGTTAACCTAGTATTTTATTGAATATAGCACCATTTAGATTCTATTTAAAAAATACAATACTTATAGAGTGCATTTATGAAAGAATTCATATACCACACTCGGTACATCTGTACAAAACGTACGTACGTTAAATACGTATTTAATTACGTGTATATATAGAAGCTGGCAGTACACCCACTGTCAGCCGGGCCCGGGCAGGCACAAGCTTGACACTGAGCGTGTACTTCCGACGGAAATGAATCGAATTTCCTCCACTTGACGCGCCGGATTGCCAACGCTAAATAAAATGTCCCTAACATTTCACGCTTCCATTTTTTTTCTTAGTTTCGTGATAAGTGGTAACACTGCTATATGAAACTATTTTGTTAGTGCATTTTTTTACAATACTTAATCACAGATTGTACACAAGTTTTGATAACGTCAGATCGTTACCTTATCTTTCAATGAACATTTCATATTGGGCATTATTAAAAATATACTAAGTAATATAACAATTTAATAAAAATTTAAACAATTACAAGAGCTTCCAAAACTTTTACTATAATTTACAATGGCCGGTGGTAACACTCGCATTATACATATAAGCATATCTAAACAGCATATCCAAATCGAGTCGCTATTTTGGGACCTAATAATACATATTCATAAAATCCAATTAAATCCTAAATTGGAAGCAGATTCAAAGGTTAAACGAGTAGCAAACATATAAGAGTGAGCTCAAACATGTAATCCGATTAAAAAAATTAAAAACTCCGGCTCAACACCGGACACCTCTTTGTTAGAAAGTTTTATGTCCTTTCGTCGTGTTACAAGTTTGTTTTTTGGCTCTCCTCACTCATTCTAATTTACCACCGGTGGTCTAGACTTTTGATAACTATAAAGGAATATTATGGACTATATACATAAAGAGTGGTAGGTAATATATATCTATATTTACTCAAATTAGATAGACAGTAGATATTAATACCTACCTGTAAGTCATACAAGCTGTCACTTTTAAATAAAATAAAATTTACCGCAATTAAAACACTATTCATTCATTATGTATACGTATTTCTTAAAGTTATTTAATTTAAATACGCGATACGCGCGTTAATAAAAGACAATAATAACCCATATTATACGAGTACGTATATTCAACTGTTTAAGTAGAGCACGCAAATAATGCGGTAATTTTTTCTACAAGCTTTTCATTTGTAGAAAACATTCAAAGTGCTTCAGGAGTTTCAGGGATACAAATATTTTACATAATTTTTAAGCGATTGAATGTTTAATACATTTATTAGTTAGTATTTAATTTTATAAACCGGAATATATAATTAGTGTATGTGTTATCAGATGTACAATTTTATTCTTGTTTTCTTGATTAATCTCTTAGATTATTTATATGTCAAATAATCTAAGATTAATCTTTCTCTAGCATGAAAAAGACTGATTATTTGACTTCCCTCATTCAGTTGTCACTGAAGCCGGTCTACACCCCACGTCTAAACCCCTTTCTAACGAGGGTAGATTAAAATTCCTGATCCTTTTATTTTAACCTTTGTCTGACTAAATTCAAACAATTTATAATATTAGGAATACTTCTAAAGCTCCGGCTTACTGATTAAAGAACATGAATTGAATCTGAATACAAAATTCATTGCGAAGTTTATGATACATTTGCAAAAAACTAGCAACAAACCGCGTGGCTTCAGTATTTTGAATGATACAAACACAATTATTTTTATAAATTCACTCGAACCACGAAAGTACTTTTAGGAGTTAAAGAATAGGTATTATGACTGTTCGGAATAGAACATGTCGGCGATATGCCAGAATTATTGTGTCCGGACTCCATTATAATAGAAAAACACACGTAATATCACTTAGTTTATTTTCACAAGATTTCTAGTACAGAACTGCTCGCACTATGAGCTGCCATCCATTTTATACCAAACAACCGTTATTTAACGTTAAACAACTGCAACTTCATGTAATTTAAATTACTGTACAATACATACATTATGAAATATAGTTCAAAAATCAACATTAATATTATAAGTTTTTCAACAGATGGCGCTACTTAACAGGATGTAAATATAATCACATGTTAATTATCACTTAAAATATAAAAATAAGTGTTACAATAATATTATTTAATACTTAATGATTTTACATTCAATGTTTCTGAAGTTAAATAAATTATAAGCAATAAGTTGAATACCCAATGTTTTTAAAACAGTTAAGCAGTCAATACAATGTCTAATAATTTTAGAGTATTTAAGTTCTCAATATTAAGATCACAAATAGTTATTTAAATATCAATCTTAAATATTATAAATACTTTTGTAACAAGATAATCATCATATATTAATTTGCGCCCATAAACATAATTAATAAAATTAAATGTTGAGGGTAGTATAATATAACCGCGATATACGCTTGACAGTCGAGCCGAGTTTTTGACATCGTGGTAATTTTTCCTAACCTGGTTGGATTTAGGCGTGCTCGTGTGTTCTAATAATTATGGAAAGCGCTTCTTATGGAAGTTTCGGTCGCTTAATAATTAGTATTCACGCCGCGATAAATATGTTTAATATTGTTATTTAATAATCGTGTTCATTCGTTCAAATTCCATCCTCACCACCTCGATGTCTGGCGATCCACAACTGCGCGTTTCCTTAGGCACTTTCTGCCACGCACTACCACTTTGTGGAACCAGCTCTCGCCGGCGGTTTTTCCGAACCGATACGACTTGGTAACCTTCAAGAAACGAGCATATATTCATCTCAAAGGCCGGCAACGCATCCTCAAGACCCCTGGTGTTGCGGATGTCCATGGGCGTCGGTAGTCACTTACCATCAGGTGAGCCGCCTGCCCGTTTGCCTCCTCTAATATAAAAAAAAAAAAAAATAATGGACTTATATTCGTATATGGAGAAAAATGTTCTGGTTGCTGCTGTGGTGACGTACTTATTTCTATTTTCCTTTTTATATTTATCTTTATAATTAAAACTATCCTCTTAAGGAGGGCTCCTTGTATTATAATAATACTGACTGACATACCACAAGGACGCATATATTCGCCGAACATTTGAGGTACCTATATATAAAAAAAATCCGATCAAGAAACGATGACTACGAGATGTTGTACCAACGAGCCAATCAATTATATATTATACTCGTAAGTCATATGTGCAGTCGTTATTTGTATGTATGTTTGTTTATACAGTGAGTAATATGAATTTACTGCGCAGTAATGGAGCCGGCTCGTTAATCCTCAGCAATTGTGATTCATTGTGACCAGACGACGTGATGAACTAATATGTTACTGATGCGCCTACTGTAGTTATCATAACCCTGTGGCTCAAAGAATAACGACTTTTCACATAAGCTTTTGTTGGGGGGTTAAAATGTATAAGATAATAATAATAAATAAAATAAAACTCAAACATATACACTAGCAACGGCTTCGCACGGGTGCAATGTAGATGTACTATACCTACACAAAATATAGCCTATGTTGCTGATAATGTAGCTTTCTAATGTATTTCTATCCTACTTTAAAATCGGTCCAGTAGTTTTTGACTTTATTCGTTACAAACATACAAAAATACAAATATTTTCGCTTTATAATATTAAAGTGTAGATAATTATAATTACAAAGGGCGGCCTTATCGTTTACTAGCGATATCTTCCAGTCAATCTCAGAGTAATAAATTATACATAGAGAAAAAAGTAGATGGTGGTAATAACGAATAATAATAAAAAAACTAATAAAATGTTACATACAATTTGAGAAGAAACAATAATAATAAAACAAAATTGTACTATAGTCGGCGTGGAATTAAGTATTAGGAAGCAAAGTTTAATATTAAAACCAACTCGCATCGATGATTCCACAGAAGTTTCCCAAGAAATACTTAAAGAATAGTGAGTGCTACTCACTACTCAGCTAGGAATGTATTTTAATATCGAGTTGAGCTGTAGTGTTCCTATGTAGAGCATGGAGCAGACCTAATAGTTCAGTATTTCATTGAATAAAAATATTAGGTAAACAGCACATAACGTCTTGTACCTGAGCTATTAGCCTCACGCTCTTCTGTCGATATCACGATGTAGATCTATTATCAAAGAAAATGTTGATCTTCAACTGAGTCATCAAATCGAAGTCAAATTGCGTGATGAAATTCCAATATCCGAAATGAAATTCAAACCAATTCAATTACAAAAATCTCCTCCAGCGAGGTGCTCGGAGCTAAAGTGACACTCAATATTCACTACATTCGAGCACTCAGAGTGTCTCCGAACACGTAATCCCGCACTCAGGCCAAGTGAATGTCATTTAAGACACTCTTGGCCCAATTACCTCGCCGGCCCAATTAGTGCCTTAATTACGAGGATAAAAGCATAACGCTCCGAGATGACATTATCTACACTTCATTTTCTATAACATTGTCGGGCTCTGATATTACATTTTACGCTCATTTGATCTGACCTAATTTTTCAATATTAAGTCAAATATTTATTTAATTTATGCCATTCAGCCATTTATCGCCATTCAGCTAGGCAATAGTGCTAGTATCTTGGGTACCATGGCGCATGACAATATTCTTGAGGATGTATATGTTATATTTAGTGAAGATCTAGGTTATTGTTTTATTTTTATATTATTTGTATACTTAGTCAAAAATAAAATTTAATGTCATTTTTAAATCGTCCGTTTTAGGGATAATATTGTCTTTTATTAACGCGAGTATCACACATTTAAATAAAATACTGTATACCGGATTAAAACGCGATTTATTATTTATATTGTTTAAATTATTTATCCCGACGTCTCGTTGCTGAAAAGCATCCGAAACGTCGGGATAAATAATTTAAACAATATAAATAATAAATCGCGTTTTAATCCGGTATACAGTATTTTATTTAAACGTTTTAGGGATATCAAAGAATTAGACTTACTATTGATGAACTTTACAAACTAAAGTCCTTAAACATTAAATAAAAATTGCTAAACTATGTATATATATGTATATCGTCTTCACTATGGTAGATTTAGTTTAAAACGAAAATAAAAGACAAGAATGCATTTCAGATGTAATATCTTACAAACTGATGGAAGGATAGTGGTTTTACATTATTCTGACCAAATTCGGATATCCTCTCCTCTCCGTTTTTAAAAATATATAGAAAATAATAAATTGAAACTCAAGTCGCTAAAATGTTTTAGTTACTTGAAGAAAAAATTGTCACGATTAAAATAGATTCCAACTAGATTCTACTACAACAATCCGTAATTCCATCCAGCTCGGAACGGATTCCTAATCCCTCGTCTCTCTCTCAATAAAATACAGAACATGAACTGTACCGGGTTAGTGTTAGTGATGAAATACAGAAGACTTGTCTGAAAAGTGCGCCGGTCCACGGATAATACCATACGATTTATCACGCTCCGCGAGTCAGTGTAATCGCGACGACTGAGATCCCCTGGACGCGGGACGCGGGTAGATTGCTAAGATTTATTCGTCTACGAAGGGGCTGAGACACCCCAAGGTTAAGGAATTTACATTTTATACGGGATCCGGAAACAGCTTTACGTTAAGTTTTTTGCTAGCCTATAAATAAAATAAAAATAAGAATCATGAAAATACCTAATAATCGCTTCATCATTAGACATACCATTATACATTTTAAGAACCAAACGTTCTTTCAATAAAAAATAAAAAATCGACGTAAACCAAGTTTCAGTAACGTCAATTTTTTTCCTATTTCAAGACATATTAGGAGAAAATTGTACATATATTTGTAATTGTATAGATATCAATAGTCGTAGAGTTCGTATCCTCAAATGCTTTGTAAAAAGTCAAGATGATCCTTCACGAAAGGCAAAAACATCTGTCTGTTTCAAATTCCCTCCAAACATCTATCTTAATGTAAAACAAGAATACCCTTAATAGCTCGCTCACCGATCAGCGACTGCTGAGCAGTTTATACGCAATATAAATGCAAATTAACGTTTGCTTATTGTCATCGAACTGTGGGGGCATTTGAAATAATTCTTGTATTTGCGAACGCAATGACAACACAAAGGGGCTTCTGAATATGTATGAGTCCAATGGTGTGCGGAATATAGACGGAAATATTTAATAAATAATAATGTACAATACAAAGTCAAAGAGGTCACTCAATGCTCCAGTGATTAAATATAGGACGAGATTCGATGCAAGGATATGTGACATTTTTGACGGGCTCGTTGGCGCGTTCGGTAGAACACCTACCGTGCGCATCGATGGGTCGTGGATTATAATCCCACCTGGACAACATGTTTATAATTTTCAGTAAGCATGTTTTCCCCACGTCTGGTAACTTCGGGCATTGATCGGGTGGGAGGAATATCGAAATTCTGACCGGGTAACGAACCACCACACACAGATGGAAAAACCGTGAAGTGCATATTGCGCATTTCGGTTTCAGTCTATGGATTTCCGAATACTCGAAGTAACAATTAGGTCTACAGCGCATCATTGACTGATGTTCTGTGGCTGAGATATCACCTACCATCAAGTGAACCTCATGCTCGTCTGTCGATATCTGACATAAAAAAAAAAAAATAAGTCCCATCGTCAGATTGCACTAAATACCTGTCTACCTGCGGTAACTATCGTAATGAAATACTATCGTGAAGTCCAAAGTGCACTTTCGAATTCATTATTTATTTTTCAGTATGATGTGTTTTCTACCTCTGAATGGCGATATAAGCCGGATTTGCCCGACAAACACTTCTTTTTGCGAAAATAACACTAATTAACATTATTTTTCTTAATGCTAAATTAAAATACAGTCGGCACATTTACATAATATCTATAATAACGTAAAGTGTAAACAGTCTAGGTGTAGGTTTTGCCAGTAGGTTTTGCCTTAACTGCCTTGGGAGCCGTCCATTGCGCTGTGTACACAAAACTAGTGTGTATTTCACAGAACATCTTCTGTATTCCAAAAACCGATAGCTTATGCTTAGATTAGGATATTAGAGAGCTTCTAAGCTTCTATGCAAATTTGCCATGTTTATTTAAATACAATATTCTTTATTTTATTTATGTTATACATAAATATTGAGGTTGAGGTATATTTACTACCAGTAAACCAGTAATTGGTAAATAGTAATTTAAGTTATGTTTATTTTTAATTAAATACCTTTTGCAACATCGTTGAATAGGTGAATGTTTAATTCTTGATGATTTTGATCGCTAGAAGAAACGTTCCATCATTGGATTTGATCGAGGAAATGTCATTCACAGCGGCCAATGTAACCCCTTTAGTACCGGGCAATTATCCATCCTGACATCACGACATTCAACTCGACCGAGGAGCATCCGCGACATGTCTATCGAGTACGGAAGGGTACTCGCCTCATCGACACAACTAGAAGGGCAGTTAGCATTGTACGAGCTACTTCCTTTCCCGAGGGACCCCAGCTCGATACACTAACTGACTGACAATACATACGAATTTAACTCCTTAGTCTATCGAACCATGATTCGATAGGTCGTCTAAATAGTTGTCTCATCCAAAATATTCATATATCTATTCCGTCAACATTTACGATAATTTCATTAACGTATATCCGATTTAAAAAACCATCCTATCATGTCAAGCTTAAAAAGTCGATAGTGAAAATTCGTATTTAATTTTGAATTTGGATGAATTGAACAGTGCTGTTATTAAAATGGGGCAAAGTGAACCGAACTTGTGTTATTGTGTGGTGAGAGTGTGCTTCTGTGTGATTCTCGTGCTGGGTTGTGGATACAGTATAGTGCGGCAGCAGGTCTTGGAGCGGCGGCTGCAGGTGCTGGAGGAGCAGCAGTTGAGGCTGGAGCTGCTGGTGAGACCTGCCGTGCAGAAGGTTCAGGTCCCCAGAAGTAGACGAGATGTAGCGGATTGTATATGTCCAGCAGGTAAGTTTAGATAATTATGATAACTTAGGAACTGGCTTCAAGAAATCGTTTGGATTTAATGAGGAAAATGTGTATTAACTTAAGACGACGAGAGCTGTGTATTATATTTTTTATCACAATTGTTGAATAAATCATTTTTAAGATTTTGTAACTTCATCAATAGTCGGATGCTTTAACGTGAGTTAAAGAACTTTATTAGCATTAAGATTTTGATCAATCAAATGAATTTTCAAAAAACACATTTTTATTTTTATTCTCGACGTAGGTAATTCAATGATTTTCATTCTATTATTAAAATGAACATCGGTTTGCTCCCGAACAAAATCAATGTCCGCGAACCTGCCGCAGTCGCTCGCAGCGATACCATACATTGTGTAACTGCGACCACTTTACAATATCCGGCGATAAACTCTGTTCCCCGTATCAGCATTCTATAAACAACCTTCTGGCTTCTATAATAAGCTTCATATTTGTGCCTTTCTTCCTTCACTCTCCTTAACGTGTTTCTACGAGGCATCGACGAGACAAATTGTAATGCTCTATTGTAACAGCTATTACAGTTAATGGCTCAATAAGAAGTATTGAAAACGTTCATTCAGACCGTAGCCAGGCCTACAAATCAGCGTTTATTGAATTTAACACTCCGCGGCTACAGGGCCGTGCGAAGGGAAGTATGGCGACCTCGGCCGGATATTAAAAATGGCTCCTTAAATTGGTTCACAGATTCGTTATCGGCGTAGTTGCGCGTTTCCGTCGAGTTTCCAATTGAACTTCAATAAGTCGTCAAACACTCCATTCTGATGGTAATAGGTTTTTTCAAGGGCCATCCTTTTGAAAGGAGATTGATGAAATTTTCTTCGCACAAAGGAAAGGAAATTTGAAGTTTTCCTTGAAAAAATCAGCAGACGCCAAGCGCTAATTACTCCTTATTGTCGGGCGCGGAATAAAGGTTTAATTGTGTAAAGTTTGCATCGGGGCAAGTTCGATCCCCCCCTTATCTGAGCTGGCGTGAGCTCAAATTAAAGAAACCTTTCCACTGGATCTCTCCGTCCAAGTTTTGTGCGGGTTTAGCTATTGTCTGTGACAACTTTTGTTTGTAAGATTTCACTTGAAATACTTTTATCTTTGGAAACACTTTATTCAAAATCATATAGTTAAGTACATTCCATTTTTGTTACACAAAATAAGTGTTCTTTTTCCGAGTTGTCCTTGCAGACCAACCGACCAACCAGCCTACCGGCTATTTAACAATTGAAGACCAAAAAAAATACTTGTTGAAAGTTTTCTTTATTCAGTTTTCTTTATTAAGTTTTCTTCAAAGATTTATTTGTATTCGAATTTACATATGTATTTAATACAAATAAATGTTTACTAATTAGATATTATGTATTTGATTTGTCAGCTATTACTACTCTATTATTAGCAAAACTAAGAACTAATAACTAATCTTCAGAACTGTATAATCTGTCGTATAAGAATGGATGGAAGTAATATGTGAGGCCCCAGAGATCGCCGACGTTGGCACACGCTGTTCGCATCTCTCCGCAGCGGCAATGCTTCTGGGGGCGATATATTATCTGCTGCAATTGTTTCACAGCCCCGTGGCTGCATCGCGCTTGTTTCATATCGAATTAGTTTCTGGGCAGTCTCAAGTATTTTACAGCATGTGGCTTGAGAAAATGAAGCGGTATTTATTGCTAAATATTTTTGTGTTATTCTCAGAGACAACATACACGTATGTACCTACGGGAGATCGCATACTAAGGTTGTATTTGTAAACATATAGAATATAGATATAGATACTATGAACTTTATTTTTAATTCAATAAAAAAACCTACTGACAACCTAAATGATGTCATATATATAAAAAACAATATCAGAACGTATTGGACAAGCGTAACAGATATTCACAAATGAATACATAATTTTATAACTAGAAAAAGATTATATTCTTTAATCAATTAATCAATCTTTAATCAATAATTTATTAAGGTTTATGTAAAATTGTAATCTTAGCAATAATAATTAGAGACAAGATTGTTCAAAATCCACAAGATAATAAATAATTAAAAAAAAGTAATTTGGGTTAATTGCACGCTATATTTTACAGAATTTTTAATAAAAATAATTTTTGAACGTTTAGCAAAGTTAATTACAACGGAAAGGGTTAAGAGGAATCTAAACATTAATTAAAAGGAAGACAAAGTGAATAATTGAAGACCGAAAACATTTTAAATATTTATTACAATTCTTATAAAAATACAAGATAAATTTAATTTCAGTTAACTTACCTCTAGCTTGTAAGCTTCTTTAAGAAAATATAGTTATTTTTATTCAAATAACAAACAAACAAATTCGGGTTATATCTGACACACAATACAATTGATAAACACACACATATGTATAACTTGGATAAAATTTCTTATCCCTTCAAACGGATTATTGCCACGGTATTGATATAGCTTTTGCGATAAAAAGAAAACAATGAATGTTGTGCTCATTAAAATAATAATTTTAATTTTGACTAATTAACTAAATAGTTTCTATATTGATTTTGAAACGCGAATGACTTTAAAATAACCTAATAGGCGGCTAATTATAGGGGAAAGTGTCTCACTGTTGTTGTTTATGACATTACAAACTATCATAAAGCTGTCCTGGAACCGAGCCAAACTGAGCACTCAATATTCTGATAGATTTACTGAGCTCGCTTCACGAGACAGACCGTCGGCTTGTTCCAGAGCTTGCGAGACTTCAACTTAGTTTTAATTGTGAACTATGACACTGACTGTGGTGACCGCTATGTCTTTAGTACTAAAGGTACTGGGTTCCAATCTTAGAAAAACATTTTTTTATGTTATATAAATCGACAGACGAGCATGAGGTTCACTTGATGGTTGGTTCTTAGCCACATAACATCAGTCAATGATGCGCTGTCGACGAACTTTTTACTTTGAGCATTCGGAAATCCATAGACTGAAATCACAGAACAGGGTTCTGTTCTGTGACTGAAACCGAAATGCGTAATATGCACTTCACGAATTTTCCATCTATGAACGGTGGTTCGATACCCGGTCTGAATTTAGATATTCCTCCCACCCGTTCAATGCCCGAAATTATCCAGCCCAAGAACCCATGACCCATCGATGCGCACGGCAGGTGTTCTACCAAACGTGCCAACGAGCCCGTATATTAAAAAAAATATTGTGTGTGTCTTGGCCGCATGGAGCAGAGTTAGTGGCTGCTATTTTTCTTCACAGGAACTATCAGCCATCAGTGTCCTACCTGACCGAAACAATTTTTAAAAAAGTCAAGTGCTATTTAAAAAATAATGTTTTTCTCAGGCAGGGCACTAAAGCGTGATCACCTTCTTGCCTGTAAAGAAAAATTATTAGTGAAAATTAAACTATTTCTAAATTATAACAATCTTCTGTATGACATTATGAAATAAACTGTCAAGTTTATTTATCATAAAACATAAAATCAGCATGGAGAGGTGATAAAGTGTAAAATAACAGCGTCTCAAAAGATTTTGGTTTTGGCTGAGAGTGTGGCAGATGATTAAACCGGAGGGCTCTTATAAATTCATCTGACAGGCGCGGAGAGGGGCGGGGAAGGAACGAGAGTGAGGTGACAAGGAATGATGGGTCGAGCGCCGCGCTATTGGTGATTTCCTGTGCGATATTTTTACCCTCGATTTTATGATCTGTCTCATTTAGAATATGAGTGAAACACGTCTTATTTACATTATCAAGTTGAACATTTATTTATTTCAATATTTGCTTCTTATTAATAAATAATAATTTGTTAGAAGCAAGCACCGTGTAAGTGTTCTTATTGATGAAGTGAATTTTGAAACTTTACATAGTTTTAACTTACTAGTGTTGTGAACTGCACAGTATTTGATGGGCTCGTTGGCGCGTTCGGTAGAACACCTGCCGTGCGCATCGATGGGTCGTGGTTTTGAATCCCACCGGGACGATATTTTTATAATTTTCTGTAAGCATGTCTTCCCCACGTCTGGTAACTTCAGGCATTGAACGGGTGGGAGGAATATCGAAATTCCGATCGGATAACGAACCACCGTTCATAGATGGAAAAACCGTGAAGTGCATATTGCGCGTTTTGGTTTCAGCCTATGGATTTCCGAATGCTCGAAATAAAAAGTAGGTTGACAGTGTATCATTGACTGATGTTCTGTGGCTGAGGTGTCACCAATCATGAAGTTGAAACCTGATGCTCGTCTGTCGATTATTAACATGAAAAGAAATGTCTTTAACACCGCGCGCAGGCGTACACGTAGGTACTACACGACAACGTAGAAATTTGAAAATTCCACGGTTATTCATGGGTAGTGATGGTACTTTTATGAAATATTATGTTCTATAACAGTTGATATACCTCAATAATAGCATTTTTAGTGTGCAATCGAAATAAATAAAATAAAAGATTCACGCGGTCAAAGCCAATCTGATATTAAGAACCTCAGGTAACACAACAATATGTATCGAGCTACAGAGAGCGACTACCGGCAAAAGTTCTAAACTGCGGCATTAACATAAATCAGAGGGCGCTGAGTCCGGATGCGCGGACCCCGCGCCGCGTCGGGTGAACAAGTTTGTCGCGGAAGTAATGAGATCCCTTAAGTTTTTGTTTCTCGCAATATGTTACCTAAGTGACTGATGTACTACACACTTAGCGGTTACAGTTTGTCTATTGCCTAGCACGAACAACTTGCGAAAATGTATGTATGAAATTTCAAATGTTTCTCATACAACTGACATATTATGGGCGATTCGAATACTTTTTCGATGTGGATATAATAGACCCTCAGAAGGCCTTTTTTTTACATGGAGAAATCCGTTTCCAGACCCCTGCGCCGGGGCAAGTTATGGTGACGCGGGGAGTGTGGGGGTCGATTCCGGGAAGTGCAATGGCCCCCATACCCACTAAAACCCCAATATTCATGCACATCGCTTAAATGATGGCGTGAATTCCAGCGAGGAGGCCCTCAGAAGGCCTAGCACGAACAACTTGCGAAAAAGTATTCGTATCGTCGAGCTGTCATTCGTATGAAATTTCAAATGATTTCTCATACATACATACTGATAGATGAACCATACTTTTTCGATAGTCGTTCGTGCTAGGCGCTCTGACACTATTTGCACATCGACTGTAAGCTCTAAAGTCTCGAAGGTTCGACTGAAAACCAGCGCTGGGTTTCTACACTATACTCCCTTTTTCTACCTATACTGACGTTAACGCCAACTAAGCTTTACCTGAATTTGAATAGGAAAATTGTTATGTTTTCTTAGCATTAAAGTTTTCTTCGTACGAATGGATATATTATCGAAATCGGTATCGGTGGATTGACTGTGACTATAAACAGAAAGAGCTACATTCTTAATACATAATAAAAAGCCTTGTACTCTTGTAGTAAGTTTTGAAATTAACGGCAAACTGGGAAAATGCGTTTTATCACGCAGTTGAAGTCACGAGAAAAGTCTCGTAGGTTATGTATTCACATTTCTGTTGTGGATTTTTCCATTCCTATAGCAGTACGTGATACATTTCCAAACAAACCGAGATTTATTTCAACGACGAAACAACATATTTCTAATATTTCTGTACCGCGCCCGAAACTCCTAAAACGGCGACAAGGGTGTCAAATTCAGCACCGAAGCCTTTCAGAGACTACAGGCAACTTTAATCCTTATGTCAACAGAATTAAAGCTTAGAAATCCAAAAAGCACATGTAATTTGCACTTGTCTTGTGGTATTCCAATATTTCAACAACATGCATTCCTAAATGTAATACTGTTTATTTAAAATAAACTCTGTTGCTAAGGTGTAGAGTTCCATATTTAATGGCAGGATTTATAAGGCTTACTTGATGATACATTTTTAAGTCGTTTATGCTTTAGCATACGAAATGGGAATTAAATTTGAAGAGTCAGCCTGCGAGTCCGTTTAAGCGTACAATACAAAACGTAAAAGATGAAAAACTTTTTGACATCCCCACATAAATCCCTAATTGATTTCTTTACTTTTTTGTTTATTTTAGAACAAAAAAATAATAATGATTGATTTATCATTCATAATCAGATTTTCATTGATTGCTTATAGATAGCATCTAGCATGATAAATCTTTAAGTTTTGAACCCAATGTCGGTCCGTTATGGTGTTCGACATGGTCAAATACTTGTTTATGTTAAGAAAATATCAAATACTATGTATGAAAATACTAAAGCTAGTTATAGCTGTAACACAACTAACCCGGGAATGTTAAAAATCCGTAGCTTCTTATTACATCTAGAAATAGGCCTACCACTGTATCCTTAACTTTAATTAAATCATATATTAAACAAAAATTGCTGGATGCTTTCCAATCATGCTAAGCAACCATGGTCACGAGGAGACTGAATACTAAATCGCGTTTTAATCCGGTAAAAATTATTTTATTTAAATACTAAATTCTTGCGTTAATAAAAGACAATATCAGATTCAAAATGTAATTCTGAACAACTTCAACTGAATTCAACTCCAGCATGTTGGAAAGGCGAAGATTTTATCTAATTATTATTCAAACAATGCCCAAACCACAACTTTCAAATTGCAAACTTTCAGAGCTGGTAGTAATCATAAAAATAACGTTCAACTATCGGATTTACTCTATAACACTCGCCACAGGATAACTAAGAACAGTAACAGAAGCTCGCAAGTGTTACCAGGGAGTGACTGAAAACAAGATCTGTGTATATACGAGTATTAGTAAAAGCTGTGAGTCACCACACTTTTGAGCGGCCGAACCATTGACATAATTGTTGATCGAAGGGCCGAACAGATGTTGGTATTTTGTTTAAATTGTATAAGTTGTTGGCTATTATCTAAAGTTTTTTTTAATTTTAATATATTTTTATGAGTGGAAGCTGCAATAAAAATATTTTTTTTATTTCTTAATTAATGTCACAGCCCACAGGCTTTAATTCGCCCTTCTTTAAAGATTAAGCTAACGCAATACTAAATTACAAAATAAATTATGAAGGTTTTTATAGGTAGGTATATTATGCTGTCAAATCCTAATACTTGAAGTATGAGTTTGACAGCACCATCTCGTATACAACTTGTGATTTAGTAATTAAATTCTAGTGATTGACGCGAGCTCCTACATTAATTTGAATTGCCTCGTTATCAATAAAAAAGTTTATTTAATTTCATTCAAATACCAATAAAAAATTATTGAATAAATTGAATTAGCGTTTGTTATGATAGAGGATAAATCTTTGTTTTTTTTTCTCGTTTATATTTTTTTTATTATTATAGTTAATTACTTAAAGATGTCATGTGGAACATGGTGTAATGTTTTGGCGCTGACCAAAACCTTACAAATATTTTGTAAAACAAAATCTTGGCGATTAAAAAGAGTGACGCAGAGTTTATTGCCAGTTCTTCTCTTCCGTTCTACGCCCTTGATTTGAGAACTGGCAGTAAATGTAAAATTAGAAGCATTTAATGTGTATTTTTTATTGACGTTCATAAGTGTACATTGTGTTACCTAAATGAATAAATGATTTTTGATTTTTTTTTAAATATCCCAACTGTTTGTAAGTAGCCTGTGCCATTCTTGTCTAGTTTTCGCTTCTTATTCTCTGTTCTCATGCAAATGCATGAAATGTAATTTTGCGAAATCCCGCGAGATAAGTGCGATGTACTTTTAGATTAAATCTTCAAAATGAATATATTTTTGTATGAGTTAGTTTGTTGTTCGCTTTCGGTAAAATATTATTCCGCAGCTCGGAATACACAATGTCTAGAAAATACAAAACAGAATTTGAATTTGAATACAAGGGTTGCCAGGATATCGTGACACGATAAAATGTAGTCTGTGCTACTTTCCAGATCTCTGATAATAATTAATCATGTAGATTTGTAACACTATTTTGTTATAAAATTCATAAGCAAACATATTAATCAGAATAACTAAATCATTATCATTCATCATTATTTTCTATATCTTTTTATTATATCGGTTCAAATATAAAAATATAAAGCACTAGCTGATGCCCGCGACTTCGTTCGCGTGGGGTTCACTTTAAGCTGAGCTTTTGAGCAAGCTTTCTTCAAATTACATATCCTCCATCCTCTGTACTTGGTGCTTTCTTTTGGGAAAGAGCTATCAAATTAGTCTTTGACGGTTGCTTTTGCACCATGTTATCGACATGTTTAATGGTGGTAGAGATTGGGGTTCGAAGGATGATTTGAAATTCAATAGTAGAAATAATTAACCTGACTTTAAAGAAACTTTAGGGAGATTCATATTAATTAAATTTTACGTGACCAAAATCCAGATATGTGTCTTTTTTCTACTAATCAGAGTTCAATCGAAGATTGGATTCAATGCTCGTAAATAGATGCGTGCGTTCATTTAATTGGTCATTTTCATTTTCGGTCATTTTTTTTAAATTCCCGGGATTCCTGCCCGGGTTTCCGGTGCTAAATGCGGAAACCTCTAAGATACGGAAGCAAAAAAGCATACATACATACATATATATCACGCCTCTTTCCCATTGGGGTAGGCAGAGATCACGGAATTCCATATGCTCCGATCCTTACATACCACTTTCGCTTCTTCTACTTTTTTTTTTTTTTATGTTAGATATCGACAGACGAGCATGAGGTTCACTTGATGGTAGGTGATACCTCAGCCACAGAACATCAGTCAATGATGCGCTGTCGACCTAATTTTTACTTCGAGCATTCGGAAATCCATAGACTGAAACCGAAACGCGCAATATGCACTTCACGGTTTTTCCATCTATGAACGGTGGTTCGTTACCCGGTCGGAATTTAGATATTCCTCCCACCCGATCAATGCCCGAAGTTACCAGACGTGGGAAAAAAAAGGTTACAGAAAATTATAAGCATGTGCTCCCGGTGGGAATCGAACCCACGACCCATCGATGCGCACGGCAGGTGTTCTACCGAACGCGCCAACGAGCTACTTTCATCAATGCTTTCATACACACTCGACGGTTACGAGTACTTTTGATCTGGCCCTTTTGCAGAACGTCCCCGATCTGATCGAGGTACGTTCGCCTAGGTCGACCACTCCCGACTCTCCCACTCACACCAGTTTCATAAATCTTTTTCGTTTCCCTACTTTCATCCATCCTTTCTACATGCCCAAACCACCTCAACATACCTTTCTCAATTCTCGTCAAAAAAGCAATGTCGAATAATCTTTATTCTGTTTAAGAGAAAGGATTGATGAAAAGGTGAAATAAATGTTCTCATAAGAAATACTTTTTCATATAATATTTCAATAATACATTTTCTATTTTTGTTATAATATAGTTCTTTCAAAAAATAAATACAAAAAAATATTTCTTTCAATTCAACTTCAGATTCGAACTCGCATCAGACGCTACGCTATGGGACTGCATATCCACTATTCTACGAATACATATTGGAAATGGCGAAATAATCAAACTATTTCATTTACATATCAGACTGTGATTGACATCTGACAATTCGAAAAAGTTCAACGCGAGTCAGTTTGCATTGAAATTTGGTGATATGGTGCCTTTAAAATAATATTTAAATGATGATAACTTTTCTTTCCAATAACCGATTTCGATAAAACAAAGCCTATATGTTGCCCCGGGCTTTCCTTAATATATTTGTGTAAAGTGCATGATAATCGGTTCAGTATCTTCGGAGATTAGCGTGAACAAACAGACAGACAGACAGACGGACAGACAGACAGACAGACAGACAAGAATCTTAAAAATTGCATTTATGCATTCTGCTACCCTTCTTTTATCAGCCCTATTAATTTCTGGTAAAAATATTTAGTGAAGCGTAATTTCGATCCTACTCTTTTATTATATGTATATAGATTAAGCGATTCGTATATATAATATTTTATATTATATCTAAAGGCATAAATTGTAAATAGACCAAAATATTAAAGGAAAATTCACTCAAGTATTATTTCTGGTTTCGTCTAGGGGCTAGGGGAATAACATGAAGTATAAGAGCTAGGGATCAAATATTGAAAAGTTATCACGTAGCCGACAATTCATCAGACAAAATTAAGTTAAGGAACTAACATTTAAATCTACATAAGGATTTTAATAGATTAGGTATTTTTATATAAAAATAATCCTCTAGGAAAATTAATGGAAAACAGCAAGAAAATAAATGGGACTTCACTAAGCGTAACAAAAACGTCATTTATTACCTTGTTTTCGTAGAATGTAATCCTGTCGTATCTTTCTAGAAAGAATATTTCTTCTTCTGAGTCGGACACTAAGGTGATAAGGCACTGGGGAACCACGCTTATATCATCCTTTCTTCCAAAGGCTGCTACTTGCCGTACAATTCTTTTCCGTTTCATGTTTTCATTTGTATTGCGAGCACACTATACTAAACACACAATGTAGCCCTACTAATGAGGTCGTTCCAGAGTGTTGGTGAACGACCACGTGAGTGTTTCCCATTATTCTGCACTATAAGTCTTTTCAGAGAATTTAGAAATGGTAATACTTTATGTATTACCAATTCGATCGGTATGAAAAAAAATGTGTATAATATATTAAGACATACATAATATACTATGGTCTGAGAGGCGAATAGGCAGAAATCTAAACAACATTAAATGGAAGTCAGTAAGTAGCGGTAGTCGTTGGATAAATCTAAAATAATTGTATATTCTTTCATCAATTGGCCACTAGCTCCTGAGCTATACTGAGCAGAGACCTGTGCATAAGATTGCAGGAGTCAAACGCATGTTTAGTCAGCATATGCTAATGAGATCGAAATATGCAAATGAATTCCCCAAGTAAACGTGAAATTCAGATGAACTTGTGTGTCTTAGAGAACTTGTCTATACCCACGTCGGCCATTTTGAACTTATATTATCCAATACAAGTTTATATTACCAAAGTTTCATGAAAATATCTATGGCAGCTTTTACTTATTGTTGATATTATATAAAATAAATGAAAAATCTATTATTATATATTTATTAATTATAAAAAAACCGTTTTGTCGGATTAAAAAAAAGAATATTCATAGTGAAATATTAAGCAGTAAACGAGATACCTACTATCTTGCAATATTATTACTGTACATACTATTCCATCTACTTAAGACTTAAAATGTAAAAATTTTATCATATGATTAATGTTTACACAAATACATACACTTATAACTTATACCTTATTAGCAACGCAACCAGCTATAATACTACTATACTATTATACTACTTTGCCCTAGCTTCACACGGGTGCAATGTAGATATACAAAAAAAATTGCCTGTTACTCGCTGATAGTGTAGCTTTCTATTGATGAAAGAATTTTTAAAATCGGTTCTGTAGTTTTTGAGTTTATTCATAGCATACAAAAATACAAATATTTCCTCTTTATAATATTATTATAGATAAGTTACGTATATAATTGATTCTCTTAAAAATGTATAATCAATAAATATATTTATTGGCAGAACTCAGTCTGTAGTCCTGTCAAACATACTATCGCAAGGGTCATTAAAACTTTTAATTGAGAAAAGCCTTCGCAAAATCCATTAGTGAAAAGTGAAAAATAAATTGCAATTAAAAGAATATCCACTTAGTTGCGCGCTGTTTTTGGCTTTTCGATTCGTTCGTAACAAGCGATTAATTTGATTCCATTGAATTGCAAATGGTTCTCGTTCAAAACAAGACCAGAAAGAATTTTATCATTAGCGATTTCGAATGTGATTTTTATGTGGGAAAAGTCGGCTACGAGTCACTAGCGGTTAATTAATAATATATATCCGTTTCATTGCCCAGTAAATTTATATTACGAGGTTCAAGAAATGACCATATTTTAGGTTGAACATTCACTTACGTTTCTCTTGAAATTCCGGGTGGCGGGTAGTGATCACTTATCAGTTACCACCAAATGACCGATAGGCTCATTTACCTCAGTATACAAATACAGTAACAGCAAATACATAAATATTGTAAGTGAAATCATAACTGACAAAGAAAATCAGCGTTAAATTTTCTACCATAATAAGCGACCTCAGGCGATTATTCAATCTTTGTCAGTTTATTAACCACACTAGCAACGCGCCCCGGCTTCACACGGGTGCAATATAGATGTACTATACACAAAAGCCTATGTTACTCGCTGATAATGTAGCTTTCTATTGGTGAAAGAATTTTCAAAATCGGTCCAGTAGTTTTGAGTTTATTCATAACATACAAAAATACAAATCTTTCCTCTATATAATATTAGTATAGATTAGCACAGAGTTTCCAAGTAATATTTGGTATGTTATACTTTTTTATCAATACGTAGTAGGTACGTTTGTTAATATTATTACCTATATGAAAGAATCATTTTCTTTAAAATACATAATATAATCTGTGACGGTGTTGTTACTGTTCTTACCTCTGAAGCGCTTCTTCTATTTGACCGCAGTCAACAGCTGGGATCATCGATGACCACTATTGACCAGGCTCTCGCATATGCACAGTAAGTGTACCTACTGAGAACTTAATCAGATTAATCACAGTCGGTGTCTTCCTACTACATCGGTCATCGCGGCAGAAATATAAATTCCAATCGCATCCCTTGCCTGATAAATATTCCAAAACCCACGATTTCTCACTATATGTTTGCTTCGCACGACTACTCTAGATTCTAGAACCATTCAGTTTTTGAACTGATCTATAAAAATAGTTAAGGATTTTAAACCTAACGGCTTTCAAGGAAACATTCTTGAAGGCCTACGCGTCTTTGATTTTTCTGATATGTACTTTTAACGGTGTTAACATACCGTTGGCATATCGACGGCTGTAATCTAAATTGGCGTAAGGGACATTTAGCCCAAAATGAGTTTTGAATGTAGTTCGATGCAGTTTTTTACGCTCTTTCGAATGGTGTAGGTAACATATCCGTAGCTTGTATAGGCGCCATAAAAAATTAATATTTGTTAATGATTTTTTTAACAATAATATGACGTATTGGACAAAAGTAAAAATGTGATTGATGTATGTATTGTTATTTAATATTAGACTGGCGTAAAAGACACTATATTTATTAACTGTCCCTTACGTCAAATTGAATGCAATAATAATTAATATTTTAATGTGATTTGTACACTGGCCAAACAAACACAGAACAATTCTGGGAATATTTCGGCATATTTCACTAATATTTTTAAATTTGAAAACCATTCAAATAAATTACCTTTTAACTGATCATACATACATGCCGATAGACTCAATGCATGCAACTATTAAAAACTTAGAGGGCTCAAGGAAAAAGCCCGAATCATATAAGGGATTACAGTGAATACTTAAATTATGATACTTATAACAAAGATACTTTTAAAAATAGAGACAAAAAACTAAGATATTTAGGGATTGTCACTTTTAAAAAGAAGAATATTGATTAAATGGCAGTAAAATATAGTATCGTTGAAATTGCTAATATGATTGAGAGTTTATTTGAATAGGAAGATATAGTAGTTAACGGAAAAGGAAGAGAGAAAAGTCTAGATGAAATAAAACAAAACAAAGAAAATAATACGGAAGGCACGTCTACTCGGGTCAATAATAAAATTTCAATTAATCACCTTTATGAATACAGACTTAAAAATACAAAGATTTAAAAAAAGTTATATGTAGATGGAACTTTTCCAAAATATTATCACCATGAATTTTCTTCACATTCTAAATCAATTCATGACAAGTTACTAAAAAGCGACAATTATGAAAATACTAATGATGAAGAGAGATGAAAGGGAATAAATTTTTCATATATTTTTGTGTACATTATTATATCGTCACTTGTTGGCTATAATAGAATCTCTTCTTCTTGTAGTTCCTCTCCTGTCATTGGATAACATCATGGCTATTTTCACATTAGATACTACAGTGCGGAATACGTTGTGTTCATCTGGAATTAATCTCTTAGGATTTTTAGCCAGAAATGTCTCCTTCTTCTGACGCTGCGTTTTCCGCCAATCTTCCCTTGTAGAATCAGTTGGGGAAAGCTGTATGTTTTTGAGATCTCATTATGTGACCAAAGTAGGTGAGTTTCTGTGTTTTGTCGTATTTTACACCGTTCACACACATACAGCGTGCTGAGTGTTTCTTGACTCTATCCAGTTCCCTTCCCATTGGTCACTTTATCTCTCCAGGAAATTTTCTGCATATTGCGAAAGACCCACATTTCGAAAGCTTCTAATTTTCTAGTGGTTACTTAAGTGAGATTCCACGTTTCGCCACCATATAGCAATACCGCAAGCACATAGCATTGGATCATGCGTAAGCGTAGCTCTATGTTCATGTTCCTATCACACAAGAGTTTCTGCATTTCGAAGAAGGTGTTCCTAGCCATTTCAATACGGGTCCTAATTTCCTGTGAGTTATGTCAAATTTTATTCAACCAACTACGTAAATATTTAAACTTAGTGACTCTTTCAACTTCTCTGTCGTTTTTTGTAAAAAGTTTTCAAGTAAAGTCTTATTTCTTAGAAATGACCATGAATTTTATTTGAGCGATGTTAATTTTAAGGCTCATAGTATTACATGCTACATTGTATCTGTCTAGAAGCAATTGGATGAATTTCACATCAGTAGAAATAAGTGCCGTATCATCAGCGTATTTTATAAGAGGTTGATCATTGTCTATGACACCTGCTGTGCCGTCTGATAATGCTAGTCTAAAAAGTTCTTCTGCATACATGTTAAATAGAAGTGGAGAGAGAAATACACTTTTCTCTAACTCCTCATTGCATTGGTGCTGTGACGATTCTTCATTATCAACCCTTACCCTTGCTTTTTGTCCCCAGTATAGATTTCTGATGATTCTTAAGTCTCTTGAAGAGACTTGAGAATAAAAGCTCAAGCAAACTTAAATTAAATATTAATCCAAAATAATTAAATTAATATTAATGCGAAAGTAACTCTGTGAGTTTGTTACGTTTTCACTCCCAAACTGCTGAAAAAATTTGGATTACTTTTTGGTATAGACATAGATGGGACCTTGAAAAATGACGTAGACGTTTTTTGTCGCTATATTTTCACGGGATATGGATTTGAGTGGCTAAAACCGCGGGCCCATCTTGTACATAATAACACACTTACGCCAAGTTAACTTTATTAATAGAATATTGAGAGTTTTAAGTCATTTTACACTCATGTGAAAAAAGAATGTAAGGTCGTAATGGACATACATATATTTTTTTTGGACGTAAGGGACAAGCTATCTTTGTAACTAAAGCTTTAATGGGTAAATGGAATATATCAAATATTAGAGGCCAAAAAGTTACACAAAATCATATAAACCACTTCAATATAACTAAAAAAATAAAAATGTTATGATCAAATTTCCAAAATAAAATTTGTTTTTTGGCTCTCCTGAAAAGTAGCAATTTGTCCCTTACGTCAAGTTAGATTACAGCCGACGATATTTTAAATGGACGCATCCATTTAAAATCCTAAAAACTATGATTTTTTGACTTACGTAATTTAGTCTGACAGCCATAAATTTCATATATAAATGTACATAGGTAATACCAGTAACTGTTATTATTCGTAGTTTTCATGTTGTTTTCTACGCTACTGCGCGCTGCGCACTGCGCACTATAGGTAGTGGTTACTAATAACCCGTCAGATAGAAAACAATCCATCTCCGCGAGTTGTTTACCTTCTGAGCTCGTTCGAAATAAATTACATTTTGATCAAGATGAATATTCCGCTCGAACCGCGCTTTCCTTACGTGTAAATAACTTGTTTATAAACGATAGACGATAATTATTCCTGAGATGATCTATTAAGACTCCACATTGCAGATTATTTAAAAAAGCTGTGTATACAGAGATTTAAATGATTATTTGAAATAATTTCCTGTACTAAAAGCCAGACTATATCGTTATCCAATACAAGTACTTCTGTGTAAAAATTACAATTTTACAGTGAAAGAAGGAGGAAAAGCAATATATTATCTACTATCTTTTACATGATTATCATTCCGGTCACATTTCAGGATACCCCATAATATTCGAACGAAATCAAAAGCTCTGTTATCTATGCAAAGATAAGTATCAAAGCTGAATTTTGATAAGACACACATGTTCTTTATAGGTGGGGTTAAAAATGCCGTTCGAGATATATTATCCAATAAAGCCGGCCATAAACGTCGGCGGTGCTCGCCTGGACACTAACTTGAGGCTCAATCGCTGGGGAAAACTGTTCCCGGGTTTTCCCGTTTCTTATACGGAATAGATTAGTTTGATTCCTTTTTTAAAGGGACAATTCTATTAAATTTTAATACTTTTATATGAAAAACTCCTATGACCATCATTCAAATGAATACTAGAGAAATAGATAACGATAAGTTAAAAATGCTGACTTATAAGGGAGCATAGCTTTATAATAAACTAGCAAAATGCCCCAGCTTCACACGGGTTCATTGTTACTAAAATATATTTTTTTACCCTCCGTAAAAATATATGTTTTTAATAGAATGTATCTTATGTCCTTACAAATAAAAGTCCCTCCTCTGTCCTTTAATACCTCTAAGAATATGTGTACAAAATTTCATGATAATCGGTTGAGTAGTTTTGTCGTGAAAGCGTAACAACGTTGTTTAACGCGCCAGCGTTCGGTAGAACACCTGCCGTGCGAATCGATGGGTCGTGGGTTCGAATCCCACCGGAAGCACATGCTTATAATTTTCTGTAAGCATGTTTTCCCCACGTCTGGTAACTTCGGGCATTGATCGGGTGGGCGGAATATCTAAATTCCGACCGGGTAACGAACTACCGTTCATAGATGGAAAAGTCATGAAGTGCATATTGCGCGTTTCGGTTTCAGTCTATGGATTTCCGAATGCTCGAAGTAAAAAATAGATCGAGAGCGGATCATTGAGTGATGTTCTGTGGCTGAGACATAAAAAAAAACAAACAAACTTACATTCAAATAAAAGTAGGTAGGGATTACCATCCGAAATTAAAAGTATAACCTCTGATCTCACCTATTGTATTCAAGGCCCAACTAAAACAACACATACTTGATTGTTAATGTATAATGGGGGTTTCGAATGCATTGCAATGCATGCAAAGATAGGTTTAGTTAAGTTATTTAGAGAATTAATCACGTTTTAATCCGGTAAAAGTTTAATTTAAATATGAGATACTCGCGTTAATAAAAGATCATATTAAATTCTTGTATTTTTTTGAGAATAAAGATCTATAAACCTATAATCAAAGTTAGTAGATACTAGCAGCAGCTCTATAGAGCGATTCCTATTGTCAGTTGTTCAAAGTATGACTGTACTTTAAGAAAACAAATGGGGTACACAATCGGGAGCCTTCTGAACGCGATGTTTTGGAGTTCAGCCAATATATTTAACATGTAAAACTTGCGAGTGTTTGTTGCTGTACCTACTGAGGGGTTGCGAGAACGTATCGGGGTAGATTGACACAAAAAATAGAAGTTATCCAAAAAGAAAGAACGATATTCTAAGCTTTAGGTAAACCCTATGAAATTTTCAGGCTCACAAATATTCAAATTAACTGTTTTATAGTCTACCTACTAAGAGGTGACATTCTTAAAAACAGTTTCATATTTCCTTAGGTATTAAAGAAATTACTTATCATTTTAAAATGTTATCGTCTCTAGCTGATATAACTATTTCTCTACTAAATATGTTTTTTATTATTTATACTAAGTACCGCTAAGAGAGTAAAAGCTTCCTCCTTTTTGATGTTTTTGATCCTCTACTATCATTTTGTAATAAGGAAACCTACAAGGTAACGTTGTTATTCGCCTTAACAATTAATCTTAGATAATATTATCAGAAAAATCTATTGTATTTCAGCCATGTCTGTTCTCATATAACGAACCCTAAAAAAATATATACCGTTTCATAACGTTTCGTTCGTGTTTGTTACGAAAGATATCGAGGAACTGACAGCCGGTGACCGCCCTTCCCGTGTCGGCCTGAACCCGCGACCCTCGGGTGGCCGAGCTGGTGCCCTTAACCAGATCGCACTGTCAATCTGAACAAAGAAATTGAATCTCACACATACCGATTACAGTAACAAAATATATTCAATGAGTAATCTTCGAAAATTCCAACTGTTTACTTATATACTTCTACTAGTAATACGCCCCGGCTTCGCACGAGTGCAATGTAGATGTACTATACAAAAAATATATATGTATAGTACATCTACATCCTCTGCATTTCCGTTGGTGAAAATAAAATAAAATCGGCCCAGTAGTATTTGAGTTAAATCGTAACCAACAAACAAAAATATTTCTTCTTTATAATATTAGCAATAATAAAGATGTATAACAGGTAAAAAAAAAAATTGAGATACATAGATAAATAATGGAATTTTTAAAAATAAATTTACCTATAATAATATTGTTAGCACTACCCCCACCGGTCGAACCACCCTTGTTATAAATACGGTGTCATTCCGTCAAACTGACACATTCGTCTTTCGTCAGTCGACCAGGCAACAACTCTTATTGTTTACATTTTGAATTATTGTCTTCGCGAGAGTCATTTTGTGTCGTTTAGTGCTTATTTTGTCTGTGATTACGCTGTAAGTACATTTCTTGATTGTAATAGATGATTTGCTGGAAGTTTGGTTAAATTTGATTTTGTGATATTTTTGTAATAAAGTTGTATGTAAAAGTGTTCTCTCTTTTTTTTAAATTTATTTCCCTTCTGGTTCTAAAATCAGAAGTGGGATAAAGAACTTCTAGATTAAAGCCCACGAACCAAACTGAAGGCAAATCTACCCACATTTAAATGATTTTGTTGATTTAATTTTGTGTTTGCTATTTTGTTGTTTTGCTCGAATTTCGTAATGACGGGTACTAAAGAGCGCTCACAAAATGGCTCGCGTGATTGATCGCGTGATAGCTCACGGAGTAGGCCACGAATTCGTACGCGTAATCGTTCGCGTGGCAAGTTTTCGAAGTCTCCCGCGAGACCGTTCTCGTAATGTAAACACGTGCTCACCATAGTTACCGTAGTTCTCGCGACCATAATCGGTCTGTTTCTTGAACAATTTCCGTGACAATAAGTCGTGGTGACTCCGATTTACCGTCACGTAGGTCTACGTTGTGATGTCACGTTGCGAACGCTCTCTGCGAAATAAATCACGGTCGATTGTGCGTAGGGCTGGTGAGGAACATACGTGTCATCTTTGTAAGGACGACACATGTAGTTTGAGATCTATTTCCCTCAGACGTAGGGACACACGGGCGCACTCGCATTGTCACCGTCGTAACAACTCAAGTCGGTCGCGTTCTTGTTCTAGACAGTCTTTTAAAGACCATGGTCGTCGTAACGATAAGTCACCTGATAAAAAGTGCCCCGAAACATCCGTTATTGTTTATAACGAAAGTTCGACGCAATCAATAGAAGTTAGATCTTCCGCTAGTATCGTTGTAACTAATAGTGAAATGAACGACTTCCAACCCGTTCCATCAAGCATTCGAAAGCTAAATTCGGTCAGCCATTTCAAAAAACAATCCTAAAAAGCCTTCGCTACAAAATAATAAAAATAACGTCGTCGCGAAGTGTCTTAAGTGTGATCACTTGAGTCGCGAGTGTTTTAGCAAACCCAAACTGACTCCACAGACTATTTTGACTATTGCATCAACTAATACAAGTAGCCCAGTTTGTATTTTTTGCAAAAAGCCGAGTCACTCAGAAAGTGCTCACCTGCTTTGTTAAGAAGCGTTCGGAGTTTCGGAACCGAAGTTGAGTACTTAGGCAGGATAGTGAGTACTGGTCAGGTGAGGCCGAGCTCTAGGAAAGTAGACACCACCGCGAACAGCTTCAGTGTCACGCGGCATAGTGAGCTGGTCCCGTGTGACTGTCGCGGGTGTTCAACGAGACAATCAGGTTTGTCAAGGGCAGGACGGCCGACAGCATATGGTTGCTTATGTGAGATCACGGAATAAGCGTACGTATCGTTATCCCTTTATTTCGTGTATCGCTTTGTATGTATCGCAGGTACTTATTACTCAAGTAAATGTAAGTTGAGGACAGGGACCTCCATACTTGAGTGAACGTACGTCGAGGAGAGCTGTCTCCTGATGTGTGTGCTGAAATTTTTATTGGTGGGTTTGTTCCAATTATTTACAGTGAGTATTCGTAAATAGCTTTGTTACATTAAGGCATACCATTCACTGACATTGTTTTTGTAAAATATGAGTTGTGATGATTTGGAATACTGTATGCGTTCCATTTTTCTATCGCAAAATATTTTTATTTTGTAACTTTCGTTTTATTGTTCACTGACTACGTGTAAATCGCAGTAAGTAAAGTAAAAGTAATGAAATACTTTTAGAAATCATGATTATCATTCCGGTCATAGTAACTCACGTGCTAGACATATTTGAAAACAAGATACCAATGCACTAAAGCAACTAATTATGGACAGATTAACCTCGCTGGAGGAACAACGTCACGTGTCTCCATCACGATTGAGGAGAACGCCTAGAGACAACGGCGTTGCTTCGTGGTTGGTGTTTCTGTAGTCGCTGGAGTACTACGCGAGTGTGACTGACTACGGACTGCGACCTCAACGCTACCGGTTGTATTGTAGACGCTATATGATCAATCAACATATCGGTGAGGTCTAACCAATTATTTGTAATTTCTATTCAAGTAGAAATTGTAAAGAGAAACCTAGTGTGGACCACGCTAAGGCCACTTACTTATTACTGAGATTTTCATTGTTGAGTAGTTTTAAATTGTTTTGGCACATTGATAATAACTTACTCAAACTCGTTATGTTTATGTAGACAAGCCTGTTAGTGCCAGGGCCTCTGTCTGATGATTTGAGAATTTGTTTTCATGAAAGTTTCCCTATGCTTGTAAAGTGTTTCTCGTAAGGGGTGAACACGTTCAAGGGAAGTTTTGTCTTGCAGTCAGTAAAGCCTGTCTCTGAAGTCTTTGTACTCAGTTATGTTATCCTGGCTGACGGATACACTTCAAGTGAGGTATGATCTCATGACATTGGATGCTGTCTTGGAGCGCGCTCAGACATGCGATCCTAGTATATGGGATCTGCCTTGGGTGGTTTTGTTTTATTACTGCGCTCAGATATGTGATCTTGGAGTTAAAGTACATGCAGGGTTATGCCACAAGTTGGCCTCTGACGAGTCGTGGTGTAGTCATGACAGTGATATAAATTGTCTGTATGACAGTTTGTGCTATTCTGAGTTGATGCATTCTTTTATGTGGAACTGATTCACACACGCAAAGCTATGTCTCACGTAAATCTACGTAGACCCCTAGCGAGTCGTGAGAGGCACTCCCCCGACGGGAACTGCCCCGGGTGATTGGTACATATATCAGATTGTTTCATACTTGGTCTAGTTTACAAAATGCTGCTTATTTTCGAATGGATACAGCGAGTTTTCTCGCTTTGTTCTATTTATCGTTTGATAGTTAGTTACAGGTCCGTGTCTGCATGGGATGCATAGTCGGACATCCCGGGTCCACACGTCGCGCACAGTCGGACCTCCCGTGTCTACACGTCGTGCATAGTCGGACCTCCCGTGTCTGCACGTCGTGTATAGTCGGTGTAACTTCGCTTCATTATTTGTCCATGTCTGCACAAGATGCATAGTTGGACTGTCCGTGTCTGCACAAGATGCATAGTCGGACTACCCGTGTCTGCACAAGATGCATAGTCGGGTCGGTGGTTTGTCCATGTCTGCACAAGGTGCATAGTTGGACTGTCCGTGTCTGCACAAAGTGCATAGTCGGACTACCCGTGTCTGCACAAGATGCATAGTCGGGTCGGTGGTTTGTCCATGTCTGCACAAGATGCATAGTTGGACTGTCCGTGTCTGCACAAGATGCATAGTCGGACTACCCGTGTCTGCACAAGATGCATAGTCGGGTCGGTGGTTTGTCCATGTCTGCACAAGGTGCATAGTTGGACTGTCCGTGTCTGCACAAAGTGCATAGTCGGACTACCCGTGTCTGCACAAGATGCATAGTCGGGTCGGTTGTTTGTCCATGTCTGCACAAGATGCATAGTTGGACTGTCCATGTCTGCACGAAGTGCATAGTTGGACTTCCCGTGTCTGCACAAGATGCATAGTCGGGATGGCATTGGTTGCCTATTATCCGTGTCTGCACTATGTGCATAGTCGGAATCACTCTGGATGAAGAACTCCAAGCGTCACCGCCTGCTGAAGCATCCAGGGACTGGACATCAACTACTATGAGAAGCTTGGAAATTCGCTCAAGCGTCGCCGCCTGCTGAAGCATCCAGGGACTGGACATCAGCTACTACGAGAAGCTTGGAAATTCGCTCAAGCGTCGCCGCCTGCTGACGCATCCAGGGACTGGACATCAGCTACTACTAGGCGAAGCTAGGAAATTCGCTATGTGTTAACAGGACCAAAGGCCTATTTCATTAACTTTTTTTTGTGAGATGAATGAAAGAAAAGAGTGAGAATGATTTAATTTGCGATAGGCGATGTATAAATTGACTGAAAGGATAGCAAATGAAAGGAGAAAAGATGGCAAATGTTGTTCATTTGTTTAAAATCACTTTTGTTCATGTTCTCATACATTGCAGATGACGAAACTGATGATTTGGAAGTTGGTTCATCGAGATCGAACCACGATGGATCAGCCCGGTCCTGAAACTTTACTGCACATCCGCACCTCGTCGTGAACCTGAGGCTGGACCTTCTCCCTCCGGCACGACAGTTGGATTGTCCATGCACCTTCTAGATGAAGAATAGAAGACGCAGCCCTTAGGAGTTGAGGACAACTCTACGTCAGGAGAGGCCGTGTTAGCACTACCCCCACCGGTCGAACCACCCTTGTTATAAATACGGTGTCATTCCGTCAAACTGACACATTCGTCTTTCGTCAGTCGACCAGGCAACAACTCTTATTGTTTACATTTTGAATTATTGTCTTCGCGAGAGTCATTTTGTGTCGTTTAGTGCTTATTTTGTCTGTGATTACGCTGTAAGTACATTTCTTGATTGTAATAGATGATTTGCTGGAAGTTTGGTTAAATTTGATTTTGTGATATTTTTGTAATAAAGTTGTATGTAAAAGTGTTCTCTCTTTTTTTTAAATTTATTTCCCTTCTGGTTCTAAAAATATAATAATTTACAAAAATTAATAAAAAATATCCTAGATGTTTAGTTCATGATGTGAGCATGTGCGACACAACTTTTGTAGTGAAAGCCTTTTGACTAGAAAACTTGCCATAATACATTTTAGGAGTGGAGAAGCATAACTAGAAGCAGGATAAAGAGATGTGTGCAAAATGTTTTTTACTCTTTTTTTATTGGTCCAGACTAGAATTTACTAAAAATATGGGTATATGTTTGTCGTATGGTGTATGTAATGTTCTGAGTACGTAGATGTTGTATCTATACAGCGTTGAAATAAACATACCTTAAAGAATTAATATCTAGAGATAATAAATAAAGCCAGGACACGATGTGTGGGATATTGGTTTAGAGACAAATTACCGCTACAGATGTTAGCCAACTTCCTCTGTCTAAAACGTGCACTCGAGTTACGCACGCTGCTTTTGGACCCATGATTATAATAAAAAGCATTTATTACAATAAAAAAATATTTTTCGTACCCGTAGTGACTGACTGTATCTGAGTCAATTGATCTAAGAGCTGTACTACAGCATGAAAACAGAATGTTAGTATTCAACAACGCTATTGCTTTTTTACCAAGATGTACTATACAAGATGTCTAATTTATACCATTATTTCCCGTACACTTGAATTCTTGAATCTAAACCAACACCGTATTAATGTCTGGCAATCCACAACAGCAATTTTGTGTGGCACAATTACCTACTCGTGACCAGTGGAATTTTTTAACAGAAGGTTGTATCAGGAGTGTTGCAGACGATACGACCACTAAACTTAACATATGGTGAAAGAGAGCCAGTGCAGTGTCTGTCGTTACGTCAATACCCAAACATGGCACCAAATATCTACTGGACCAAATTCTGGTTCCTCAGAGTATCAACTGCCCCCACCGCAACGTAAGTGAGCAAAACGCAGAAAAAACTTCCCCTAGACATATAAAAGTTGGCGTTAACTCGCCGATGCGACGCCAGGTGCACTTTATGGTCACGACGCGCCCGTCATTTTTTCCACTGCAGTGCTCGCCGCCGCAGTTGGGCACACGCTGGAAACAGTGAGTCAACAGGTATTTCTCTCTTCAGACAGAAGAAATCATTCGAAAAAAAAACATTTTCAAGTCTTGGAGGTGGAAAAAAAACCCCAAAAATTTACTTAAATCAATATGTTTTTTGTATTCTTATATATTTCAAATAACGAATGCCATATGGACAAGATTAAAACCCTGGCCGATGTATGTTGGCCAAAAACTAATGATTATAATAAACAAAACCTGTTAAAGGTGATGACAGTTTTCTAATAAATATAAATATAATCTTATTTTATAATAATCCTTTCAGAAAACACAGACGTGTTAACAGCAGAGTATTCACCTGAGTCACTCCTAGTTAGTACACTGTGAATCTCATGAATATTGCACGCTGCAAGAAAGTTTAGAGCATGCGAGATCGCGAATTTATTTTGAACTAAGCACGTGACTTGAGAACTTGCACGCTCTGTCTGTGGTAATGGCCGGTTCTGTTGTTGGCTTATAGTTTGCATACAAAATCATTGAACTTTGCTATAACAAAAAGTTTATAAAGGATAGGATATTGTGGTTAGCGTTCGCAATAAAATGGATGTAATAGCAAAAACTTACTAAGAAATAAAACTCTTTGTATATGTCTATTTGTTCTGAGTTTATAAAAATTATTCACAATATTATTTGTAGTACAAACAAACTTATATTCGTTCGTCTACAAACTTTTGTATTTTTTAATGTATTTTTCATATTTGACATTTCTAATTTACACGTTCAGCCAGCCAAGTCGGAAGTTAGCAATTTCCCTTTTCTTACTAGGAATTAGAAAACGATCCGGCAATGGAACCCGCGACCCAAAGTAGTGTAAGGGATGAGGATTTAACAATGAGCCCAAACATGGACATTCGCTTTGTTGTTTCGTTTATAATAACATCAAAAAATCTCGTAGCAGTTTGGTCGTTTACGAAGCAATTTCACCTTCTAACCCAATTTATTCGAGCGATAAAACTTTGCGGAAAAAAGCTGTTAATATCAACTTTGTTCATTATATTAATCGATTTATTCCTCCGCAGCTTCTGTACGTCGTCGGCACACTTAAAGAAGTATTATTTATAATATAAACAGTAACTTTTGAATATATAACACCAACGAATGAAAAAAGGAAAAACTAAAGTGTCCAACTTCCTCAAGTGACATCAAATTGCAATGTTTAAATGAAAATTAACCGTGATATTTTAGCAATATATTTGCATTATACTCACCGTTCTTGCTCGCTCACGATCTCATGGTAGGAATTAGGGAAGATTTTTTTTTTCATTTTTGAAAACGAGTAAGTAAATAGCTTTTAGTATGCTCAATCTTTAAATATCCAATCTCAGCCGCGAACAACTTTTCAAGGCCTATTAAAGTTGTTCGGTGAGAGTATGGGCATAGGTTAATATTTTTTATGGCACTAATGGAATTTTCCAAGTTAAATATGAAACACGGATGAGTTCAATAAATTTCCACTGTCTTGTCCTTTTTCTTTCAGAAGAAATTTTAATATTTTCTAACTATATAAGTTTTGTTATTGTCATGTTTAACAATAGCAATGCTTTATTTATATTCTTTCAGAGGCTATTCAAAATTTATATATAAAATAAATTACATTAAAACTGGATTATTCTTGTAAAAATTAATTAAAAGGTGAACTTTTATAGTATTCGTAAAACATTATAGTTTGTACCTAATTCTGGCGTAAATCAAAAATTTAAAGCACGCGACAATAATTACCAAGATTATAATAATTATTATGGCATATTTAAAAGATAGTAGACAGGCCCTAATTCTAAATGAGTTGTCGACAATAACTTCAAAACACCGGCCATAATTTGTCGCTTAACGATCATGTCGAGTGCCGTATTTTTTAACAAATTATCTTAAAATACCACATTATAAATTCCATAAGGTAATGACTTAATAAAAACACGCGATGATATCATATTTCATAGCCCAAACTCTCACAAGCCGTTACTTAAGAGTTACTTAAATAACTTTCATTTATATTTTACCTATTTCATAAAATGTGTATTATGAATATGTATAGATACTCGTATTTGTATATTCATAGATGAAAAGTGCTCTTTGCACGTTTCTGTTTCAGTCTATGGATTTCCGAATGCTCAAAGTAACAGCGACACCGCATCATTGACTGTTGTTCTGTGGCGGGGGTATCATGTATCATCAAGTGAACCTCATGCTCGTCTGTTGATATCTATGATAAAAAATAAGAAGTAAAAGTGGTATGTAAGGATCGGAGCATATGGAATTCCGTGATCTCTGCCTACCGCAATGGGAAAGAGGCGTGATGTATATGTACATTGTACATATAATTATATATTCGTTAATGCGTTTTTAAGTGCTTGTGTTGGGAATGGTTACATACTTTTCAATATTCTTATCTATAACTTAAGTGAAACCGTTATAATTACATATCTATAATACATATTTTGTAAATAAATTCATGATTTTTTAAACAAATATAAACGCCTAATTTTCTTACACTAGCGTTTTACATTATATTATAATCAGAGTGTATATTGTGAATACAATGAAATTGGCAACACCACAATGTATTATACATTTTACAACAATGGAAATATTAAATACAATGTTTAAGGTGTTAAATATAATCTTGATGTAATGGAATTCATAGAATGGAATTCTAAACAGTTGTGAAAAGAGCTCCAATGAATTTCAAGCTTGAAAAAATACAGAGTATGTATGCACTGTGACAGCCGTAGTGATATCATACTTTTAAAATAATATAAACAGAATAATTTTAATTTTTAATAGGCTGTAGAAACTTATCACAAGTTAAGAACATTATGTTGAGTCACTGTCGGTTTTATGTACTGTGGTATCACTTGGTGGAGTTATATCCCTTTGTTAACCACATTAGACAGATTCATTCAGATTTGACGAAATGAACGAGGTACTAAATAAGGTTTATTTGATGTAATAATGCTTTACTTATTCTGTTTACGAACTCATTTTCATAATATCATATCTTATTGTCAAATTTGGTACAAGCCAAAAAAAGCTTTTACCACACATTCAAATTTTTATTCTGAGATTGGCTCGTTCTGCTCATAGTCAACGATATGTAAGAATATTTCTAGAAAAAAAAAAGAATATGTTCATAATATAGAGTCAGGTTATACTCGGTTTGTTATTAACTTGTCGAATGAAATTTTCTTCTAAAGCAGAAATCTTTTCTGACGGTCTCCCCGCGACCACGGTTGCTGAAAAGCATCCGAAACGTCGGGATAAATAATTTAAACAATATAAATAATAAATCGCGTTTTAATCCGGTATACAGTATTTTATTTAAATGTGTGATACTCGCGTTAATAAAAGACAATATTAAGCATAAATCTTCTTATAATATTGTAATATTGCTAATGTTTGTAACCATTATGACCTATAATAATAATTAGAGTAAGGCTATAATTTGAGATACCACAAAAGGCTGTATTCTGATTTTTTTAATGAAAAAAATAATTGTATTTTTTTTTCATAACTACTTCTCGTTTGATGTCCAAAACTAATTAAATACAGTTTGCTATTAAAATATTGACAGTGTAAAATATATCAGAGTCATTATCAGTCGCATGTTTTGGCCACGTCCTACAATGTGTTTGCGGCTTACGCACTATCGTGAGCATCGCCAGATGGTGCGCCGTTTCAGCCGAGTGTGTCGTCCGCAGATTTGCATCTTTAATTGAACACGGGCTGTGGGCGTGTCGATGTCCCCTATGAATATGCATTTTACATTTTTGAGATCAACAGATCGACATCTAAGTTAGTTAGAGAGAATTTATTGAGGAGATTTAACGATAGAATGCCTCAGACGTTGAAATGGAGGGAAACCGCCGTTTAATACAAATTGCCGTAAGTTATGAAAATAGTCACAGATTTAATACAGTTTTGCGCAAATTAAGTATTAATAACCCGTCAATTTATTTTTAAGTGCACATTCGCACGGGTACAATGTAGATGTACTATACACAAAAAAATAGCTTTATATTGGTGAAAGAATTTTTAAAATCGTTCGATTAGTTTCTGAGTTAAATCGTAACAAACAAACAAACAGATCTTTCCTCTTAATAATATTAGTATAGATATAGATGTTTCTATAGACAAAACGAGTATATGAACAAACAGAAACATAATGAGAGCGACGTATTTTTGGTACATATACCTATAATTCTTAGATTTTTTATGATTGAATTATTGATTATTTATATTGATAAGCGATAGTGTATAATTTGCTTACTACGATCCTTTGAAGATAAATAGACTAAATAACTAATATTAACTTTTGCACCAACGAGTTAAAAAAATAAGTTGCAGCAACTTTCAGAAAGTTAGACACTAAACGGAACGTGCAAACTTCGGTACTGTGTAGTCTATTTTTATTAAATACTTTATAAAAAGAGTTATCTAAGTAAATCTGTTCAAAAACCAAAACCGTTAATATTTTAATGAAGTTAACAGATAGAAATCTTACAGCTTTGTTTGAGTTAGGTCTCCATAATTAATCGAGTGACCGCTGCACTCGGCCTAACGAGCCGGCCTTGGGGACACGCGGCTTAAATGGTCCATTTATTATATCTCAGTATATAAAGTTTATTAGTTTTAACTGTTAAAGCTTTATTAAATATTTACAAGTGTAAGTAACTTCACAACATCACCCTATTCATTCGTAATTAGTACAAAGTAATGATCACATTGTACATAATTAAGATATTATGCAAATATTCTAAGCTCTTATGTGAAGTTATAGAAATGTTACGAAATTACTGAATATCGCGATAATCCAGCGCCAGATGTTCCAACTCTCCCCCCTTTCCACCGGTTTCTTGTCTAATTAAACCTCATTGCACAAAGCTCATTTCAATATTTAATTGCTGCGGGCTAAGTGAATTAAAAACTAGTGCATTCAAACTCATTCTGTTCGCCGTTAAACTGCATTACTTAGTTTAATGACTCTATCTTAATGATAATTAAGAGAGAGTTTAGTTATACAAGATGTGCCACGGATATCCAGAGATGGGCTTTATTTTTGTATACATCTATTTTTTGTATATAAATAAAAATCAATGTTTGTTTGTCCTCTAGCACTCTTAAACTTTTCATGAGTTTTTTGTGAAACTTTGATGAATACGCATACGCATACGCGAAGGTTCCTGATTCCGAAAAAAAAGCACTATTTTACTTTTTAGCTATTTTTCTTAAATAAAATTACTAAGTTAATTAAATTAAAATTTTCACTTTGAAATAAAATGTTCTAAACACATTTTATATATTAACGCGCAGTTGTTAGAGCTCGTTATCATAGCGATTTGAGAAGATGGCAGATATTCTTACTTCCTTATCCGCCGACTTCAACTTTTACATGTTGCTAAATCTTCCATACAAAGTACAATTTAGAAAATGTCACGTATTCTATGATCTATGTTAACTTGAAATGTATGCAGATACTCGTGAAGTACTCAGCTCATAAAAGTTCCACTTAACGTAAAGCAGAATAACTTTTCTGCAACATTAACTTTCTTACTTGACAAGTGTTCTATCGGTGTGGAGCTCTCTGCGCACTGCGGGAGTATTGCCAGTCTGGAAAAGAACCAGACAGACAGGCGGTTTTACAAAAAAGTAAGGAAAGAGATCAAGAGCAGGCTAATTACATTTCCATTGGGTCATTTAGTCTGGACCTCCACCGATGTTAAAAACAAATGAGTGCGATATGTGTTTTGTGTGTTTATCTAAATGAATATAGAACTTCCATATCTAAATTATTATTTTTTTTCAAGTCAAAATAGTTTTTGTAACGTTTCGTTCACCGAATGAACAACAACTAATCCTTTAGCTAACTAAAAAAAAATCTAAATCTTTTTAAGGTAGTTTTTAATTTTTATGGAGAAACATTTATTTAAAACTTCTTATCGCTGAGTATGATAGAATAAATCAAATTGCGCGAATTTTGTTCTGTTCGTTTTCAAGTGTTCATAAGTAGAAATGTATATTTCTTCGATTTGGTTCGCGTTTAATAGGTGCGAAAGGGTCTGTGAGTGGGTCCCTGCGACTTCCGAGATACATTTGGATATATTGTGTACGAGCTGGGTCTGATTAAATGGCGACCGAGGTCGTTAGGACGCCGCGGAAATTTGTTTTGACCCGCCTCTTCCAAGTAAATAGTGTTAGCTGCGGATTCTATTATCGCTGACTCCTTGAGGGCGCCATTCTGGAAGTTATTCGCTTGACGTTTGTCTCGATTTGGGGAACTCTTCGTTAGTAAGAAACAAAGCGGTGATCCGAGAATAGACCTATTTCGTACGCCTATCATGGATTTTATTTGTCTCTATCGTTTATGTGAAAAAGCTGGAGTTGTATCGAATGAGGTGTGGATTCCGTATCAGTAGGGCTATTCACGATCATTCGAAATCGATCCGCCCGGAAAGCTACGCTCTCCCACTGAAAGTTTTTTCGTATTTACCGGATATGAAAATGGTATTCACAATTCCCATAGGATTGAGCATCGGCATTCTTCGGGAGTTTCCGATTAGAATCTTAGTATAAAATGATAGAAAGCTTGATATATCGGTACGAAATCTTGTAATATCGGAACGGAAAGTTTTCGAATGATCGTGAATAACCCTACAGGTCTTAATAGATCAACATTATACATTATATTATTTACGTTTTGATGAGAAGACATGTTTTTTTTAAATTTAAGTAATTATATCGTTCGTTTTCATGTTCTCAATGTTTTCATTTTTCAATCGACTAAACATAATTAAAATATTCACAATATGTTAATAATTTTGGATTCTGTAATTCGCAAAATGAAAACAGACAGAATAAGAAGAAGAATTAGAAGAAAAAACATATTTATTTAACTGCGTCGTGACGTTTTAATCCTGTATTGGCCCAGTTTATGTATATGTTACAGGATTGTTATACAAACCGTTCGTTTATAATTTCCCGAGTGAATTTGTAAACGCCCAATAAATTATTATACAGAGACAAAAAAAAAACGTTCTCATTTGCGGGAATTTATAAACGAACAATTACCAATGGTGTGTTTACAATAATCCAGTGACATATACACGTACAACAAGTTGCGCGAGACATGCTTTTTTATTCAAATATTTTCTAATCCTCATATTTTAATCTATATTCCGTAAGATGTAGATACTCTGACTTCTGAGTAAATATAAATCCAATATTTGTCATAAGGGCTGCTCGGTTTGAATAACAAATGTAAGTCGTTACTTACGCGGTAATGTAATGCAAACATTGAGATCACTTCGTTCCTCGCACAACGAATACTTGATTTCATTTTCTATTTGTTTTATTTTGTACAAGCTTAATCATTCCATGATAGAATTTTTAAATTATACTAACTAGACCTCACGGTCAAACTTTCCTTCAAACAGTTTCAGATTTATTAAGTTTCGAACATCAATATGACGTCACTAGTTGTAGATGGCATGACAGTCACTGATGCGCTATCGACCTAATTCTTATTTTATATTTTATAGCCTCGCTTCTAATGTGAGTACACTAGCCATTCCTATAAATTATGACTCTATATAATAATTTGAGATAAAAGTAAAACGGAACATTAAGTAGATAGGTATTATTTTTGCACAGATATACATACATATGTATGTGGAAATAAAGCCGTAAAATATCACTGACTCTCAGTTAAAAAAATATTCAAAGTCAATAAAAGTAACGCTAATAATAATAATAATTTATAGGATACCCGGAACACATGACCGGGAACAACAAATATTTTCCCGGCCACAATATTGACCGGGGCAAGCTTTCAAACAGATTGGGCCCGGTAATTAATGCGGCCCGGTAATTAATGTCCGTTTCACCGTATTTAACAGCGATTAAACGATTTACGCGATAAATACGAGTGACCATGTGTATGTATGTTTGTACTCCCTGATGACTTATATACGTAAATCCTCAAATCAGTACTGATACAGAAAAATATAGCTGCATCTAAGGATATGGGTTCGATTCAGGGACTAAAACGATCTCAAAATATATATTATCTAGCAGAATACATGGGATGATGAACTATAACATAGTAAAAAAATAAAACATAACCATCAAAATTTGACCAGAAATGGAGAGGGACGATTAAAGAAGGAGAACAGTATACATTTAAAGCATTTTGATTTTTTTTGTCTGTCTGTCTATTTATTCCTGCTAATCTTTGAAGATACTATACTGATTTTCATGTAGCTTTGACACATTATGAGACTGAGCTTAGTTTGGGGCAATATCAAACTTGGTTTCATCGAAATCGGATGTTTATGGTTAACTTGCAAGCTCAGCTTGATGAAGCACACGCGGAATCGCGATTTATCTATATTGATTGTTTGTAAGAGGAAATCACTAGAAAAACAATATTAAATCTTGGTAAAATTAGTTTTAAGATGAAATTTTTAATATAGTTGAGGGAAAAAAGAACAGGGCAGGAATACATAGAAGAAAGTTCGGAAAGATCCAAGACCACGGTTGCTGTGAAGCAATAACTCGTTACATCCGTTGAAAGTTAACATTATTAATTCTAAAATAAATAGAGTCAGAAGCTGATTTGTATATATATATATCTTAACCTAATAATATTAAAATATCATGTTAATACATATTCTCGTTTATAAATATAATATTGTAAAGCTAAATCAATCAAATTCGGTTTGATTCGCACTCGAGGTTGAACGACTTCTGCAATTCCATCCGCGCCACTCCTCGATAAATCAAGCCCAATTCATTTAAATATATTTATTGCACATGACAGCCCTATATCACCGCTATCGACAATGGCGGGAAACGGCTTAGCCGAATTTATATGGAATTTTTATAACCGCCATCCATCTGCGGGGCTTTCGCGCGATCTAACTCGATTTTAATATGCACGTGGATTGAAACAATGCTCTAGAAGTGTTTTATTTGCTATAGTAAGAGCTACTGAAAGTATATCCTATTAAAAGAGAATAATTTTCACAGAACAGGAAAAATAAGATAATTTTATATAAACTACTAGCAAAACGCCCCGGCTTCGCACGGGTGCAATTTAGATGAAAATAAGTTACACGCTGATAATGTAGCTTTCTAATGGTGAAAGAATTTTTAAAATCGGTCAATTATTTTTTGTATTAAATCGTAACAAAACCGCAAAAATTGAAGAAAATGACAAAGTATATACAATACTACCCCTCGCAGCATTGCTCGCTGCGCTGCGCTGCTTGAAGCCGCACCGGCCGCGGCGCGACGGCCGCGGCGTGTATTTTTGTTTGTATTGATATTTTTAATTTCGTAATATCTTTTGAATGGAATGTCCGATTTCAATAATTCAAAAAGTAGTCAATAGGTATTGAAACAGTCTTGGATATGAAATAATTTATTTGGATAAGAATTAATATAAAGGTGGATAACATGGTCTGATTTTGAACGGCATTTCTTTCAATTTTTTAAATGTTAAAAAGTAGTTATAGTAACATAACTACAATAGCTAGATATATGATCTCGCGAAGTTTTTTGTTGATATTGATATGTTCTATAATATTGTAGAACATTTTTTTGTTCTATCGTTAATACTTTCCGCAGCGCATGCGATGAAAGACATATTTTGGCTAATTTTTTTACATCTTGAGTTGGTTTTAGTAGGAATTTCTAAGGATCTCTATTTTTTTTCTAGTAATAAATATAGCCTATGTTACTCAGCGATAATGTAGCTTTCTATTGGTGAAAGAATTTTTGAAATCGGTCCAGTAGTTTCGGAGCCTATTCAATTCATACAAACAAACAAACAAACATAGAGCAGACACCACAATAAATATATTTTATATCGCGAAGAATTTAAATTATTTCACATCAAAATAATTTCGAAGATGAAAAGACAAGCTCGTATAATGCGATTCAAATAAGAACAGGACAAGGACTTTATATATATATAAAGTCCTTGTCCTATAGGAATAAGAACATCAATGACCTCTGCCTGTCAAATGTCACTTGAAAAGTACAATTTGTTACTTTTTTTACTGTTATACAATTCATGATCGTAAATATACTTCGTACTCGGTTAAGTGTTTATAAAAGAAGTGTACATAAAGTTATAATATAAATAATGATATTACGGTGATATCTGATTATTTAGTCAAAACTCATACCAACCAATTGTTGTACAAAATTTAAACAAAGGATTTTCCTAAAGCTCTGCGTAGTTGGAAAGGATACCGTCAGTACGACAGAAATAGAGAGGCGAGTGCGGGACTCACGCGTACACTTCTTTACAAAGTATACTGCCGAATGCCGACCTCTTTTTATTAAGATTTCGTTTTTCGGAAATTCATAGATATAAACCATAACATGAATATTGAATTTTGATATTCTTGTCTCTCATTTGAAGCACGGAATCATATAAATAACTCTGCGGCGACAGAACTGGCAGCAAATCATATACGAGTCAGACTAATATTATCTTTTATTAACGTGAGTATTATACATTTAAATTAAATACTTGCAAAAAAGTGACCACGGTTGCTGAAAAGCATCCGAAACGTTGTCATAAATAAATAAATAAATAATTATAATATTTTATTTATACGAGTCAGTCTGCTTTTTGTGTTCGTGACTATGATCAGTACTTTAAAATATTGTTAGTATATCACCAGTGATTAAACACTGTCCTAGGATACTTCTCGACTCTTATAAACGCGAGTCCTAAAATTGTATTTTTGAGAACTGTAGCACCGAAGTTCGATAAAAGCATATATTAATATCTTGATAAAAAATCTTAATACAAAAAGCAATTTATGAGAATAAAGATCCGGTGCGTCCCCTGGGCCCTTCCGTTCAACTTGACGTCGCAAATTGGCCGAACCCTTACATCAGATTTATTGAAGCTAATAAAACGAAACTACGCTTATATAAGGTCAATGACCCTAATACCAGTCTTTGCTAAATCTAGATGGGAGGTTCTTCCGCAGATACAAGTCTATTTGATGTAGTGGCGGGACCACCATACAAGCCCAAAAGCCCGGCTTGCCCTACTGTTAATGCAACCATAAAAAGAAATATAATAATACCCTTAACGTAATTATATAACTTGAGCATATTTTTACGTTAACATATAAAATAAAAAAAGCATTACGTTAAAGTCGGCAAGCCAGTCTTTTGGGCTTGTTTGGTCGTTCCGCTGCCTACAAGCACATCAAACGTAAATGTATTTGTCACTCCATCGTTACTACGAGGTAAAACAATGTAATATTATGTGTACTTTATGAAAAATAAATGAACCGGATATCAGTGTATGACGTCACCAGCTCCCAAGGGCTTTCGCAGCGAATGAAGGAGGGTAAACGTAGATAATGTTGAATTACAGAGCCGTCGCGATCACAATACCCCCGGGACGCATTTTCTATTACCTAAAAATATGGAAATTAAAATAGACTTACACAGTTTTCTTACTTTGTGCTACGCAACCGCCAACTGCTTAGGATAATTTATTCCGATGATTCGTATTAAGAATAACTAATTAATGATCAAGATTCTAGTGATATTTATCAATTATTACAAATTATTATTTGTATTTAGCAAAGATTAAGTTATCATTTAAATAGCTAAGTATCCTTTACATACAATTAAAATAGTCTCATAGTTTATAATAACATCCATATGCAAAATAAGCCTTATCTCAAGTAATATTTGATTGGAATTTAATTATAACTAGGTAATAAATTTCGGAATACTGTTAGCGATAAAATACATAATATATTGAGGGATTACACAAGGACCTCTGAAACAGTATATTCAATTGCTTCTATTCCAACCGGGCGGTCTGGTTGCGTGGTGTGACAGATTATAACTATTGATAGGTATATTCGGCCTAAGCACTTAGTCGGCTGTTCCGCAAACGTCATGTTTTAATTTGATTTATTTGTTGGTGAATAATTGCATTTACTCTTAAGCTGTGTCATGACAACTTGATTGGCAAAACAGTGAATATTATACTGATTTATTTGAAATAAAGGACATGAGATGATTTTAAATCAAAACACTAAATAAGCATGAGTTCAAAATGGCGGCCTCTTCTTTTTGTTATAAGGAATCTCCCGTAGAATCTCTCCGTTCTGAGGATGGGATGATTGGGACGCAGGAGAGGGTTACACCCAACCTTGGCATCAAAGGTGATGGAGTCCTCGTATCCAACCACCGGGGTCCCGTGGTGGCATACTTTTGATTATGGAGGATTGAGGGTTGGAGGTTTTAGCGGGTAGCTCCCAGTGACCCAGCTGCCTGGAGTAGAGGGCTCATATCAGGCAGACTGGTAGGGTGAGACCCACACTCCCTGTACTACCCCTGACGCAACGGGTACGTAAATGTATTTGAACTCGGTAAAAGAGGGTTGCTATTAATCTCCGTTTTTTAAAAGACAGTAAATTAGGCAATAATAAACCATTATAACTAACGCAACTATTTAATACCTTTAAATTTAGCATTACACAGATACAAAAAAGGTCACATTATAATCTGTGTTTACCCCGGCGTCGGGGGAGGTTCCCAGTAATTGTCTCATGTCTTATTCATGGCGCAATGTCCCGCCGGTGTGCATGTGTGGCACGCGCTCTATATTACCTTATTACTATAAATATGTTGAGTTTTTAATAAATTTTTAAATTTTTTTGATAAAAACGAAATATATATATGTTTATACCATAAACAAAGAGATGATAATCACTTACCACTTCTTAAACTACATACATATTGCATGCCTCTTTCCTATTAGGGTTGGCATAGATCTTGGATTTCTTAAGTGATCCCACGAGAATGTAAGTGAGTGCTCCTACTTCACCATACATTCTGCTGATAGAGGACAAATCTTTGTTTTTATTTATTTTTATTTTTTTCGTTTATATATACTCGTATATTTTTCGATTATTATAGTTAATTACTTAAAGATGTCATGTGGAACATGGTGTAATGGTTGCAGCTCCTTACAAAACATTTGTAAAACAAAAACTTGGCGATTAAAAAAGAGTGGCGGCGAGTTTCTTGCCAGTTCTTCTCGTCCGCTCTACGCCCTTGATTTGTGAACTGGCTGTAAATGTAAAACTAGAAGCATTTAATATGTATTTTTTATTGACGTTCATAAGTGTACATTGTGTTACCTAAATGAATAAATGATTTTTGAATTTTGAATTGATCGACTTGTTCCGCGTACAAACTATGAACACAAATTCGCAATTTTTAAGGCCATTATAAAAAATTTAAATCGTTTATATCTCTCTAATAGTCTGCCTTCTAATAAGACAACATAAATATCAGCGTAATAAAGTACAGTAAGTGAAACGTTTCAACCAGTCACTTTCATATTTATTTCACTGCAAGTAAATTAGAAATACATTAACTGTAAATTCAAATCTAACACAAATAAGTCAGGGCAACACAACAACAATGGTAGATAAGTACGGACAGGTCGAGATACAGGAGGTAGTCACGATGCAATTAAGCGAGATATAAATTAAGTTATCTACGTTATTGCGAGCCCTGCGCACGCGCAGAACCCCGAGGGTTGAATACCATCGGTAAATAGTGCGTCACACCTTATACCGTACCCTGAATGAGGCGTGACTGCACTTTATGTCATTAATTTTATATGTGTTAATACGTTTTTTTCTTTCATGATAAAACAGAACAACATATTCTGTTAAATTGTTTTCTCTAAAAATATTGACGTTCTGAAGAAAATAATTCAAACAACAATTCAACAAACAATTGTTGGCGGGAAATAAACTATACTGACATAAATAATAATAATATGTTTATTTGACACAAACACTCAAACATTTGACAATCTTATCTTACAAGAAAAACAAAATTTTCACTTTTATCAAAAAGAAAAAAAAACTATAGCTAAAAATATAATATAAAGTAAAATATGTACGATAATAAATTAACATTTTTATAAAATAAATGCTGCAGTGCGGTGTCAAAAGGGACTCCACTCAGCATAAGCTGAGATCATGAAACAGTACCCTATTACAAAATAAACATTTATATCGTATTCCAATACAAAAGATACGATACTATAATATAATAAATATATTTTCAAAAAAGCTTGGTTTCCTCTAATTTTTCGGTATTTTCCTTTTGTTATTCATATATACCTACCTATTAATTTATTAAGTACATTAACCATAGACACAAGTACGTATCGCGTTTACGAGAGCATTTAGCAAGTTGAAGAAGAGTTTTCAGGAAGATTTAAATCATAAACTTCAACATTTCCTAACCGTCTATTGTTCGTACAACAATAAACCATAAACAACAATGTTAGCGGGAAGTGAACAACTCTGCCAGTCTCGCGAGAAGGATGACAGATTGATTAATGATAGTTTTGTAATACTTATCTAAATCTAAGATAAACGAAGGCTCAAAAAATATAATTATTATTTTGCACTAATTTTTCTTAATCCTTTCCGGATGCCTTTTCTGGAATAATAAAACTTAAGTTTAAGTAACTTAAGTATTTTTAAATATTAATAAATAAATAGGCATACACTTCCGGTTTACAGTAAACAGGCATATTTTAACCGGATGTGACCTACCAACGCATATTTTACTATCATCATCTGCTGATAGCGTCTCTGATGGAAGGCTGTCTGGTTGGATAGTAGTCTTATAACTGTCAATTATAAAATATAAAGAGACATGAACATCAGCAACGTCATAATTACTTTCAGCACTTCAACTCGCACTTATTATATATATATATTTTTTTTCTTATTTATATTTTTTATATAAAAAAAAGGAGCCTATGAAAACTTAGAGAACTTTTACCTTAAAATAGCCAAAAGTATATGTACCACGTGCGCTGTGATGTATTATGCTACAGTAAATATAAATACGTGTATAATTACGGCTATCATCAAAATGCGATTCCATCGGGCTGAGGTGCGAGTATGAATTTAAATAACGGCTTGAACGTGTCTGTAATACAGGTTTAATTTGTTCACGTATAGTATTAAAAACAAATGTATTAATAATTGTTTTTTTTTGTAAGTTTTTGTAATGAACAATTTCAAATTGCATTCCTTAGTAGATTTCTATTTATAAATTGCACAAACAGTTTTCAATATGCTATTTAAACAATAGCAGGGGCTTCCTCATGGTAATACATTTCCAACCTAATCAACCAATTCTAAGAGAATTAGGCGGGTATATAAAGTACCTACTAGGTGGCCACAGAAAGAGTTTTAATATTTGCACGGAAAAAAGATTTTCAACTACATTTACTCGTTCTTCCTATTCTTTTTGCTACATTTAAATTTAAAAATAGAATCCGCAACAACAATCTCTCTTTTTCTCAAAACTAATTATCACTTAGAAGGTATTTAAGTTAAAATCTGGCAATTTGTGACTAGCCGTTTTTCTGGCGCGACGCCATATCTCAGGGGAATTAGCAACACCTGCAACAGATAAACGTCTTAATTACCTTTGTTTTCCCCCGGCGCCCCCCATTTAGCGAGGACACTTGTATCTTGGAGCATTTTACAAGATTTATTTCAGACAATGCCCGTTAAGCTTTTCCTCAGTGAAAATTCTAAAAATAAAAATAATTTCTCTCGCAAGATGTGAAACATAATTAATTAAAGTATTTAGTATTGTTTTTATTACATATAAATATACAACTTTTTCTAATACAAAATGACAATTTCTTATTTAACATTTTATGTGTTTCGTCGCAATAATCGATTATTTTCCTATCTTTTATTTAGAAAGAAGGACATAATATACACAAATTGCGTTTTTGTGTGGTTTTACTGACAACGCGTAATTTTAAAAAGATTTTTTTTTGTATAACTCTACAATTCGACGATACTCCAGCTTGTTAGCAACAACTTTAAAAACTAAATTTATATAAAATTTTCACCCAAAGCGCTGAAAAAGGGAAACGTCCCCGCGTGTACAATTCCATATCGGAGACAATTAGCGCCACCTGGCGAGATAAGGTTTAATCCTCACGGGTCCGGGGCGGCGCCCGGGGCGCAGGGGACAGCTCGCTTCGTTAGCGCTGCTTAGTGCTTACCGCTAACACTGCAATACGGGCAAAGAGTATGGAATTTAATGCAGATATAATATTATAGTTGCAACATATTATGTCACATTATAATTGTATAGTCAAGTTTTGATTAAATAATGCTTGCTGTCAGTTAATATAAAATTAGCAAATGTGTTCACTTGTTTTTTTAAGGGCAAAACATTACTCCATATGTATGATTGTAAAATTAAAAATATATTATAGTTATTTAGCACTGTCCATACAGCTGGCAACGTGCTTAACAATAGTAATACCCATAGTATTGATTTAACAAATCAATACTATGGGTATTATGTGCTAGCTATGGCGACGCGATGTTGTGTGTAATTATTTGTTTTATAAGATTTTCACTGAAATGCAAGGAATCAGAGTTTGAACACAACTTCTAATTCTAATGAATTTTATCAAAAATAGTTGAGTCAATAATAATCCACATAACAGCCAGACTGGTTCTCCTAGGTTTAATAAATTATAACCAATTCCCAAATTTATCACGATTTATTCATAAGTTATGTAAATGTAATAATGTTTTAATCACTTCAATTCCTTTTTTTCCTTTGATATAATTTGATTCCTCAACGCCAAGTCGAAACCACTTTATTCAACTCTATAGTATTGGAACAGAGGGTTTATTTTATTACTATAGTACAAAACTAGTATGATATACCTAAACATATAACAAGTTAAGTTCTAATTCCGAATTAATTGCTCCTGTGGACAAACTACGTATCTACGATATTTACTACTCTGTGATTCTCTCGCCGCTTCTACCCAATAATTAGCAAGAAAGCTCGAACACTACACTAGATAAGCGTTGAATTTTCACAAAATCATCCAATCAGCTGATTCAGAACGTAATTCAAGTGTATAAAGTTCAATCAAATATGAGATTGTATATAGTTTCTCGATGTTGACAATATTTTTGTTATAAAATATTTCTATAAACTTCCAGTTGTAGAGCTCTATAAAATGTCTTAAATAACCAAAGTACGCGACCCAGGTCAAATTTTAAATATATTTACAAGTGGAAAGCCCTAAATCAGCTGTCCTATACAGATGATGTCTGATTGCCCCTTTCCAAATATAATCTCTTTATTATTTTATTACTCGCTATAATGCAATTGGTGTATTATAATAATATCCGATGCCACCAATTTATGTTTGTATGAATATATTAAGTTATAAAGGATTGTAACTATATCTACATTTGTCCTACAAGTATACAAGTTTACAAAATAACATACACTCGAATGGCAAAACTATTTTGTCAAACATAAAGAAAAGTTTTCAAGCACTGGAATCGTTTTTTTTTTAAACCAATTGGAAAATTTATTTCTATCGAGAAAATACAGCTGGAAAATTGATAGTTAATCTGTTTACGGTAACAATTTCAAACGAATACAACGATATAATGTTAAAACACAAATGACTTATATGTAAATAAAGAGATCTGCTAAAATATAACGTTATATTGTTGCAAAAACCCAGGCTATAATAAACATAGCTTCCAAATATTCACAGATATTTTAATTAGCAATTACCAATTGATTTCTTTTAAAAGCAATCTTGGATTTAAAAATGAAGTTAACATAAATATCAGCGACAACATAAATATCAGCGTAATAAAGTACAGTAAGTGAAACGTTTCAACCAGTCACTTTCATATTTATTTCACTGCAAGTAAATTAGAAATACATTAACTGTAAATTCAAATCTAACACAAATAAGTCAGGGCAACACAACAACAATGGTAGATAAGTACGGACAGGTCGAGATACAGGAGGTAGTCACGATGCAATTAAGCGAGATATAAATTAAGTTATCTACGTTATTGCGAGCCCTGCGCACGCGCAGAACCCCGAGGGTTGAATACCATCGGTAAATAGTGCGTCACACCTTATACCGTACCCTGAATGAGGCGTGACTGCACTTTATGTCATTAATTTTATATGTGTTAATACGTTTTTTTCTTTCATGATAAAACAGAACAACATATTCTGTTAAATTGTTTTCTCTAAAAATATTGACGTTCTGAAGAAAATAATTCAAACAACAATTCAACAAACAATTGTTGGCGGGAAATAAACTATACTGACATAAATAATAATAATATGTTTATTTGACACAAACACTCAAACATTTGACAATCTTATCTTACAAGAAAAACAAAATTTTCACTTTTATCAAAAAGAAAAAAAAACTATAGCTAAAAATATAATATAAAGTAAAATATGTACGATAATAAATTAACATTTTTATAAAATAAATGCTGCAGTGCGGTGTCAAAAGGGACTCCACTCAGCATAAGCTGAGATCATGAAACAGTACCCTATTACAAAATAAACATTTATATCGTATTCCAATACAAAAGATACGATACTATAATATAATAAATATATTTTCAAAAAAGCTTGGTTTCCTCTAATTTTTCGGTATTTTCCTTTTGTTATTCATATATACCTACCTATTAATTTATTAAGTACATTAACCATAGACACAAGTACGTATCGCGTTTACGAGAGCATTTAGCAAGTTGAAGAAGAGTTTTCAGGAAGATTTAAATCATAAACTTCAACATTTCCTAACCGTCTATTGTTCGTACAACAATAAACCATAAACAACAATGTTAGCGGGAAGTGAACAACTCTGCCAGTCTCGCGAGAAGGATGACAGATTGATTAATGATAGTTTTGTAATACTTATCTAAATCTAAGATAAACGAAGGCTCAAAAAATATAATTATTATTTTGCACTAATTTTTCTTAATCCTTTCCGGATGCCTTTTCTGGAATAATAAAACTTAAGTTTAAGTAACTTAAGTATTTTTAAATATTAATAAATAAATAGGCATACACTTCCGGTTTACAGTAAACAGGCATATTTTAACCGGATGTGACCTACCAACGCATATTTTACTATCATCATCTGCTGATAGCGTCTCTGATGGAAGGCTGTCTGGTTGGATAGTAGTCTTATAACTGTCAATTATAAAATATAAAGAGACATGAACATCAGCAACGTCATAATTACTTTCAGCACTTCAACTCGCACTTATTATATATATATATTTTTTTTCTTATTTATATTTTTTATATAAAAAAAAGGAGCCTATGAAAACTTAGAGAACTTTTACCTTAAAATAGCCAAAAGTATATGTACCACGTGCGCTGTGATGTATTATGCTACAGTAAATATAAATACGTGTATAATTACGGCTATCATCAAAATGCGATTCCATCGGGCTGAGGTGCGAGTATGAATTTAAATAACGGCTTGAACGTGTCTGTAATACAGGTTTAATTTGTTCACGTATAGTATTAAAAACAAATGTATTAATAATTGTTTTTTTTTGTAAGTTTTTGTAATGAACAATTTCAAATTGCATTCCTTAGTAGATTTCTATTTATAAATTGCACAAACAGTTTTCAATATGCTATTTAAACAATAGCAGGGGCTTCCTCATGGTAATACATTTCCAACCTAATCAACCAATTCTAAGAGAATTAGGCGGGTATATAAAGTACCTACTAGGTGGCCACAGAAAGAGTTTTAATATTTGCACGGAAAAAAGATTTTCAACTACATTTACTCGTTCTTCCTATTCTTTTTGCTACATTTAAATTTAAAAATAGAATCCGCAACAACAATCTCTCTTTTTCTCAAAACTAATTATCACTTAGAAGGTATTTAAGTTAAAATCTGGCAATTTGTGACTAGCCGTTTTTCTGGCGCGACGCCATATCTCAGGGGAATTAGCAACACCTGCAACAGATAAACGTCTTAATTACCTTTGTTTTCCCCCGGCGCCCCCCATTTAGCGAGGACACTTGTATCTTGGAGCATTTTACAAGATTTATTTCAGACAATGCCCGTTAAGCTTTTCCTCAGTGAAAATTCTAAAAATAAAAATAATTTCTCTCGCAAGATGTGAAACATAATTAATTAAAGTATTTAGTATTGTTTTTATTACATATAAATATACAACTTTTTCTAATACAAAATGACAATTTCTTATTTAACATTTTATGTGTTTCGTCGCAATAATCGATTATTTTCCTATCTTTTATTTAGAAAGAAGGACATAATATACACAAATTGCGTTTTTGTGTGGTTTTACTGACAACGCGTAATTTTAAAAAGATTTTTTTTTGTATAACTCTACAATTCGACGATACTCCAGCTTGTTAGCAACAACTTTAAAAACTAAATTTATATAAAATTTTCACCCAAAGCGCTGAAAAAGGGAAACGTCCCCGCGTGTACAATTCCATATCGGAGACAATTAGCGCCACCTGGCGAGATAAGGTTTAATCCTCACGGGTCCGGGGCGGCGCCCGGGGCGCAGGGGACAGCTCGCTTCGTTAGCGCTGCTTAGTGCTTACCGCTAACACTGCAATACGGGCAAAGAGTATGGAATTTAATGCAGATATAATATTATAGTTGCAACATATTATGTCACATTATAATTGTATAGTCAAGTTTTGATTAAATAATGCTTGCTGTCAGTTAATATAAAATTAGCAAATGTGTTCACTTGTTTTTTTAAGGGCAAAACATTACTCCATATGTATGATTGTAAAATTAAAAATATATTATAGTTATTTAGCACTGTCCATACAGCTGGCAACGTGCTTAACAATAGTAATACCCATAGTATTGATTTAACAAATCAATACTATGGGTATTATGTGCTAGCTATGGCGACGCGATGTTGTGTGTAATTATTTGTTTTATAAGATTTTCACTGAAATGCAAGGAATCAGAGTTTGAACACAACTTCTAATTCTAATGAATTTTATCAAAAATAGTTGAGTCAATAATAATCCACATAACAGCCAGACTGGTTCTCCTAGGTTTAATAAATTATAACCAATTCCCAAATTTATCACGATTTATTCATAAGTTATGTAAATGTAATAATGTTTTAATCACTTCAATTCCTTTTTTTCCTTTGATATAATTTGATTCCTCAACGCCAAGTCGAAACCACTTTATTCAACTCTATAGTATTGGAACAGAGGGTTTATTTTATTACTATAGTACAAAACTAGTATGATATACCTAAACATATAACAAGTTAAGTTCTAATTCCGAATTAATTGCTCCTGTGGACAAACTACGTATCTACGATATTTACTACTCTGTGATTCTCTCGCCGCTTCTACCCAATAATTAGCAAGAAAGCTCGAACACTACACTAGATAAGCGTTGAATTTTCACAAAATCATCCAATCAGCTGATTCAGAACGTAATTCAAGTGTATAAAGTTCAATCCAGCATAATACATTGCGCTTTACATTTGTAGTTAGCGCATAACCTTTGCTCCCATGTCCAGCTACGTTAAGAGTGTTTTGGTTATAAATGTCACAGAATACAATGGTTAAGTAAATTTTATCGCCGCTGTATCGAATTAAACTGATCCTTTATGTTCTATATCGCCGATAGTCTGTGTTAATTGGTAGAATGTAATGGCTTATTTCACTAAGAATGTCGTTCGTTTATGGCTCAGTGAAGTTGTGGTAAATAGTAAGCTCGCGTTAGTTTTAACAGCACTACTAGAACTAAATGCGTGATTAAGAAATAAGAACAGTACTCGATAAAGTAAATACGACATAGTGAGTCTGAGTTCAAAATAAATCTCAACGTGGAGCTCAAGTTCTTTCTGCATAGATATTTCACCCGAACATAGGGTAAACATCGTGTCTGAAGGGGTGTCCAACGTCAAGTCTATGAGCTAAAGTAGTCCCCTTAATTTTCATGTAGGATATATTATTAAGAGAAAAAATAAATATGTATAATATATAGAGAAATAAAATATATCTTATTTCCCCTGGATAATGTCTATATGATTTTAGTAAGAAATACAACTAACTGATATTTGTCTGACTGAGTTTGTCTAATTTGAATGATAAAGTTTTCAGGATTTCAGAGACACATAATATTATGTATGTAGGTTATTGAAGTTCCATACAGTTAGTGTAAATTGATATAATATGAACCTCGTGTACCTCTGTTTTACCTTCAGACGGACTAATTAATTGGAATGTTGAGGTATATTTTATATAAATTGACTGATATTTTCTGGGATCGTGCCTCATTCTAGAGCATTCGTGTCGTGCGTTGTGTATAGTATACAATTATATAAAAATAATAAAACTAAAAATAAAATAAAAAAAAGTTCATGATACTATATTCGGCCAATAGATATTAGATAGCTCACTGAGACCCATGCGAAGTCGCAGTATGTTACCGATATTGTAATGAAGAGGCTTCAGGAGAGGAAAGAGTTCAACAGGACTATACATCAGTTATCGGCACTCAGCACGTTCCCGTCAATAAGGCACGCATCTAAGTATGTATGTACAACGGCACATGTATCTTCACACGCCATTACCGTCGATACAGCCTCTATCTTTATTCTTTATATCTCTTTATAGAGCTCTATAGGTACGTAGGGAGCGCTCGGGGGTCGTTCTATACACATGAACGGTTATATATTTGGCGTGAGATATTTATAAACATTACGAAAAAAGGAAATTCAGTTTATAGAATTATGGTAAAATTACAGAGTAAAAATGTTAACACTGCTAAAATCTCTGAACAAAACAGGGGTCATTAGTAAAGTGTGTGTAATGAATATGAGATTGTATATAGTTTCTCGATGTTGACAATATTTTTGTTATAAAATATTTCTATAAACTTCCAGTTGTAGAGCTCTATAAAATGTCTTAAATAACCAAAGTACGCGACCCAGGTCAAATTTTAAATATATTTACAAGTGGAAAGCCCTAAATCAGCTGTCCTATACAGATGATGTCTGATTGCCCCTTTCCAAATATAATCTCTTTATTATTTTATTACTCGCTATAATGCAATTGGTGTATTATAATAATATCCGATGCCACCAATTTATGTTTGTATGAATATATTAAGTTATAAAGGATTGTAACTATATCTACATTTGTCCTACAAGTATACAAGTTTACAAAATAACATACACTCGAATGGCAAAACTATTTTGTCAAACATAAAGAAAAGTTTTCAAGCACTGGAATCGTTTTTTTTTTAAACCAATTGGAAAATTTATTTCTATCGAGAAAATACAGCTGGAAAATTGATAGTTAATCTGTTTACGGTAACAATTTCAAACGAATACAACGATATAATGTTAAAACACAAATGACTTATATGTAAATAAAGAGATCTGCTAAAATATAACGTTATATTGTTGCAAAAACCCAGGCTATAATAAACATAGCTTCCAAATATTCACAGATATTTTAATTAGCAATTACCAATTGATTTCTTTTAAAAGCAATCTTGGATTTAAAAATGAAGTTTCTAGGTCTTGAGGGATTTTTTAAAAAAGTGTGTATCGGATTACACTTTAAAAAACAATAAAAAAAATATTTTTTTTGTACTTCTTCATCTCACCGAAATAAATAACTTCAAATAACAAAACATGCACCTATCGGATTCTTCACGTCATAAACTCATGAATTCTAACTTATTGTGTACACAAAGGCTCGATAAACATTCCCAAAATCGTTTAATACGAGCTTCCGGGTTGTTTGGGGTCGTTATCTCGCGTCCCTGCAAACTTTAATAAAAAGCCAAGCGGACTAACCGACCAAGAATATCTAAAAGTTACCCTTAAGTTGCATTGAGGCTATGTCCAACCCTGACAAGTTATCTCAATATATTAGCATCAAAGAGGGACCCTTATAGTTTATACATTTTTTTATGTTATACAGGGTGTCCCAGAACTCAACGTCAAGCCGAAACGGGGCAACAGGATTGATTGTAACTATCATGAGAAAAATCACAAAAAAAATCTATCCCATGCATTTTGAAAATTATGGGCATTTAAGAAAATCCCAAAAATTTGATCAAACTGTACCCATTTTTGGGTTATTGTGGTTAATTTTTTATTATTTTTGTTCATTTAAACTGTGAAACCGTAACCCTAAATAACATTTCTAGAATCACAGTTAAAAATAATGACACAATTGCCCTAAGTTTCCTAGAAATAAGACTATTTGTTAAACTATAATTTTAAAAAATTTAAAATTTGTCGACTTTGAAAGGCCCTCCTTTAAAAATAATGTACTAGAGTGTCTTGGCAAGTGCCATTAAAAGTTGGCGCATTTAATCAGGATTGTAAAATGGTACAATACTTGTTAGTTTCATACTAAAAAAAACGAGTAAAAAAATAAAAACCTCAAGTAACCCGATTTTTGCTAACCCATTTTACTCAGTTAAAATTTTTTTACTCGCCCAAGCTCTTAGTAGGTCCTTAATTTTACGAAAAAATTATGGGAGAGATGGATAGTTGACATGTTTGCCATGAGTAAACGAGACTAATAGTGACGCCACTTTTACCAAAGTCAACAAAAGTAAGTAAAATTGATAAACTAATGAAAAATCTTGACCTAGTTTAGTTTAGGTTTATTGGAATAAAAGTCAGATAGGGAAATAACATTTTTTATTACAACAAATGTTCAAATTGTTTACCATCAGCCTCAATACACGCCCTACATCTTCTTAAAAAAGATCTACTTATTAGCCGGGCATATCCTCGAGAGTTGATGTCCTCGGCAGCTTGAGAAATTCGTTCACGCAGCTCGGCTACGCTCTCAATGGGCTTTGAATAAACTTTTTCTTTGAGAACGCCCCAATAAAAAACTTCCAGGGGATTTAAATCTGGGGAACGGGCTGGCCACGAGATAGTGCCAGAACGTCCAATCCATCTGTCTCGCTCACTCATGGCAAAAATGTCCACTATCTATCTCTCTCATAATTTGTTCGTAAAATTGAGACCTACCAAGAGCTTGTGCGAATAAAAAACATTTTAACTGAGTACAATGGGTTAGCAAAAATCGGGTTACTTGAGGTTTTTATTTTTTTACTCGTTTTTTTTAGTATTAAACTAACAAGTATTGTACCATTTTACAATCCTGATTAAATGCGCCAACTTTTAATGGCACTTGCCAAGCCACTCTAGTACATTATTTTTAAAGGAGGGCCTTTCAAAGTAAACAAAATTTGAAAATTTTAAATTCATTGTTTAACTAATAGTCTTATTTCTAGGAAACTTAGGGCAATTGTGTCATTATTTTTGACAGTGATTCTAGAAATGTTATTTAGGGTTACGATTTCACAGTTGAAATGAACAAAAATAATAAAAATTAACCACAATAACCCAAAAATGGTTACAGTTTGACCAAATTTTTAGGTTTTTATTAAATGCCCATAATTTTCAAACTGCATGGGATAGATTTTTTTTGTGATTTTTCTCATGATGGTAACAATCAATCCTGTCGCCCCGTTTCGGCTTGACGTTGAGTACTGGGACACCCTGTATATCGACAGATGAGCATGAGGTTCACTTGATGGTAGGTGATACCTCAGCCACAGAACATCAGTCAATGATATGCTGTCGACCTACTTTTTACTTTGGGCATTTGGAAATCCATAAACTGAAACTGATTCATAGACCTATAATTCTTTAGAGTTTAGACAATTAATTTTATAAAATATTAAACTAGTCCAGTCACGTCAGCGTCCAAAGTATATCGAGACCAAGCGAAGCATAACATCGAGATTTAACCCATTACCATAATTATACAGACTTTTCTAAATTATTCCTCTAATATGAAAAAAGACGGTACGTCTGTATGAGCTATCTTAGAGGGACATTTACAAGCGAATTCAATTTAGATCATTCGCTAACCTAGCCCCGATAGGGACGTCCCGCGCTTCGGACGACATTAAGTAATATATTATACTTTCTATGTTGTCTCAGTTGGTATACTATTAGATCTCTTATGTGTTCTTATGCTGCTGGAGTTGAAATATTATATGTGAACCATCTCATATGATATTTCAACTCCTACGCAGCGCTTTTAGTGACTCAATGCTATACAGCATCTGACGGCAAATGCTATCTACTACTAGACATGCATACATATTATATACTCAAGCCTTAAAGTAAATTTTTGCTAGTAGGCATTTTTTTTTCAAGTACATGATGAGTCTATAGACGTTGAACATTATTTTATTTTGTTTTCCTGAGATTCTGAAATGAAAATTTACTTCTGTTATTGTCCGGATGGATTTAGATTTATTTCTAACTTTATATACTTATTCAAAAATCTCGCTTTATCGAATATAAGAAGAAAACAAAACATATTTTAACTATATCAAGCTTATAATACGTTTATGAATAAAGCCGTTACTGTAATATTGCATTTAAAAAAAAAAACAAAACCCTAATAATAAGCATTCCCAAGACATCACTAATCCAAGGGACTCGTCAAACCCCGCTCACAAAATTGGATCGTCTTTTGCATAAAATGAAAATCGGATCGGAACTAACAAAATAACGTTGAAAGGTCTGATAACCGGCCCCGGACAACGATATTCGTAAATACTTTCCAACTAGGGGGACCTTCTCGGTTAGCAAGTTTGGCAAAGATGTTTTAAATATTCTTCCGGCTTGTTTATATCTTATAAAGTTTTGATTAGAACTTTTAAGACAACTTATGTCGAATATAATTTACATTACATTATGATATAAGTTGTATACCAACATATTTTTTATCTATTAGATATAAGTAACAAAATGTTGATATCGGATTTGAATTGACGGAAAACAGCAGCGTCCGATAGTTAGATTCGACGAAGGGTATCCGACGGGTGCAAGTGTCACAAGTGTTACTATAAATGCGACATTACAAGACTTCTCAACGTAACAAGAGCAGAATTCTGAGTTAGCAGAACTGCTCACCACGGCAATTATAGAATTCTAGAAACCTTCCTAGCAAAGCGGAATATCCCACATACTCATACAAAACTATATATCCGGTCAACTGAGCACGTATACACGTTACGCTTCTGTGGATAACGGTCAGTGGTCCCTAACAATGCGCTTATAAATCTGTTGTAATGTGTGGGCCTACAGCGGGGTTAATGATTTAGATCCCTCTTCGATTTATCTTATAAAAAATGTCTAGGTTCAGTAAACTTCATCACCGCTACGTCGACGCTACTCGTAGACGTTAGATGTTGGTAATTACGACTGACGTCTCCGATACTGGTAATAAGGTTAACTACTAACTAGACTTACTTCTAAGTTTATAACCAACTCAGTATCCATGCGGGCGTGAGTTTCTAAAGATACTCTAGACAATGTTTTAGGACAGACGTCGCGGCGTCGTTATAAATGGCGGGAAAGATTAATGCATTATTTACGGAGAAGCCCACTGGTCTAACGCATTACAGAAACCCGATCGCAGTCCATCCGTCTTGTATACTGACGCTACATCCGGGCAGCATTACCTACTACATTACAACATTAACTTATTATACAATTTCTCTATGACTACATAATTCACTGTTGGATATTTTGCTATTAAGTACATACTTACCGTTATTTTTTTAAATATAATAATAATATGTATTCGTATTTTTAGAAGTTATTGTACCTATTTAGTGAGATTTTATGGCGCGTTGAATGGTAGGTACTTTAACCATATTAATCACTTTTGAACAGAAACCTTTGATGTTATATTTATGAAGCATTTTGGGTATCCTATTGATATTCTTGCGTCCACGGATCATTGGCCACGGGAACACGGGAATGAGACGAAAATATTATTTCAATTGCTTTCGCACGATTACGCGCGCTTTTGATGTTACACGCCCGACGAACTATGAAAAGTATTTTATATAGAAAAAAATAAATTCGGGGATCATTTTATCGGGTAATAGAATTTTTATATTATCTTCAAATTTTACCTCTCTATCGAAATGAGGATAATGTGTAATTTGATATAATGTTATTTTATGAAACCCCTAAACCCCAACCCCTACTCATTATGATCTCTGATCAATTCTTATAAGCTGATGAGATTCCTGCTCTGTTTACATTGTATTTCAATCGAATGATTATTGTGGTATTTATAAAAAACTTATCTCACAAATATCGCACAACTATCGATGTGTAGTTAGAAATATATAACCTTGACAACTAAAAACCACATGAAAATAAGACTTTCTAGTAGGTTCAACAAAGAGAGGTGTAATTTATTATGTAACTTTTTGTGCTTAAATATAATTATATTATCGACTAATGTTATCAAAATATATTTGAAAGCAGTAAAGACTCGGATTTAATTCGTCCACTATCCAACAACGATGATCTAAAGCTGTCATTAAATATTGTTGAATCAGCAGTAATGGCGAGCGGTTCGCGGTTTTATTGCGGGCTTGCTGATCGGGCTGATTGCGTTTTGTCATAAAATTTGTTTCAATGTTCAATTCCGGTCAGTTTTCTATCTACTTCGTCAGTTACGGTAGTTCATTTGCACCTAAGCCGTTTTCCAAAGTGAGACAAAGGGTTTGTTTCAGTTTTAATTGGGGAGCGCTTAAGGCCTCCTCGAAATATCTCAACACGGCATTGTAGCTAGCTATTTTCTGTTGTTTCAATAAAGACATGCTATTTGAACGATTTAATAAATTCTGAATATCATTCAAACTGAAACCGTACCTTAATTATTATGCATAGATGGAAACTCGCGTTTTTATGGATTACCGAATGCTCGATATAAATAGATCGGCAGCACATAATTTACTCACACTTTTCTTTCGATACCTGACACGCATCACGTTCAAGCTTATAAGACTATTATATCACCCGAGTTTGACAGCGCTACGGCTCGGTCCAGTATGTAAATATTATCTGTAACGTTTTCCCGCCAACCTGACCATAGATAATTAGGTTCCAGCTGTCAAAATATACGTTACCGTAGCGCAGTCACTGTCGGAGGATTGAGGATTTAATTTGCATCTATGGTAATCTTGCTTTTCTAATATTTATAAACAGACCTTGTGTATTTATTATTTAATATTTTTATTCTTATATACAATTTATTATTTTTTTGTAGCATCCTTTAAATTTTCAATAATCTAAGGACGTTATTCGATATTTTTACCGTAGAAATTTTTAAATGCTTGTCAGGTTTTCTACAAAACTGACGTTCAACAACTTCTGTATTCATCATTATCAAGAAAAAAATCACTTTATGAATACCATTTATGAACTAAGTATGACATAATAATTTACCTACCTGGATCATGAAGTATAAATCATAAAATATACATTCAACAAATAATATTGACAGCTATATTGGCACAAGTAATTCTATAAATATTTTACGTAATCTCCTTTCACAGTATACACTGTTTACAATACAATTTTAGTGTAATATATATTAAATTATAATCTGATAAGACGTATTAAGCAATTCATTTAAGTAACAAGCTCGAAGTAACAAAAAATATAAAAAAAACATACATAAGTATAAAATTAAGTGTAATATCATAATTTACTGATCTGCTTGTTTATTAGTAAGTTACCGAAAGGAATGAAAATATTTATTTATATGAAGATATTTTTAGTTGAATTAATTATATTTATAGTAAATAACATTATATACATTTTTTTTCGTTATAACGTTACTCCCTCAAAGTTTTTACTTGTCTATGGAAACATCACAGCCGATTTTGATGACTTCCAACAATACCATTCAAAAGTACCAGGCTACCATGATACACCAGGAGTGTTAATGGTCCATACTAAAGTAAATCATGGATTGTGTTATTCTCAGTCGAACGCCAATACAAAGCGATATCGACTCCGTGATTTATCATAGTAGCTTGCTTTATGTGTTGCGCTCGTTATTGGATCGGACTAAGATGTGAGCGCAATGGAAAACGTTTTATTGCAACCGTATGATCAAAAAAGGAAAAATAAAACTTTAGATGCTTTATATATAGAGGTATACGAGTTCGATAAAAAACACGAGTAACACCCCCAAGATTTCGATGAAACAATTTCAACAGATTATTCATTATATTATATTCACTCTTCAATATATGTACATCGTCTGGCTATGTATACAACACAAAAGTCGGTTTATTATGACTTATCCTTTACGCTTTAAGCTAAAGTTAGTCGTGGTATATTTGGATTCGTATTTACAGTTCTAAAACAGCGAAGACAGTTAGGTGTCTAAAGAATGACAGGCTACTTCTAAGCCCGACGACGGTATATCCTATCCCACGCGGAATAACCTAGAATTTTCTCTTATAACGCAGCGTGCACTTATCACTATACGCCATACTTATACAGCTCACTGATCGAACAATCTGAGGCAATTCCATTCAATTCAAACGTACGTTTCAATTGTACACTGGCAGGTGATATTCCATTGAACTCCTTCTCGTTAAGTACACCACGTCGCAGAAGTGTGGCGCTGTCACTTAGCGTGAAAGCGCTTCGAGATACCACGCTATGCAATCTGTTGACGCTATGCCTTTATTTATCATACACAGAAATAGAAAATCTGTAGTACCTTTAAAGTTTAAATTACGTCAGTTAAATACTATATTGATTTGACTATAACCTTATAATTAAATTAAATAGATTGATTTCAAGCACATCGTATACGTATTATATATATTACAGTCACAAATCAAATTAAAGTTGTTTTATTGTAGTCAGAAGTTAGGCTTATGTTTAGGTAGATTGATTTCTTAAAGCAAATAAAGGTATCATCTGTGTTCGCAGAATAAACATAATTCTTGTAGTAGTTTTTTGACAAATGACAATAGATTGAACGAATCACAATACCTAAATAGGATATAAATGATTGATATGCTGCGAACACAGAAAACACATGCTTTATTCGGTCGCCGTAGATATGGCCTACGCAAATATCAAATAAATAACCAGTATTTTATCATATATAATGATTCATTACTAGTCGTGTACAATATGTTGTTTTAGTGAACCACAGCTTAAGTAGATGCTGACGCTTAATTTAATAAAGATAAAGAAGCATTTACTACCCACATATAATTTCCCAATCGATAAGTCTAGTGTCCGGGTCACACAATATATTTTCAGCCGCCGTCCGCACCTACTGTGTGCACTTCAAATATTTATTTGACGCGGATCGACCCCGCTCAGCGCGGCTCCGAACCGGGCGGCGGGCGGCGTGGCATGGCGTCCGTGGATTGAGATTTGTGATGTAGCATCCCGTAAATCAATAAAAAATACAAAAGATTAGTCAGCTCGCAGCGCGAAAGCTACGCTTTTACCTCCGTCTTAGTTTACTAATCGTGATAAAAATATGAAATACAAGCAACACGCCCCGGCTTCACACGGGTGCAATTTAGATGTACTATATACAAAAAATATTAATTAAAAAATATAAAGTATAATATACAATATATATAGCCTATGTTACTCGCTGATAAAGAATCTTTCTATTGGTGAAAGAATTTTTAAAACACGCACGGGCACTAACTTCACGCCGTGCAATAATAGACAACTTGTAACGAATATCGTATGCCATCAAAAACATAAATTGTAAAAAAAGCCAAGTCTTGCAACTCAGTTCTTCTATCGTAAAAAGTTGTGAGATCCATATAATACCAAGTCGGTCAATTTATTCAGTCTCTACTGAAGGATCCTTCTGTCTTAAGTAATTACATGATAAGCTAACCTAACAATATCTTATAGTGATCGTATCAATGCCAATATTAAAAATCTTTGATGTTTAAAATAAATAGATTGGCTCGGCTATCGCATGAAATCACAATGTATCTTTTTTTATTTTATTAAAAACATAATGTTTCTCACAAGTAATACATATTATATTAAATTAGATTGTTTAGTGCGATTGCCAAGTCAATCTATTTATTTTAAACATCAAAGATTTTTAATATTGGCATTGATACGATCACTATAAGATATTGTTAGGTTAGCTTATCATGTAATTACTTAAGACAGAAGGATCCTTCAGTAGAGACTGAATAAATTGACCGACTTGGTATTATATGGATCTCACAACTTTTTACGATAGAAGAACTGAGTTGCAAGACTTGGCTTTTTTTACAATTTATGTTTTTGATGGCATCTCATTTCTTTTTGTAGATAGTCCTTTTCTTAGTTTATTTGGATAAGAATTAATACAAAGCTATGGATAACATAGTCTGATTTTGATCGGCATTTTTATCAACTTTTTAATGTAAAAAAGTAGTTATAGTGACATAACTACAATAGTTAGCCATATGGTCTCGCGAAGTTTTTTGTAGATTTTGATATGTTCTATAATATTGTACAACGTTTTTTTGTTCTATCATCAATACTTTCCGCAGCACATGCGGTGAAAGACATTTTATGGCAAATTTTTTTACACCTTGGGTTGTTTTTAGTAGGGATTTCTAAGGATCTCTATTTTTTCTAGTAATAAATACCCTATGTTACTCAGTGATAATGTAGCTTTCTAACGGTAAACGAATTTTTAAAATCGGTCCAGTAGTTTTTAAGTTATTTATTACATACAGAAATACAAAAAAAAATTGTATATCTAGAAAACTGGACCGAAATTTCAAAATATTGTAGTTTTTCCTTGATTTATAGACTAAACACTAAATGTATTCTAAATTTCAAGTTTCTATGTCTGCTAGAAGTGCCTTAGAGTTTTGATGATCGGTCAGTCAGTGAGTGAGTGAGTGAGTGACAAATTATCAAACTTTGACTAGTTATAATTCTTAAACTACTGGTTCAAACAGAATGATATTTGAAATATACCGAGTTTATACAATGCCTGCTTAGTGACTGAAAATTCAGGATTCTAGTTTTATCCACAACGAAGTTATAGGGGGTCGAAAATGGCCCGAACTACTTCGAGAAAAGGATAGTACGGCCGTGCCACTTTTTGCTCGACTTGGCGGGGGCACTACCGTGCCCCCAGATACTATTTTATAGAACGTGTGACATAAGCCCGCATTTTACACACGCTTTTCCGGTATGAAAATGGTCATGAAAAGGCGTACGTAAAATGCGGGTTTAGGTTACACAGTGCTTTTTTGTATACCAAAAAATAGAATAAGTTCGATTACAATGTAAGCAGTTGCTGGCACTGTAAAAACTCGTGTAAGATAAGGCATAAAAGGCAATTCCCGAGTCTCCTAGTCATGGAGCAGATACATTTCCGCATCTGTTTCATTGATCATTTTATACATGCATATAGATGATCAGTCTTCTATGACCTTTACCGATCGAAACCTTTGCTTTTTGGTTTCCCCAGGAATTGAATATATCAAATCCGTGTCAAAAGCCGTGGACTGTAGATAAAAGTATCTGAAACATTGTATAACAATAAAATCACATTAATTCTAGAATGAACGTCAAGTTTAGTGGCCTGCGTAGGGTCTGTGGTGTAACTAGGGCATGCATTATTCGTTCGAAGTAGGTATTCGGATATTTCGAATTCTATAATAAACATTATTCGAATAATTCGAATAATACGAATTTTTCGAATTGTGTTTTATTTAATGTGTGTAAATGAAAAGAAACCTTTTTAGTACTTAAACATTTTAATTAGGAACCAATATGTGCTCAAAAAAGCGTCTAAACATAATTATAAGTTGATAAAAAAATATTTTGTTGTGTTCCGAAAATACGACCGTAGGAAACTGAGGGCGTCTAAAGTATCGTCATTAAATGAACATCTCAAATGATTACAAAAAAACCTATTAGCCGAAAATACACGTTCAGCTTCAACACTTGCAGGTGGAATGGTAAGTAAAAAATCATACATTTACCAAAACGAAGTAGAATAGTAGGTATTCGAAATGTTCAAAAAAACCGAATAATTATATAGGTACTATTCGAATAGTTAATGTAGCGAATATCCGAATAATATGAATATCCGAATATCCGAATTGCATGCCCTAGGTGTAACTAACGCCGCGATATCCTTGAATTGAATTTCATAATGGATACACTAACTGCCTGTGAATTTGAGAGCCCATTGACGTTATCTCACAGTGTATTTATATAATATAATTAAATTAAATATTTTTTTTTAGTAGAAAAGACTACATAATGAAAATGATTCAATCATTTTCATAATGTAGTCTTTTCCACGGTTACGCTATCAAATTGAACAATTTTTAATTTGATAATTATTGTACGTATTTGAGCTCCATCACCTTATTTAGTAGTTTTGTAAGGTTTAAAACTAAAAAACACATAATACTTGATATATATTACGTGATTACGAGCTGAAAATAATTATAAAAATATAGAATAATACATACATACACACTAGAGATGGGCCGAATGTGGTTTGAACCGAATACAAAGTTCGGCCGAACATTCGGTCAAAATTCGAAATTCGGTTCTTTTCACAACGTTTTTTCGAGTGGTTGTCACTAAAAGATGAACTTAACTAAACAACTAGTCAAATTGAAACGAATTTTGACCCATCTCTAATACACACCCATCCATATACCGATGGAATACAGAATGAGCCTGCCATTGTAACTTAACCGCAAGTTGACAAAGTGGCAATATACAAAATAAGGCATCACGGTAAATGAGTTTTATCGTTTATTTCACATAAAAGAGATGTCACAACAACAATGTAAACCCGCAATATTCTCCGCCATTTAATCAACATTACAATGTGATACCCATTAACATGAAAGTATGTAAATATGCTGTCATAAATACGTACACACGGACAGATGTCGCCTGATTGTTGTTTATCGTCAATTGTATGACAAATTATTCGGGCTGTCCGCGGCGCAGCTCACTTGTGACTTATGGACAATCCCACTTACTCTTTGTTTGAAGCTTCTTATTTGAATAATTTCCATAATAACCAGTTTTATATATATTCCATAATAAATTACATATATTGTATTACTCCTTAATTTAAGTTCCAGACTCCTGTCATTTAAAGCAATCATAAATTATTCGTAAACACTGTTATTAACTAAATAAAACATAAGAATAAAAATATTATTATCTCAGAAAACTTAAATATAGAATTGACGTTACGTTAGTTATAACGAAGGTATACAGTAGGCGGTCTTATACATATGACAGCCTTTACTTCCATATAACCAGATGGGGGAATTTTTAATATTAGTATAAACAATAAGGCGGTGTAGAACAAGGCACTAAAAGTAAATAAATGTATTTGTCATCATATGCATATACATCAAGCCGGCTTGTGACCACGCATTTAAAACTAAGAGAAAATTATTAGAAATAAATTATATGAAATCAGGGAGACTGTATTTCATGCACATCACGACGCGACGTATAGAATTATATTGTTCGAGCGCAATCACTTACATTAGAAGTTTCCACACAAATACACTGATATGTCAATAGCGTTAATAATGATGTAAATCTATCACGAAGCCAACTAGTCAAATTGCAACACCGGCTGAATCGACCAATCTGATCTTATCCTACGTATAATCCGCAAATGTATTGCTAAAGTCACACCCGAGTACAGCGCTAAGTGAATCAATTTATTCCCGCGTAGCGCGATATGCCTCGTGTTTGCCCGCGTGTCGCGGCCGTAGGGAGGGCTAGGATGCCTATGTTTATCTCGTCATTATTATCAGTATAAATCTAGTGTCCACCTCTTTGCTATCTTAAATCGAAATCTGTTTAAGATGCTTGTTAGGGTTGGTGCTGAACAACTGAATAAAAATATTTATTCACAATATAATACATCTACGAAACTACATTTACAAAAATAAAAGGTACAATAGGTGGTCTTATTGCTAGAGTAGCAATGTCTTCCAGACTACCTTTGGGTGACAGAAATAACTTAAAGACTTAATAACTTAAATACATAATTTTCTCCGAATAAAGAAATCATGCCTTGCCTAATAGAATAAATGCTAACATAACCAGACATATGTATGGTGGAATGAATAGCTTACATTGTCAATAACGTTTTAGGTATATAAAAAGGGATGTTTGTATATAGGCGTTTAACCGATTACCACGAAATCAAGTTGAAATATATATAACTTTATTTGCTTTTTATTTACTTCGAAGGCATTCATGGTGGGGGGTCGACGTAGCTGTGAATGGCTTTGATTATATTAGCTGTGTTATTTCATGTATGATGGAATGCGATTATTATATCGCACTGTTTCATATAATAATCTTTTTTATAATAATTTATAAAACAAATTTCATATTGATTTCTAATAAGTTGCGAACCCTAGCCCGTAGGCGCTGACTGGCGATCTCAAGATACCGTGCGTGTAGTTCCGACGTGGGCAGCGCTGCAGGGCGAGCCTAGCGCATAATCTCTTAATACTCATTTATTTACATTTAGTCGTTATTCACGTACATTCCGCTTATTTTCCTATTTGTCTACATTTTCACCTCCTTCTCTTAATTAATTATCTTTAACTGCATAATAATAAAAATACAATTTAGTAAAGAATTTTAAAGGTTTCGAATCAAAGAACAGAAGCTCTTCAGCATCTTCCAACTCAGGGAAAAATTATGATCACGTTTAAAACTATATCTAACCATTTAAATAAACATAAATAGCGACATATTAGATCAAGACGAGCAAAAGGTTCACTTAAAGGTAGGTCGACTTATATTTTTCAACTTTTTATTTATTTTACCATTTTATATATTGTGCACGTGAATAAACATCCTTATTCGAGCTTACGACTTCACCAATCACCAAAAACGATATAGCGCAGTTGTTTACAACAACATTTGCAATTTCTATTAGCCGATTGTAAACACAAACAAAAATCCTTACAACTTTGTATATTGTGAAAGTTTCAAAGAATTTGATAAGGCGTAGTACTCACGAACTACTTGCGACTTATTGCGGCCAGTAAGCAACCAAATCTCTACTGAAGGAAGTATCGCATACGTTTCATATATCAATACCGAGATGAGGAGATCGAATTGATTTTTTATTGAAGGAATTTGGCTCATATTTTCACTGCTAGAAGACAAAATACACCGATATGTATGAGTTTATACATCAATATACATACATAATACTTTGCTCGCATGATACATTTTTGATGTTTTTAAACCTCATGTTCAGATATACTAATATAATATAGTACATTTCTTTAATAATATTAGTAGGGATAATGTAAATTCAGTTCGCATCCTGTAGAGAGCCTTACTCCACTAAGCTCCACACGCATTGCAAGCATTTTCGAAATGAAGCCGTTCTCCGTTCGGGATTGTGTCGTATTTCTTAGGTTTTTCTAATTAACTTTTGCAATGACTGACTTTCAACATCAATTTTATTTTTAATTTACCACACTGAGATTTTCTTCGTCTGCGGCATTATGAAATAAAATAATAAATTAATAGAAATTATATAATAAATATTTTCGGCAAATTTTCTAAATGCCTACAGTACTTACATTTAATGTATTAAATACGGTCTACTAGCAACATGCAGCTGCCAGCTTCACATAGGCGCAATGTAGATATAGTACATATATACCTAAAACTAGTGGACCCCGCAGACGTTGTTCTGCCACAATTTGGGCTTCGAAATTATATAATTATTCTTAAAGAAAAAAGATTTTCCCGCTTTTCTGTTGAAATTTTCCCCCAATTTTCTTTGCTATAAACCTCACGGAGCCCGAGACCTTTCCAACGAATGCAAAACCTTGGAAATCGGTTCGTGCGTTCTGGAGTTAAAGCGTCAGGAAGGAAAACCCGACTTATTTTTATATAGTAGATATAAATAGCCTATGTTATTCGGTGATAATGTGATAATATGAAAGAATTTTTAAAGTCGGTCGAGTAATTTTTGAGTTAAATCGTAACAAACAATTCATTACTCTTTATAATATTAGTATAGATTTATTTAGTAATAAATAATTATGTATAACATACTTTTTCCTCCTATTTGACAACTACTTACTCTCCTAGATTACCGTAAAATACTAGTGCAGTGCTAGTCACCACAAAATAAATACGAGTCCCAACGTTTTCATTTGCTCAGTAATACAATACCTTTTGAGACGTATAAATCATTATATTTTGTCAATTAATAACAATACTTTATACAATCCGTTCAAAACCCGTAGAAATGTTTCGTTTAAACCATTCATATAGGAGAACCATCAATCATGTTAAACTAAAAAAACTTCTAAACCCATCTCCATATTTCAAAATACAAATCAACACCCTCAGTTCTTCATTTCAACACCTACGCATTATCCTGCACACAATTTTGACCCCAATTCGATTGTTATTTTAAACAAATACAGTTTATAATCCTTTGTCGTTAGGAAAGTAAACTGCAAGAGAGGTGCTGGGAAAACCGAGATACTTCTGTAATTGGAATTTTAGCTGTCACTCGATTTTGATGTCTACTGCTGTAGGAATAGAGTGCATACATGGGACAAGTTCTCAATTAGAGGCTGCAGTTGAGGCTTGGTAGTATGGTATTGAAACGGCAAAGATAACATTGCAGTTACAGTGCTATCTACAAAAGGGATTGTGTGCTTTATACAGCTGGGCACAGAGGCCAAGTTCGTGTGCTGGTATTTGCATGATTGTGTGTCAATGTTGGTGGTTTGTGTATGAAATAGTGAGTATTGAAGTGGAGTGCAGTGTAAATTTGCGGTGCTCCTTGTGCGGCGGCCGCTTATAGCTCGCTCCAAATACGCTTTGTGATTTGTTAGCAATTGTTGTTTTTTGCTTTTGCTCCGATTTCACACAAAAATTATACGATGCTTACTTTTTAGAGCCAGATTGAATTTAATGAGATAACACCTACGTGATGATAGCCAAATTTTAAATTTGGCATCCAGGCAACTACTGTGACAAAAATATTCATAATATTGTCTTTTATTAACGCGAGTAACACACATTTAAATTAAATACTTTATACCAGTCTAAAACGCGATTTATTATTTATATTGATTAAATTATTTATCCCGCCGTTTCGGATGCTTTTCAGCAATGGTCGCGACAGACTGCATAAATAATATAAATTATTAATTATAAACCGCGTTTTAATCCTTTATAAAGTATTTAATTTAAATACAATATTCATTTTAGTCTTTAAGGGTGACTAATGGTATTTACCCTATCTGAAAACTGATACCTACAGAAATGTGCCGATTTTTTTTTCATTTAAATTAAAGATGCCATGAAGGGGACAGGTGATATTCCTGTCCATTATCCTTCACGTCAGGGACGGACAGTGAGTTTGAAGTGCCCTGGGCTAATACTTAATGGGGTCCGGCCTTATTAAGGGGTTACACCCATTGGCGTGACTACCATATAACCCAACATCCCGGCTTGTCGACTTAAACGTAATACGTATTTATATATAACGTATATAATTATTATGTAATCATATAAATTATATATGACTTATAAAATTTTACGTTAAGGGCATTATCATTTTTCTTTTTAAGGTCGCATTAATAGGGCAAGCTGGGCTTTTGGGCTTCTATGGTGATTCCTCCACTGATGACACCACCGTGGCGCTCGAGAAAATAGGCGTAAAATAAAAGGTTTTTTGAGGCATCTATTTACTCTTTAGAACAAAAATACACATTTATACACAGCATTTATACATATACTTGTTTTATAAGTCATTTGAAAAGAAGGTAATGTTGTTAGGAATGAGTGACTACCTATATCCGCGGGAACTAAAGCCCAAAAATCCTTAAAAGATCCGACTATGCTTCACATGAATGCAATTTCAAAGGGAAACTCTATTCATATGAATAACTACAAAGACTGTCATGTCTTCGATAATCCTTTCTATATGAGTCACGTCCAACCAAAGTCTTCTGTCAGCAAATAATAGATAGAATTAACTGCAATCAATGAAACACACGATAAAAGTATATCACAAAGAGTACATTATGAGCAACTAGACATCAATTGGCGGTGGTATCGAGTGGCGGCGGAGTGGTGGGTGGTAGACTATGGTAGCGGTGGAAGCCTGTCAACCGCGCTTTAAGAATGCAATAATTGTAATGACGGGTTATCAAATTTCACGATACATTTGCCCGTACTACTATAATTCACTTTATTTATAAAATTTTCTGAAATAAATAAGGGTGCTGCAATGTCTACGGGTCATTTGAACAGATGAAATAAACATTAACTATATATCAACGTATATAAATAATAAACTATTCACCAAGAAAGTTTGCCGTCATAAAGCACATTTCATCCCCACGATGACATCTCGCAGTATCTGTAAAACTAATAAGATAGTGCTAGGAATTGTGCGTTTTAATAGCAAATCTTGATCGCAATTCTTGTACATCAAGTCACAATTGTACGTAATATGTACCTTGAAAAATCTTAATACTTCAAACATAATAATGCAAAGTGAGTAAAATGGCGAGTGCTACCTTGTAGTAGGGGAAAGATTTGTATAATTGAAGAGCTTGCAAACAAAGCAAGGGCGAACTGGCTCTCACGCCCGCGCCCCCCTCACGCGCCCCTCCCTTGGGGGGAGCTGCTGGCTGTTAACTCGATAACTTGACATTGCGCGATGATTCATACACAAACCGGAACCTATCCATTTATGCTTTTTTTTTAATTTCTATGAGCTTTCCATATGAGTTAAATCAGGACATAATCTATATCTTATCTATACATATAATAAAAGAGTAGGATAGAAATTACGCTTCACTAAATATTTTTACCAGAAATTAAGAGGGGTGATCAAAGAAGGGTAGCAGAATGCATAAATGCAATTTTTAAGATTCTTGTCTGTCTGTCTGTCTGTCTGTCTGTCTGTCTGTCTGTCTGTTTGTTCACGCTAATCTCCGAAGATACTGAACCGATTTTAATGCAATTTACACAAATATATTAAGGAAAGCCCGGGGCAACATATAGGCTTTGTTTCATCGAAATTGGTTATCGGAAAGAAAAGTTATCATCATTTAAATATTATTTTAAAGGCACCATATCACCAAATTTCAATGCAAACTGACTCGCGTTGAACTTTGTCAGATGTCAATCACAGTCTGATATGTAAATGAAATAGTTTGATTATTTCGCCATTTGCAATATGTATTCGTAGAATAGTGGATAGAATAGTGGATATGCAGTCCCATAGCGTAGCTTTTGATGCGAGTTCGAATCTGAAGTTGAAACGAAAGAAATATTTTTTTGTATTTATTTATTTATTTTTTGAAAGAACTATATTATAAAAAAAATAGAAAATGTATTATTGAAATAATATAAGTATATAAGTATTTCTTATGAGATCATTTATTTCACCTTTTCATCAATCCTTTCTCTTAAACAGAATTACGATTATTCGACATTGCTTTTTTGCTTCCGTATCTTAGACGTTTCCGCATTTAGCACCGGAAACCCGGGCAGGAATCCCGGGAATTTAAAAAAAAATCCGAAAATGAGAATAACCAATTAAATGAACGCACGCATCTATTTAAGACAGAAAATGTATTGAAAATTTAATTAATATGAATTTCCCTAATGTTTCTTTAAAGTCAGGTTAATTATTTCAACTATTGAATATTAAATCATCCTTCGAACCCCAATCTCAACCACCATTAAACATGTCGATAACATGATGCAAAAGCAACCGTCAATGACTAATTTGATAGCTCTTTCCCAAAAGAAATCACCAAGTACAGAGGGTGGAGGAGGATATGTCATTTGAAGAAAGCTTGCTCAAAAGCTCAGCTTAAAGTGAACCCCACGCGAACGAAGTCGCGGGCATCAGCTAGTATTATAATAAAAATATAAAGACTGATAATTGAAATTGAACATTTGAATTTGTATTAATATTTATCACTAAAGTTATTAAGTTTTTTGTAATATAACATTTATTTGGCTGTTACAAATTGTGTGAAAAGTGATTTATTTATTATGTTCATAGTCTAATGGAAAAGCGACGTGAAAGACATGTATGTATGTATGTCAGATTATACATTGATGAATAAAACGTAACGAAGATTTAAGATATACACGAATAAATAAAATTTAAAACCGTATTCCCTAAAACTGCTACAAAATGTTATATTTTCTCATTTTCATAAATCATGCTAAAATGTAGTCTACATTTTACGTAGCATGTGGACATTTATCCCGGAAAATCCTAAAGCCTCTTAGGAAAGTTAATACAATTTTGAAATACTCAGTTATTTTCGACAGACTTAATATTTAAAAATAAAACAAGGATTGATTAGATACTTCACAGAAAAATCCACTGTAAGTTGTAACAGCAAGTAGGTTTATCATGAAACAAGAATATGTGAACATTATGTCAGGACATTACCCCACGGCGCGCAGTGCACAGTGGGCTTTACATAATTAGGTGTTTTAGACAGTGCCATTGTAAGGCACACTGCAACTAATAATTTTGGATAATTATTAAATCTACGCGACTATTCAGCGCTAAGGCTTCAAAGCAGTACAGATAAAGAAAATGTTTAGATTTGAATTTCCTTCAAACTCCGTAATCTGTTATAAAATATTTAAAAATTCATTTTTAAAATTATTTTATTATACATAAGAGCGTATATTAAGCTCGATATTGTTATAAATTGTTGTTATTACTCTGTGTATGACTTACAAGGACACAAACAACAATCAATGTTTTTACGCTTTTTATTGCCGTCTAGTTTTATCACTTTGTCAAAGTGCAGAAAATTACATAATATATTTGTTTCTGATATTTTGCTTTAAATTTTCAAATTCCAAGTAGTTCAAGTTGGTTACCATTTTGTATGATTACAAAGACTCACAAAATGGTGTTTCACCAGTATTGTCCCGCATGTTCCGATGGCCTTAATCCGTACACTATTACTAGCTATATAGATTCGGTCACGGTCTGACCTCTCTAGGTGTTAAGATAAAACTAAGAGCATAATGTGTAATGTATGTATGTTGTCTGTGGTTGCGGAACGACAGGGTATCATGATCGTATCGAGGCAGGCGCCCAGGTGTCCGCAATGCAACCATACATGGCTCATTTATTCGAAATATTATTATTTATATTCAATTAACACAGTCACGACTTTACCGCATTTCAGATTTATTTGGAACTAACTTTTAGTCACGACTGGCGAACTAAATTTAGTTTGACGCCATTCCCACTTTCCGAAACTTTCTTGTGGTATGTCAAGCGTTCGAATAATATATTATTCTCATTCAAATGGCGTTATAAAAGCAACTCAAACAAACGTGGACTGAGTTTAGCTTTACCTATGGTGGATAGTGGAATCTGGGTGGCACTTTATCTCTTGTGAGTGAACACTTCCCATAGACAAAACGATTTGCCCCTCATGTAAACATTTTCCCTAATGGAAGAAACACATTACAAAAATTCACCAAGTCAGTTCAGGATGTCCGGCAAGTTTCCGGGTATACCCGGTTACGCCCGGAAATATCCGGTTAGCGGCTGTTTCCCGTAAAAGCTAATGAGAGACCACAATTAGGACAACCGACGGGCTCGTTGGCGCGTTCGGTAGAACACCTGCCGTGCGCATCGATGGGTCGTGGGTTCGAATCCCACCGGGAGCACATGCTTATAATTTTCTGTAAGCATGTTTTCCCCACGTCTGGTAACTTCGGGCATTGATCGGGTGGCAGGAATATCTAAATTCCGACCGGGTAACGAACCACCGTTCATAGATGGAAAAGCCGTGAAGTGCATATTGCGCGTTTCGGTTTCAGTCTATGGATTTCCGAATGCTCGAAGTATAAATTAGGTCGACAGCGCATCATTGACTGATGTTATGTGGCTGAGGTATCACCAACCATCAAGTGAACCTCATGCTCGTCTGTCGATATCTGACATAAAAAAAAAAAAAAAAAAAAAAAAAAAAACCACTTCTGTGAAAAATCACAGGCAAAATGTCTTGCAGTTTGGAGAAAAGCTTCAAGCATTTTCGGTATTTATATCTGAAAAGCGCCAGATTTTGCATTAGAGGGCCTAGACAGTAGACATACATACATATATACATATATATAGAAAGATTTGTTTATTAGTTTGTTATGATTTAACTAAGAAACTATTCGACCGATTTAAAAAATGCTTTCACCAATACAAAGTTATACATATTATCAGCGTGTAGTATAAGCTATTAATTTAATTAATTTATTTATATTTTTCTGTGTATAGTACATCTACATTGTAATTCATATATCTCGATATGTAATCGACCGCCTCCCTGGCTGAGTGTTGTACGCTTTGCGTCTCAGATTCGAATTCCGGGGAAACAAGTTTGAAGTCGGATATTCTCTTTCTCAAATTTCAAATATTGACAGATAGTAGATGGTTGTTCAACCATAGCACATCATTAAATTTTGCGTAGTCAACGTATTTTTTTACTACCAATATTCGGAATATTTTTTTACATTATTTATGTAAAGTAGCTTAAATAATAGTTTTGTGTTTAAATAAAAAAACGTATATTAAAAACCCAAGATGACCAATCATTACTCTCATAAGAGGAGCAGATTTCCTCATTACGTCCCTTTAGGCTTCATAGAGCTTTTTTCACATATTATATATGTATATATACTTCTATACTTTTAAAATTAAATGCAAAAATAAAGTACGAAGTTCATTCTTCTCCAGCACACTATAGGAGTAAGTTCTTAAAATAAAAATTACATGAAATAAACTTTGGATTTGTCAAGCAGCCAAAGTGTTCTTTGTAACATTGTTCTCCTTTTGGCTTGCTCTTTGTTATATAGAATATTAAAATGTATCGCGACTCGGGAGACAACGTTATTCGCAAGTTAATAGTTACATTAAGCATGCACAAGTACGTAATTCTCCACACAACGAAATAAAAACCGACCTCCAAAGCTTATATTGTGTAAATGATAAAAGTAATGGAAGTTATGTACTCGGGTGTACAATATAAAAAATAGATAAACACTATTCATTGCAGTTTTTTCTTAAAACGCTATTTTAATCAAGTCTTAGTAAGCCAGCAATAGAAGCCTCTCGCGAATAACGATCTAGGGATTTTCATTTCCATTAATAGCCGTATCCTATTACGAGCCGTCGGTGTTTGACCGCGCGTACAATTACTACAAGAATCGAATCGATTCTGTCTGTGCGTAAAATTAGTTTCGTATACCGCTACTTCGTTATGTTGAAGGTTTTATTTAGGATGATTATTTTATAGAATTATACATCCTTAATATTGTTTTTTATTAACGCGAGTATCACACATTTGAATAAAATACTGTATACCGGATTAAAATGCGATTGAAGCATCTAAAACGTCGGGATAAATAATTTAAACAGTATAAGTAAATAATAAATCGCGTTTTAATCCGGGATACAGTATTTTATTTAAATTATACATCGTTATATATTATGTATAGTAATTTATATAAAATGAGAAACTTACAGACTTATATAGATTTATCTGTTGACAATATTGATAACCGTAGAGGTCAGAAACATAAATTTTGAAAGAAAGTTTTTAGTTAATTCCTTGTTGTGGTTGTATGTGTGTGTGTGTATGTAAATGTTATGGTTGTACACATCGTTTTGTTTTTAAATTCCACTCTAGTATAAGAACAAAAACAAAATGAATGGAAACAGTACGTTGCAAGAAAAAGCTTGTTGCACATAAGAAGAAAAAATCATCAAAAGACCAACCAAATCCATATTTTTCCTAAAAATACTTTTAAATAAACTAATTTTCTAATTAGTACACAGCTTAACCTCATTTCCCCAAAATGTCTTTTTTAAATTAGTTTGTCAAGACTAGTAAATCTTCCCTGTAAAGGACATAAAGTGTATAATAACCGTGTTAATCCCCATCAAAGCCGGAGGTCGGACATTCCTGTACGATTCCATCCATCTTGTTAATCTATCGCGCAGCTAATGATACATCTGAAATGTAAAAATAGCGCCGACCAGCCCTCCACAGGACCGGACTAGACGGAACATTTAAACTTTTATCAAGCTTATAGTCTTAAAAACTTATAGCTTTTCTATAGCAAGTTTTGGTTGGCAGATTTACAATGCTATCCAAAACTTGTATTCTAGAATCCCTCGTATACACCGTGTGTTTATCAAGTTCTCAATTTTTTCTTTGTTCTAGTTAGACTTCTCCATTTCTGCCGCTCATAATTTATTTATTTATTTATACAGTAGAACGGCAAAGCCAATTAAATGTAAAAATAAAACAGAAAAAAAATAACATTAATAATTCAGATCTTTCACAAAACATCAAACATACTGCAAATAGTTCATTCAATTCAAACATTAGCAACAGGAGAGTGTGTGGCCGCCTTTTAAGAAAAGAGTGGACTCGTGTATAATGTCCATAAACTGCAATTAATCTTTTACATTCAAAAGAAAAACAGAGTGTTCTAAATACCTAACTTCAGAATTTAATAAAGAAGTCGAAAAGGATTCTATTTTATTTTCATCGACTAAATAAAATGTAACATTTTTAATTCGTACCTTGTTTGATTTAAATCATCTTACGTTTCTACAGGCACCGATCTGTTATAGTTCATTGCGGAGAGGAATAGTGGCATTGATATAGCGATGATTTGTATCCACGCCTCTTATTGCCTGGACTATATATTTTATCGCTAACAAATTATTTCCTACGTTTTGTATATTATTTGATATCATTCAAGTCTCTATATAAAATAATTGAGACGGCCTCTTTAATTTAGTCCGCTTGCTTACGTTTCGCGCGGTCAGTAGGGGTCAGCTCTTCAAATTAAAAGATAGTTTCAAAATATATCTAAATAAATTTTTTCCAAAATCTATTAAGCCATTTCGGTTAAATAGAGACATTGATTTTATTAATACTATTTACTGAATAATTAAACATTGTTAGTATGATATAATAATATATATAAGTCAGAAAAATAAACAACATATTGAAGCATTTTAAAAAATGTATTCAAGACATTTATGGACAATTAGGATGACGACAAGAATCTATTGCTATAAAATAGGGTTGTAACAGAAGAGGTCATTAAAATTTCTTACAATTAATAAATTATGTTATATTTATTGTACATACATATATTATACGCCTTTTTCCCATTGAAGTAGGTAGAGATCACAGATTTCTATATGCTCCGATCCTTGCGCCGTGAATTCCCGGGGACTCGGGGACTTGGGGCACATCTCTGTGTTTGCCTATAATTATTCTTAACATGCAAGTAGGTGATCAAAATCAAAAGTTTTTTATTTCAAATAGGCCTTTGCAGGCTCTTATGAAACGTCTAGTTGCACGGTTCCAAAAAGTGGGTCTCATGGAGAAGAACCGGCAAGAAACTCCATGGACACTCTTTTCAACAATGGTTTAGCTTACAAAGACTCGGTTACAATAGTAATAATCGGCTGAGAAGTTTATACATATAATGCAAGGTATACAGAGATTCTATACAATGCAAAAGAAAATTGAGTTTTTACTATTAGTGTAAAATGAGATACACACACTTGCACAGCGCAAGTTGCCAGGGAAGCCGCACATGCAGGGATGAATTAGCGCCATATCAGTCTTCTGTAGCCTGTCCGACCCAAATTTTTATTTTTAATTTGTTCCCCCGAGATTCGAACCTGAGACCTCCGGTACGTTTAGTACCACTGAGCTACGGAGGAGGTCAAATCCTTGCATACCACTTCAATCCCCCCATAAAATAAACTGACACAGCTGATGAATTTCATGCATAAATACATTGAAAACGTATTCATTTATACAAAGAACGAATTTAATTTAAAATTTAAAGTGTAGAGAAAAACTTCAGAAATCTTTGCTTCCTCTCGAGAGCACATCAAAACTTGAGATAAGAAATATTTATGAGCGGAAATAGCCATTATTATAATATTAATTCGGTGCATCGCTCCCCGGGGAGCCACAGATCTCATCCGTATCTGCTTTGTTTTTGGCAGACATGAACAACTTCAACTTACTCGCCTTAAGGAAGACCGGAGCAATTATTGTAAGTGTCGCCCGGCGCACGCTTATCGTCCGTAGCGGCTTCGAATTGACGTGATGGTGCTATGAGTTTATTACTTAATATAACTTGGAGCTGGGTGCATTAATTTAATGTGATAAGGTCGTATGATGTAAATTATTATTATCTAAGTGAACAATATCCAAGATTTTTTAGATATAATTTGCAATATATTTTTAATTGCAATATTAATAATTTCTTTTGGAATTTTATACCTTTCATACTTCACATTTCATTCTACATGTATAAACAAATAAACCACAATTATCTATAGAGTGTATAATCTGAAATATTCGTCACAACGAACACATTTGGAAATTATATATTGTATCATATCTTTATTAACTTACGTAAGTATTAACTAAGAAAAGACGAGTTTTGTAGGAGATAACACTAAAATCCAGTGGCGGCGTAAGACCTAAATGTTATGTGGGCAAGATTCATTTTGCGGGGCCCTCTGCCAGCGCAAAAAATGGCTTTTTTGGCAAATTTTTGTTTTGGCGCGTTCACGGCTTTTAATTAATGCGTTCGGGGCGCGAAGCCCCCTGGGTCACGAGGCCGTAGGCGGTGGCCCACGTCGCCCACGCCTTACGCCGCCACTGCTAAAATCATACACCATTCTCTAAGTTTAATACAATTTAACTTAATAAACCTCTCGCCAACCCTACTGCTCATCTACATATGGACGGGGAAGTGACAGTTTATTTCGTTAGCCACTTAACAACGGATTGACCTGGGAGCGCCTCGCACTAATTTGACGGAAATGCTCTACGGATATATAAATTGACTTCTTAGTTATTAAAACTGAAGTAGATTAACCATCTTAAAAAATTAACAGGCACGAAATATAATGATTAATTTAAATATACTTTAACGTTGATTATACTGATTGTAGTGAAGATACCTACAAGATTTTATTTATAAAAACAGAAACACTTTTATCATCATAACTGTATCTATTCTAGATACAGCCACGTGCCAAAACTTATACATCTAAATAAAAAGCAAATATAATCAACAATGTTATGCAACTGTTCCTGCTACGAACTCCAAGAAAATAAGCTGACATCCAGAAGTTCAATACGACGCGTTGCATATCGAATGATCTCCATACGTGAGCCAAGTATTAATAACGTTATATCCCACTTCTGATAACACAGTTCTCCGCTGAGTGTGTAATTATGCAAATTGTATACACGAGAGCATTCCGTTTCAAATGAAAATATCTGCTGCCTTAATAGTTATGCATCTAGAAAATTTAGCACGGTCAGAAAGGAGGCATCAGTAGTGTGCCTGTCTGAGTGTACTATTATTTAGATAATGATCGATGGTGGTGAAACTGATAATGATAGCAACATACGTGTGGCTTTGAAAATGCATCTTATGCATTTGTTACCTATTTAAAAAGTTAAATGTTCTAGTTCATATGAATTATCAAAGATGCAATATGAATCACGGTATACAAAAAAAGATGGATCGACCACGTCCTAACGAAAAGATATGGCTGATTAAAATCGAAATCATATTATAAGATATAATTAGAAAAACTACTTCATATTACTCTCTAATGACATGATTGGCACATGACAATAATAATAAGGGCTATGGCTTATGATAACTATTGCGGAGATGAGAATGCATTCTCATTTAAAAGGCCAGCAATACACTCGCGACTCCTGAGCTTGCACCCGCAAAGCGACCCGCAGGCTCATTTGTGTCTCTATATTATAAAAATACTAACATATAGAAAAATTACGGGCAAAAAAGTGTGTAAGCCTCTCTTCAGCAGTCGAAACGATGGCATATTCCCGCCACGTTGCAATGCATTGTTAGCACAGAAACAATATCCCCTACGGCGCGGCTTCCTCACGACTCAGCACAAAACCAAATATTTATTCAGCCAATGCAAAGGTTCCGGAGACAATAAATTCTTAAGACAAGATTAAACTTGTCAGGGGAGCCCATTTACTTAACGCAAATTTATGCAAATTCCTCCTAACTCGTTAATGCCCAGCCCGAGATGTTTTGTTTAATAGTTTTGTAAGCGTTGCTATTACTTTTACGAGGCCAAATATTTAATTCAAGATTTTTTACATTCCACAAATGTCTCCTAGAACTTGACCTGTTACTAAATGTCTGTGTAGTGTCATTAAATAGCATATTTATTGATGTTTTCACCGTCGCGAGTGTCGAGTTAAATACTATGCTTTTTTGCAACAAAAAAAATTGATATATTTTAATTCAGCAGGTATGTGTCGATTTGTCGAATCAATAAAAAGGATGCATATGCTAAAAATTATTCCATCAGTGCAGTCAGTATGAAGACGCAAAAACAGATGTACTACAATATTAGCTAAACGTTAGAGTTGTATTTTGTTCGGTTTGTGAGAATTCGTTTGCGATGCCGTTGTAGAAGTACTTGAGTGACGCTACAAAGTTCTTTCAAAACGTTTTTGCTTTTTATTTCAAATAATACGTAATTTTAAAAATGCTTATGATCCTTATAAAATCAAATGGATGGCCTTTAATCATTGCAGATGCTCGTGGGTTCAAAAATAGCATAAAAAGAAGAAGAAAAAAAGGATTTGTTTGTTCATTACATTGAGAAAATATATTTTCTAATATTTAAGGAAATTTCGTAATATTAAATAAAACACTTGAAAGGAAACAATAGCTAAATTGTGCCGTTTATTCTAAGCCATTCGTCTTTTGAGTTGAATTAAGCTCCTTTGATAAATATCGCTCAGGCTCAGAAGATAATAAGTTATCTGTTAAGAACAAAGCTTTCAATGAACACCTGGATTTAGTTGAAAGGCTTCGTTTTCACTTTAATGATGAAATAAATTGACTTGCTGACGAAGTGTTTATTCAATAACACAATTCGTACATAAATCCACTTGTTTATACCATTCAGTTTAAGGTATTGGAAATAAAAGATGTTACAAAATCTAAATTCGCTTTAAATACTTACTAGGATAAAATAGTGAAAAATAAAACCTATCGTAACATTATAAATGAAGAATGACAAAACTTTATCGAGCGTTTTCTCGTGTTCTAATCGATTATAACGCTTAGAACTAGACTTCTAATGTCAAAAGTAGAGATATTTGGCGATCATGATATCATGTCAAAATTGTCGATGTCGAGATAATATAATATATCTCGATATCTTATACCTTAGTTTGTCTTCACTCGTCTGCGAGATATCTCTGTACCGTCATACTAGGCGGGCTGGAAGAGACTAAGAACCCCACCACTCCACTTCCACTGGTTATGGTACTTTCACATAGATTGTCTTTACCATGATCATAATCTTGTAACACAACATAGCGATCAAGCAGCGTGTACCACTTGATCTCTTCATTAATCACGTCATTGTGAAAACTACATGCACGTCTCACGTTCAATAATCAACTCAACTGTCCTTGCAATATAGTTTAAATTAGTTTGTTTTCGTTGAGAGATTAGAGTGAGGTATTTAGCGGATTCGGTTGATTGATTGGTGTCCTTTAGGTTAGAGATCATAATACTAATACCTTTGTTCATTTGATTGATTATATAATAATATGGTACTTGTAATGTTAACATCGTTTTCAATAGAATTCTCATTAAAGGTTTCAAGAAATGAGTCTATAAATTTTGAATAGGCCGAAAACGCATCTAAGACAGTTCAATCGCGGATGTCCATGGGTGGTGATGATTACTTACCGTACGTAACCTACCTGTTCGATTGACCGTTCGGTAATAAAATATGATTAACATTAAGCGAAGTATACCATATTTTCATGTTATACGATCTCTCAACTTGTCATGCACTACAAGGTAGCTCTTAGTAGTACAAATGGGTAAAAGTACTCAGTAAAATAGGTAAATAAAAAATAAATAAACTTAAATATAAATAAACATTGCAAATAAAAAAGAGAGATCATTGTTCCGTGAACTCGAACGTTGAACGTTTTTTAAATGTTATATTTATATATATTTTTATTCTACTATCTCATTCATTGCATTCTAAATTGTTTTGTACTAATGATGAAAATCTGTTTTTCATTTTCTAATAATTCAATTTGTAAAGACAAAACATGACGTATCGGACCATCACGGAGATTGTGTGTGATCACTTGTAAATTATCATCTGTTATGCAAATAAAGAAAATTAGAGATGTTACATCAGATTGTGAAACAGTTACACTACAAAAACTTTTAAGTACTTTTTTTAACAGTTAGACTTTAAACTTAAACAAAGCAGCACCAGAGTAAAATATTTGACGCAGTGCGATAACTCTACATGTCCCCTTGCATATCGAATTCACCCCTTAATGGGTGTTCCACTAAAATATATCACATTTAAATAAAGCATTTTTATCAAAAACTTCTTCAAAAATACGACTCTCTTTAACAAATTACGTACGATTTGTGACTCGAAAATTTTCAGCTAAAATATTGAAAGTTTCCGTCGCCGAGGCCGGGCGGTAAGGGTTATTATCCCGAGTATCATTTCCGCGGAGCCACGGACATTCTTTGTAAACGTCTAATTTGCAAATGGAGTCGTGTAGCCGTAGGCCTGGCAATTTGCCTTAAGTGAAAACTCTTACACGAAAGTAATTGAGTTATACGGAAATATGTGTTGGGAAATCGATAAATATTTTCGGAAAAAGGAATGTTTTATTTGAACGGAATAGTGTTGTAGCATGTAATCTTTTTACGAAATCAGACCTGAATGTTTTTTGTTATATTTTTCACAAATGAAAACTGTTTTGAAGACCCACTTATCCGTGTGGCCAAAGCCTAGTCCAAGTTTTCGGTACTGAAAGGCTTTCAAATCCTTCAATAAAAAAATGCGTTGTTATAATGCACTTGAATTTATTGTATAAAGTGGATTTTTTTGGTTTTGACTCAGTAAAAATATTAGCTAAAGCTAAAAAAATAGTAAAACTCGTAAGTTTTATGAAATATATTATGTACATACAGAGTCCGAAGAGCAAGAACAAAGCCGGTACTTCTTTCTTGTACCTTTAATCCAATAACCGTAACGTTTGCTCTAAGCTCAGTGAACCAGTCAGCACTCACCGCAGTTGCGCTTATCTTCAGTGCGTTAGAGAAAACTTTAATGAAACCAGGGAAGTTATACCTACTCGTAAAGTAAATAGTATTAAGTTGTATATCTTTATTATTCAGAGTTTTCTTCATAGATATTGTACTGTATTCCCTTTATATTTGTATGAAAGAATATTCATTTTAATTTCAATAGAACTTCTTCTTAATAACAATAATAATAATTGTGTGTTGCCTTAAGCTTGTGCCGGCTAGTAGTTGAATACTGTGAACTACATATTCCCATATGGGATTTAACTATTAAATCGGCCGTTATTTTTCTTTGGCGGTTAGGTACTATCAAGATTTCGGCCGACGGTTAAGGCTATCGAGAGAGATCATATCTTCAAGTCGTGATGAGAACCAGCTTACGTTACAGATTACCTTTATGTCTAGCGATGACGTCATCGTGAGATATGTCACTGTACGCGTATATTTTAAAGAAAAATTAGATTCAAAAATATCGATCAGAACTTATTTTCAAGAGCAAGTAATAAAATAAAGGGTTTTCGGTGATATGAGTTTATACTAAATAAGCCATATCCTTAAGGTATTACGAAAATATAAATAAATAAATTATATATATAAATCTATTTTAAAATATACGTTACATATTATAAGCTGTATGATGCAAAAATTTAATAAGTACATTACAAGTACATTACAGAACAGAAAAATCTATGTAATTTTTCAAACCAATGTACCTACTCAATATATTATTCTACATTCCCATCCCCATTTTATGTATTTCTTGCACCGTTTCTTCATTATATAATTTGCATTCTTTAAGTTATTCCTGTCACCCAAAGGTAGTCTGGAAGAGATTGGTACTCTAGCAATATGACCGCCTATTGTACCTACTACTTATTCCTGTAAATATATTTTCATATTTGTATTTACATGTGCAATAAAAATGTAAATAAATACAATAGATGTGATCCATTCCATGAATGCTTAAATAAGCGAACATAATATTAAGGCAACATAAAAATAATCCATTCAAAGTATTGGAAAGTCAAGTCACCTACGAACTAACTCGATATTCTCATTTATTCGTTTAAGGAAAATTTCTTTTTTTAATAAAATCGTAAGTCGTGTAATATATTGGTTAATATCAGGAGCGGCTGTTGCGCGCGTGCTCCCGACCGGAACGTGGGGAATTGATACAACGTCTGCTGAGAGATACCAGATACCGTGGACCCTGGCATTGTCATACAAGTTTTTAATCTAGGCATGGCCATTATTTTTTCTTTTTATTTATTTACCATTTAAAAATACAAATTCAAAGGTTACGTTAAGAATAACATCAAAAAACAACTAGGGTTTAAACATGTGCTAAAAGTAGTCTACGCCTTAACATTAAGTTTTGTAATTAATACAAACTAAACACATAATGTAGGAGCCAAGTAACTATTGAAAACATAAAAAAAATTAAAATGATAATTTAATTTAGTTTTAATATCATTATTTGTTAAGCCGTTACATAAATCTAGGGGTAAATTGTTAAATATTCTATTAAAGTCCTCATCATGATAGATATATAGATAGGACATTTATTTTGGAAAACACCACTTAAAGCTATTAAAAAAAAGGACTTAATACTACAACTTGTAAACTTTATTATGCAAATAAATAATGAAAAACCTATTTAATATAATAAATAGAGTGGTGCCACCAAAAACGGAAGATCACTCAACTGGAGCCTTGAGCCCCAACACTGATTTTCAGTGGCTCCGTTGCAAGGTACAAGCAACAAAAACAAACATGTAGGTTTGTTTTTGGAACTATGAGGCTGAAAAAGAGCAGACTGATGTTGGAATTTACGAAACTCGGTTACACATTAAAACGAACTCTACTAAATAATTCCGTATCAGATGACAGCAAATATAATGAATACCTCAGATATTATGTACAGTATGAAAGAGAATCAGATATCTCTCTATCATTAAGATAGCTTCATAATATATCATGTCTATTTCGCTCCGATGGGACCTTCACGAGAACCGCCCACTCCAGATCCACTTAGCAATGAATCAAACTTGGGACTTGCTCTACGGACCGGCAGTATATGACGGGGCTTTGTCATCATTTTGAAAGCTGATATTTTTGTAAAGCACGTATTATTTTAGGAGAAAAATGATCGCTTGTCCAAGAAGCATGAAGCAACTTACGTAGGTTTTGATACTTAAATCTCAGAAATAAGAGAAAAATAAAATTCAAACGAAGGATGCATTAGTTACTTTGAGTTATTAGTTTTATATTGTATTCCATTTCTTATTTAGGTACTATATCTACTATATCTTATATCGGGATGAATAATTTAAACAATATAAATAATACATCGCGTTTTAATTTCTAAAAAGTTCTTTTGATGTTTACTATTTAAAGCCATATGATATTATGGCATTAAAAACTAATTATTTTCTCACTAGCTATTCTCAGTATAAATAACAATGCTAACTAGAATTATTTAAAAAATATTGAAGATTCATAGGTATAATTGAATAAAGTCATCTCTGAAATTAGACAGGGCGCGGTTTTGAACAGCTCATTTCTCGATCTCTAAGGACGGGTGGATTTACGTTAATTTGACAAACGCGTATTATTTCAAATTTTAATAAAAATAACCTAAATGTTTTGACATTATTGGTTTGACATGCAAAGATAGAACCACAAGTCTGGATATTTACAGAGCAGAATAATGGCACAGGCTATTTTTTACCAACGTTTTTTCAAATTCAAATCCATGTTATGTTAAATTGTTAACCACCCACTTCCGTTATATAAACCTTCGTCGATATGGCTGAGATTCCACAATACATGTACGTATATAAGTAAAATCTCAATCTCTAATTACCAAAAGAAGTGAATAATACATGTATTTTGATTGAATGAAAATATGAAAAATAAATAGTAACTTGCAATGTAAAGATTCTGCATTTACCTATGAACGCAATTAAATTAATTATGAAATAATATAAAGTTGAGACTGTAGGTACTTACGTGGTTCAGCCAGGAAGCGACTGAAAATCAGTGTTAGAGGTAAGTTGCCTCCCTTTTCATTGCTGTTTGTTTGTGTAGGATATACGATTAAGTTTATATACTTTATTAATTTCCATCTTGTCCTTAATATTTATCCATAAACAATTTTGTATGTGCGTGTGTTTTCTGTAAATAAATGTTTATCTATTCTATGCTATATGTATGTATATGACAGATTTTGATTGGTTCTTTCTTCAGTAGAACATATGACAATCTGGGTTATGTACCTAACAGTGGTTTTATTTGATGGTTTTAGACAAACAGATCGTTATACGGCTTTGTTCTGGTTAATTTGCTTCGTGAACTAGCTCCTAGCGCACAACTTATTGTGCGCGCTCGCCAACTACCAAGCAAATAGGAGAAACCTATCGTCAATAGTACTGTAACAATACAGTCGCTCAACTAGAAAATATCATTATTTTAAATATGATATGATCATAATATTGTCTTTATTAACACGAGTATCACACATTTGAGTAAAATATTTTTTACTGGATTCAATTAAATCCCACGTCAAACATACTAAAAAACATGAAGACACTACTAATAACCAATATTGTCATAATATTACAGCAATCTAATTAGTATCGTCTCCATTAAAATAGAGGACGTTAGTATGGCAACTTATGTGAAAATTCAAATCTGACAACTGTTACCTTTCAATCTGCCCGTGACCACGGCTTCTGAAAAGCATCCGAAACGTCATAATAAATAATATAAATAAAAAAAACACTTTTTTACCCCTTAAAAGGTTTATTATTTTATTGCAATGAATTGAACATTTAAAATATTAGGCACCGGAGGTCCTGGGTTCGAATCCCGAGGAAACAAGATTAAAAATAAAACTCGTTCCGTCAAGGCATAGAAGGCTGATCTCCTACTTGTCTGTAAAGAAACAGACACAAAATGTGTCTGTCCCATGTCAAAATAAGCATACTTCAAAGTTCAAAACTAAAAATAATATAATAGATATTGGAAGCTATTTTATAATTCTCCACATCAAATCATTTATAGTAATAAAGACCACTTCATTATTTTTCAACAACGAAATGAGGATAATTAAAACATTGTAATATGTTAAATAAAATCGGATAGAAACTTTGTTTATGAGATAAATGAATTTGAGTCACTATTAAAAAGTACATACACTATAGCAAAGGCTAACTGCAATAATATAAACAGGCGTGGGTTACGGCTAGGGCATGCATTATTCGTTCGAAGTAGGTATTCGGATATTTCGAATTCTATAATAAACATTATTCGAATAATTCGAATAATACGAATTTTTCGAATTGTGTTTTATTTAATGTGTGTAAATGAAAAGAAATCTTTTTAGTACTTAAACATTTTATTTAGGAACCAATATGTGCTCAAAAAAGTCGTCTAAACATAATTATAAGTTGAAAAAAAAAATACTTTGTTGTGTTCCGAAAATACGACCGTAGGAAACTGAGGGCGTCTAAAGTATCGTCATTAAATGAACATCTCAAATGTTTACAAAAAACCTATTAGCCGAAAATACACGTTCAGCTTCAACACTTGTAGGTGGAATGGTTAGTAAAAAATCATACATTTACCAAAACGAAGTAGAATAGTAGGTATTCGAAATGTTCAAAAAAACCGATTAATTATATAGGTACTATTCGAATAGTTAATGTAGCGAATATCCGAATAATATGAATATCCGAATATCCGAATTGCATGCCCTAGTTACGGCATTAGAGAATACTAAGCCAGCTCACTAGCTCCGTGATAGCGGCAGCGGAACTAAGTTGGAGATAAGTAGCTAAGTAGAACTTGTGACTTAGTGGATAGTTATACAAGACAAAAATAGCAGCTGCGAAAGTTTTTTTTTGTTTCTTTCAGTGCATAGTGCAGGTTTATTTTTTGACATATTGCAGTAAGAACAATTTTTTTTCAACCCGAGTACAGTTTTCAGTCATTGATTAATTATTTAATCTTTATTTACAGCACATACAAACAGTATAAATAAAAGCTACTATGAACTCGGTCATATAAAAAATAATAAAGTCATAAAACGTATGTACTTGCAGCTACTAGATCTTTTGAAAATATCTAATTATAAATAATACAGTAGGCACCGTACATGTATACATGTGTTCAGCCTTAAGCAGTCCCCAGTGAGTGAAAAACGCCCATTAATCAAGGGCGGGACGTTCTGCGGCGAGTGCGGTGTTGAGTTTTTATTACGGCTGCCATCGCGGATCCGAGGGCATCTTGTAGTTAGGGCTACACGTAAAAAAAAAAATATTAAGGGAAAGGAAGAGTAAAAGCTAAAATGTTTTATCCATAAAAAAACCATTTAAACAAAAATTGCGAAAACAATAATGAAAATTAATCTTAAATGCATCAAATGTTAATGTCAAGAAAGTTCTTTAAAAACTATTAAGGAGAAGTTTCTCTTCAGAATTCTCCAGTCTGAAAGAAATGACAACATCATTGATAAAAATGAAGTCAAACAAGAGTCCTGTTTAAACGTTATTAACACTAGATTTACGGACGTTTTTAGATAACTATCTCTACGGCACCCGTCAAATTGACGGGTGAACGAAAATACGCACTTTCTTTAAAAAAACAATTTATTCAAGTTAACTCAAAATTACACAATATTTGGCACTACGTTTAAATAAAGTATCAAGAAGTAAAAGTCCCTTAAAAAATATCGTGGAAATAATAACAATAATACTAACGGGTTTAACTATTTATTGATTACATTTTTTACAGGTATATTGCACTTTGCCTGTGCATTTTCTGCATACTTTTTTTGGAAGATATGCAATATTTATTTTTGTTGCCGTAGCCCACTTGGGAACTTTTTCGCTATTGTAGTATTATAGATGATGAAGAAGCGTCTGATCGTTGGCAAATGTTCTCTTTGTTTTTCATATTCATCAAATTCATAAATAGCAACGCCATAAATTAATTGAATCATCAATTACACGTTCTCTGGGCTGACTTGTCAATTAATCACAAAACACAGCGCTCAGCTTGTGCCTCTAATAAATAACCACTAACTGAACACCGTTCCGTTAAAAAAAAAACTAGGTTCTAGTCTTAATTAATAAGGAAAAAAAGAAAAGTTTACTTCCCATAAAAACAAAGTAACGGTCGCGTTTATATTGTAATGTTAAAAAAATAAATCATTTATATAATTCTAAATTCCTTAGCAGCCCTGGACTTACGACCTCTAGAGACCGGTAGCTTCAGATAGCTTGAGGGAATCACTTGATTTACTGAAAATGAACAACGTCCGCCGGGACGCCCGCCCGCGCCCGCCCGCGCCGGAGCGCGCGAACTTTTGATATGCTTTCATTGTTCCATGTAGTCACTTTTTTAGTAAAACTTACAGTTTCACTTGCTGATGTCATTGATAACATAATATAATGACTACTTTTTATACCATTTAATCTAATTACCAAAAAAGCTTACAAAATCTTAGAAACTAAACATACTAGATATGGACTATAAAACCACTATAGAGTTCCTCCTCCAAATAATAAAATATGTAAAAAAATAACATTTTACATTTAAATCTTTTTTTTAATAATTAAAGTTAATAAGTGAACGAAATGAGAAATACAAAATAAGTATGTAATACTATGTATATACATATGATATAATGAATAGGAAGTAAAAAGGCTATATATATTATATAGTCTATATATAGTATTCATTACTATCGAATTTAATTTTTATTATTGTGCGTTAATCTATTCCGAAATTTAATGATTTCTGTTTCAACTGTCCAAATTGTCAATGTTGTGGCACAGTCTTGCAAAAACGTCTTACTTAATATAGAAGACAAAAGAAAAGTACTTATTTCGTAAGTGAAATATATTTAAGCAATTCAAGAAGAAGATATAAAACTGAGCATACTCATTGTTTAATTTGTTATAACTAACGAAAATACACGTTCAATTTCCAAGTTTCCCAGTGTAAATATGTAATATATTAAAGGGTCCTGACAAAACTCAATACAAATTAGGGTTAATTTTAATGCAATCAAGTAATTAGAAGACCGCGAAGGGTCACAGGAAACTCATAAATCTTCGATACGGCGGATCATTCGAAATTACGTACGCAATTATCTGCGAATGTTAACTAATTAATAATGCGGAGGCTTTCACTGCCGTAATTAAAATTAAATCGCAGTAAATACCGTTCGTACGGAATGTTCCAATACTCAGCGCGAGTTGAATCTTGAGATAATTCGAGTATAAAGCAATCACCGGACGTAAGTTCAACTGTTACGGGAATTAAAAAGGAAGCTCTTGAAGATACACTTGGGATTTTATATTCATACTAGCGACCTGCCCCGCACGGGTCTAGATTTTTTTAACAAAAAAAAGCAGGGGTTGGTGCTAAAAAAGTAAAAATTTAGGGTTGTATGTATTTTTAATGCCACATTATAAAAAAGTAAAAACAAAAAAATTCGTCCAAAAATTAAAAAAAAAAATTAAGGGTGAACAACCCTTATCACTTAGATGTACGCATATAAAATTTGGTAAAAATCGGTAAAGCCGTTTCGGAGGAGTACGGTAACTAACATTGTGACATGGAAAATGTATATATTAGATTTACTAGTCTTGTTATTGCATTGAATCTTTACTAGCTATGTACCTCTACACCAATATAATAAAGAGATAAAACTTTACACATTTACTAAAACAATGAGTATACATATGTGAAAAATTGCTGTATGTTTTCGGGATAAAAGTAACCTTCGTCACTCTCCAGTCCTCCCAGAGTAGCTTAAGTACAAGACCTGCTCTTTTAACTTTGGTTTCCCAACTTTAGTTGGTAAAGTTACACTGAAATTTCGCAAGACTGACCTATACAAATGAATGATAAACTGTTGGATGCTGTTGTTATCCTTGTAAAGACGAAAGATTTGTGATGATGAAACTATTTTTATTTTATGATTAATATTGTGTAGTGCAAATATATGATACAAATAACAAGTCTGTTAATAAAATACAATGCAAATAATGTTTTGAAAATTAAAAAAAATGTTCTCACTTGTATAGGGTAAATAGGCTTCTTCTAGACAGACGTGCCTTTCCTTAGATCGCATCACCACTTACCATCAGGTGGGATCGCGGTCAAACGTCTGTATATTTCGCATAAAAAAAAAATAGGCTCATCGTATAGCATAGTCCACGTAGTTATAGAATAAATTGCTTACTAGACGTGCAAAACAAAAATCGTGATAGCTGACCAACACACGTAACATTATGAAATTTATTATGTAGTTTTCTTTTTTTTAAGCTTTAAAAATATTTCAGTAGTTCTAGAGATCACCCTGAACACACACCAATTTTATCTCTCACAGTATTTATTATTGTTAAGTTGTTAACTCACTGATACGATGGTCTCATTAACGCTGATTCAGTTATAACTGAGTATAATTAAATGTGTTTCAGTTAAATAATAATACCAACGCGACGGTATCATTTGAATACTGAATTATTAAGTAATGGATAACGTGGAAACAAAAAATAGTCAAAGAGCTAACGCACTTTTTGTCATACCAGTGAGATGCAAAATGAGAATCAGGTTGAAAACGATGAAATCTCGTTATATTTGTGGAGGAAGGGAGGTGTGGTCTTCCTCCAACCTAAAGGGATCATATCATATTTATTGCTAACTTTATATTTATTAACAAAATACAATATACAATCGAGGCCGTCAGCGCAAAAGTGGCTTAACCCACAATATTTCATATTCGGACTTAACTATTGCAATTTATATAAAACACAATAAAATATATTGTGTTTTAATTAATTGTTTAAGTACGAAGATGAAAACTTGTGGGTTAGTCCACTTTTGCGCCCTCAATTCATGTCGTCGTTTTAACAGACATATATTTCTTTTTTATTTTCTTTGCATAATTTATTAATATTTGTAGTACATATATCATTAGTATACCAGTGTGTTATGTTTATGTAATTAATGACATATTGGTTTTTTTTGGTATAATATCTCGCTGTTGGCCCTATTTGCCTCTACAGCTTCCTCTAATTCCACAGATGTAATGATGTTGTAGTAAGTAGTCGTAGGTAACTTACTTTTGTCTCTACTAAAAATAGTACTCAAATTTTGACTCTTAAACTATTATTTATTGCATTCATAATAAATGTATGTGAATTAGTAAAATAAATTAAAATGTGCGTTGTTGGTAATATGACAAGCGATTGCTTGTGGAAAGTTGCAGCAGAACTTGATTGTCGAGTGCGCGAAGTAATTAGTTTATAATTACTCTCTAGCTCTTATAGTAGGGCTATAAAATAATAAGATACGTTCAACATTATGTATTTACAAAGAACCAGCATATTACTTTTTTATTTTAGATATCGACAGACGAGCATGACGTTCACTTGATGGTACCTTAGTAACAGAACATCAGTCAATGATGCGCTGTCGACCTACTTTTTACTTCGAGCAATCGGAAATCCATAGACTGAAACCGAAACGCGCAATGTGCACTTCACGGTTTTTTCCATTTATGATTTATGCATTTTACTGCATTAAAAATATTTCAAATGGTTGACTGAATAGCTTTTCCATGATATGGTTTCTAACAAATACCAATGTACCTGTAAGTGCACTGTAAGGACTGTCACTGCAGTTTATGGTATTTTTCGTCACACAATACCTCACTTCCGTAAACAACTGAAGCTATGAAATGTAATAAATTAAATTCATCAATAGGTACTGTTAGACGTTGATCTGAAACTTTAATGTCGTTTTGAGTCCACGAAATGAAAAGAAATGCACAAAAATAACGTGTTTTTTCCATTTGTCCCGACCCCGGAATATTTCCTCTTCTACTCGAGATTATAAAACTTGTTTACGAGTTTCCGTGGCGACATGAAAGCTCCTTTACAGAATATATTGCCTCTTCAAAGCTTCACACGCCATTGATGAGCTTTTATTTTTATTTGTGGGACTTCGGTTTGTAAAGCTTTTGATTTCTTTATTGATATTTTGCGAGGACTTCGCGTTAATGTTTCCTTTTAAAATAGCATTATTGCTTCCGTGATTACAATAATATTTTTATGAAGTGCTCGAAAAATGAAATGCTAATAGGTACGTCAAAGAGGGACCCATTATATCTATAAGGCTTCATTATAGTATGAAGAATAATATGTAAATTGTACAGAAGTACATAGATAAAACGTAATAAAAGGAAACATATCGTGCTGAAAGTTTCAGTTCGCTGTTCGAGAACAACTTAAAGAATTGATTTATGAAGTCCCAAAGAGCTGCGAGAAAGTTTTACGTCGTTTATATGAAAAATAAGGGAGATTAGTTGTTGAAGAATACAGGCCAACTAGGACCGATCGAGGCGATCTCTGTAATGAACTTCATTTGTAAAAGTCACGGCGAAAAGATACACTAATAGAAGTTTATCAAAGGGAAGGGCCGCTTTATTAACTTTGGATTAATTCAAACGAGTTACCTTTTTAACACTTGGACTTACAGTTCTGTCGTTCATGAATGAGCTAAGTTGTATCATTCAATTTATCATTCAAATTCCCTTTTTCCATTTTTATACAATCATGTCTCAAAAATGTATGTAATATCTTATTGTTTACGTAATACAGTAAACAAATCCAAATGCAGACCCGAATCAACTAAACAATGAAATTTTTTGAACTTTGAGAGCCTCAATTTATTCACACATAGCTCATGTATTATTATATATTATTATATTTCCTAGTATATTTTAAAAAGTGAGAACAAATAGTTTCATATTATCATAGTCTATAATAAATAATTAGTGATTTAATAAGAACTCTTGAATCTCTTTGTAAAATAGCGAACGATTCAAGTTTACAAGTCATTGAGACCTGTTTACTTCGACGGCTGTTTGAGTAGGACTTCGATTACTCAAGCTCTACTTAAGCATCTTTATTTGTAAAAAAAAGCTTGTTATCTAGAGTTCATTTAGCAAATTACATTAGAATAAATCTTTTAATTCCTTTTGAAGTTTGGGTAAATCCCAAGAAGACGTTTTAAAATTTAGTTAAGATATGGTATACGTATTTCCAAGTTTTGGAAAATATTTAAAGTATCTAGGATTACGATATGTAAAATGTATAAAACTTTTTTTACTATCTTTATAGTAATTTTAGACCTACACTTTCTATTTTAGTAATTAGAATATAATTCTAGTAATTCTATTAACTATAAACTTTGTCAGAAAAATATTTCCACCATATTTTATTACGCTTAAATAGTTGTGCAGATTTGAATGAAAACTGGCACTTATTTAGAGTATAGCCTAAAGTGCTCACCCAGATTATATGGGATTATACAACTATAGTATAGGGACAAAAATAACTATGATTCTTCCACGTGGGCGAACCAAAGCTTGTAGTTAATAATGAAGATATGAGTGGATCACCCTTCATCAATGATAAAATTTGTAAATATTAAGAAAATGGGCAAAACCGTTTCGTTACATACATATTTTTAAGATAAGCATTAACTAAATTTGACAAATAAAATAATTATACATATATTGTTAAAGTATAAATTTACATAATACCTTCATTTAGCGTAAAAATAAAAAATCTTAAAAATGTTACATAGTCCCTTCATCCATTCATGTCTTCAATTGATGCAGCTCGGAGATATATTGATGGCAAAATATTTACGAATCGCCAGTCAGTGTGTGTTTGTATTGTCCATGAGGCAGGTAGATAAACAAAAACAAACAAACATTTACAGCTGTATACATTACTTTGTTGCTTTCAAGAATATTACGTATATAGACCTACTCAGTAACAGATTAACATTAATGTAATATGTATTTCACGCTTTATTATTTGCATAAAGTAAGTAGATATGGCTAATATGTATGTATTCTGTTAGTGGGTGATTACTCTATCTTCGATATGAAGGAGAAAAATACATACTTATTATCGCTTTCGCAGATAAAACTATCCAAATTGAAGAAATTTCTAAGATTGTTTTTTTTTTGTTTCAGGTAAGCAACAGAAGAACAGGTAATCCCTATTTATTAGTACAGAAGCTAATCGTGAAGTAACCGTATTAGTTCCCTCGTTGCGTCCACGCGATCTGCGCAAAGCCCGGATATCTCACAAACTACATACAATTACTGCGTCAATCGGAAAACCATTCAGTTCTGATCTCCCACATTCCTCGCGCTGACACCAAGTGTCGACTGACAGGAGTAGTCAGGAGTGTCGTCTAGAGGTCAAGCCATACTGGCCGTTTGGAATCCTCATCTCTAGCTTATTGTGACGCTATCCTCTAGCTATCCTCCGACTTTACAGAAATAAAACTTTATGTATGGTCATTAGGGTTGTAATTTGTTTGGTTTTAGAAATGTTTGGGTAAAGGGAAAGCTATACAAATTGATCTCATCACCGGCAAAAATTGATCGGATCCCGCTTAAGGAACGATTTCGCTCAATTGTGCTGAAATTGTAATATTTATGGTGGCGTTCGGTTTAATTGACAGACGGGTATAGAGTACGGATTTAGTAACTCTAACGTACCTACTTCGTAGCTTAATTAAGTTATTTTTCTATATATTTATAGTTACAATACAACATAGAAATCCGAATAGATTTTTCGATATGTTTTCTATAATATAATGTCATGATATAAAAAATAACATCAGAAACATAAATGTTAAAAGGCTTACGAAAGAGATTTTCGACTTTGCCGTTAAAAGAATTGGGTGATAAGTTCTGTGACAATGGTATTCAGAATAAAACCTAGTTTCCGATAACATTCTTTTCATTAAGTTCTTTAAAAATAATAAAATTGTCTCGACAATCAAGAGCAAAGTAGATTGAGGATAATGCAGGAGGAGTTCCTCGCAGTTGGCGACTTCACTTGAATCCCGGCCAAGTCAAAGCTTTGCTGACTGAACTTGTTCGAAAATTGGTCTCTCTATATTAAATATGCCCTAGTTCTATTGATAACATGATATATTTAATTAAAATAATTATTTTAAACTTTGTCCTGTCAGAAAAGGTCCTATCATCTATCCTATCAGGCTTCAAATATAAAAAATAAATATTTCAATATTTGAATACATAAAATATAATCCTATTTTCCTACTTTTATTCTATTATGTCTAGTACTTTTTGCAGTAAATATCAATTATTATAAATAAGCTAAAATCGTATGTGACCTGAGCTGTCAATTGCATAAAATGGCGGTTGTTTTCATGATCTTTTCCAACATTTTAATAGTTATTCTGTTATTCGGGATATAGACAAATCCAACAAATAAGATATGATTTAAAAAAGTGCATTCTTGAGTTATAATTGTTGTAACTAACCCGAATTCGTTTAATTATATTATATTATTATATGTATGAATGAAGTAGTAGTGTTATTATGATTTTAGATTCAGGTAAAATGTTCTGGTAAGCACTGGCTGATTATTTACGAGACAAACGAGTCACCTAAAACCAGCATTGAGGCTACAATATGAGAAACCCATTTATAAAGTACGGCTCAATGTGACAAATTGTCGTGCGCTAACGAGCTGCTCTTATCTACAATCGTTCAATTGTAAATAAATTTATGTCCCCTAGATAACTTCTATACACCCGCATTCAAACTTATACACAACCAGTATGATACGCTCTGAACGATACTGCACCGAATCACGTAATACATTACGGTTCAGAACTTAGATATTTCTTTAAACGTAAGATAGAAGTAGCAATGTATTTTTGGTAGTAAATATCGTCGACAACAGAACTACTCCTGAAAGATATCTCAGTAACGTACTCTGTTCGATCTTCATCGATTGTTGTTGACTGTAACAATGCGATTTCAATTCACATAATCCAATGCTGGTTCAAAACTGTTTCTAAACAGAGGACCTCAACACCACACAGCAACGGATTTTAAATAGAAACAGTCACATGGAGTTCTGCGAACGGAGACCTCATAGATCGTTATCAGATGATTGTAGGATGTCATCTGACATCGCGCGGTGAATAGATAACACGGGAATACAATGGAATTAAGTTGTGTCAAATGGAAAGCCCTGAGGAATGCTTAATGCGCATCTGATACCGTGATATATTGATGCTATTGTTAAAATTAACCGTTGTTACAAAACTATAAGGGCCTACGCAATTAAATATTAAAGCATCAATTAAGTATTTTTATAAATGATTTTTTTTGTTCAAACCAAGACGATTACATTTATTGATAGAATTAAGGTTTCAGTTTCAGCTTGAATTATAAACTAGGTGATCAGATGGTGAGTGAGCACAAACACTACTTTCATCATCACTGATTGTGAACGACTACGCACAAGTACATTGACATTTTATATAATTTAGAGCCATTGTTAGGAAAGGTTTGATTGCGGCGACAGGTCCGTTCCCGAACGCTTTACAACTGTGATTTAATGCAGAATCGATGGTTGTGGGATAATTTATTTTCATTCAGTGTTTGATGATTTGTTAGGTAGAATGACCTCCGTCACGAGATTGTGAATAAACCACAATTGCAGAATATTTTAAACGGGTCAAAAAATCATTCAAATATTTAAAGTCTTAAACAGACCAGTCAAATTAATTATACATATGTACATATAGTTAATAAATTGCGGTTTAAGCCGTCAAAATAATTTTCATTTAAATGTATATTACGTTAAACATTTTCAAAATAGACTAGCCATTTTAGTAAACTGCTACTTTCTTACAAATTGACTGCGTGTCGCCATATACGCCGTGTTTTATTATAAAAAACTAGCAATCCGTAAATTATGAAAAACATTTCATAGAAGTACATAAAATAGAATACAGATCAATATTGTTTCACGGGAAATATACCTACGTAATACGTACATATTATGTTACATGAGGACAAAAATTAAATTAATAATCACCCTCGTTAAATGATTGACATTCTCACAATTACATTAAATGCCCCAGAGCCCGGTGACGTCGGTCTAATGAAGACATACAGGCAGTGGGTTCGAGCTCCCTTTCTGACAATATTTACTCAATAAATGAAGACCGTGAGATTGCTTGTTTGTCCGCTGACGTTTACTTTTGGAGATCGAGTTTTTTGAGAAACTTCTGTTTTTATTCGGTCCTGTAATTGGTTACTTAAGGGCAGGATTACACGCAGCGGGAGAAAATGATCTATTTGTAGTCCTCCTAGTGAGTGATAGCGGCATGCTCGACAATAACAACAGTTACTGTTAGAATATCAGCGTAGGTTGTGACAGCGGTAATTGACTCGAAAATTCTACAGTCTTCAATCTGTATCGAGCCATCTTATAATTACGATACAAAATATATATTACTAGCGATCCCCCCGGCTTCATATGGGTGCAGAGTAAACGTACTATACACAAAAAAATAGCCTATATTATTAGCTGATAATGTAGCTTTCTATTGGTGAAATAATTTTGTCAAAGATCGAGCAGTTTTTGAGTTTATTCGTAACAAACAAATCTTTCCTCTCCTCTCCTCTTTTTCCAATGAATTAATTATTTTATTTCAATGTTTGTTACTCGCGGGACATTATTCCGTCGCTGTTTCTCAGTGGGATGCGTGTTTCGTTGCGACGGAGTTCCTGGGTTCGAATTACAACATTAAATTAAAAATTGCTTTGATCGGGCAGAGCACAGAAAACCGATCACCTACTTAACTGTAACGAAAACCGATCAGTGAAACGAAATTCACTACAACATTGTGATTGTAACACTTGATTCGGCGCTCCTCTAACTTGAACGCGGGTGACGCTAACTGATTACTACAGATATATATCCTTGCTACATCGCAGAAGAAACTCAATACCTCACCAATCACCTCGCAACCCGTTCCCTCTGTATTAATGTTTACAGAAATTAAGTGATCCACTCAACAAAAACATATCGGTTGTCTGTTTGTTCGAGTAAAGACAAACGTCTCGGTATCGGGCGCCCGCAGATGTTTGCTTTAATATCGCTGCCGGCTCATACAATTTTAATGAGTCATAGGATATTTATTGTGGTACGAAATTGGTAAGGTTTCTTCATGGTGAATGATGTCATAATACATATAGTCATATACTTGTCGTAAAGGCACATTTTCGCAAGCTTTCATATTTTGTATTTAATTCTTACAATTTTGAAACATCGTAGAATGTGGCTGTGGCTTCATAAATGATGATAACTTTTCGACAACCGATTTCGATGAAACAAAGCCTAATGTTGGGAACTCTTTAATTTCCCGGGATGAAAAGTACCTAAGATGTTGACCGGGGTTATAAGATACCACCATGCAAAACCTTTCATGTAAATCGGTTAAATAGACGGAGACACAAAAAAAAATCAAAAAATCTTGATTTGTTCTATTTCTCTTCTTACATCCCCCCGGACTTCATTTATCAATTTTTCAAATATACCGGCTCACTTAATAAGGGCATTTATTTTCCATCTCCTGATAATTATTTTGCCTACATCCTCAAGGTGAAATCTGTTTCTCCTCATATTTAATTCTATCGTTGGATTCTTCTATTTTTAATTGAACGGCGAACCTTAGTGTTATTTATTATGTGTGTGTTCTAGGGGTACTAGATAATAAATAAAACTTTTATTTTAGATCTGTTCAAGGCTCATGTCTCACTCGCGGTCTTCCAGCAGGTCAAATATTCAAGTGAGTCTCACAGTTATCTGGTGTTATCTGGGCGAAAGCTTTTATTTGCAAAGTATCGCTCTACAGAACATACACTACAGAATCAATGTTCACGTGAAGAGCCCCGCCCTTCAATACTGATAAAACATCTACTTAGGGATAGCCTTATTCAAAAGTATATCGTTTTAGAAAAATAGAATTCAAGTTGTAACCTTTAATATTCTTTTAATAGTTGTCATGAATTGTAAATACTATGATTTGTAACATAACGCTGTTCCTCGTAGACGTACAATAATGATAATTTAAAGTAGCCCTTATTCGTCATATCCTGTAAATTAATACATTAATGTTTTAACGTAAATAAAGGTTATTTATTTCCAGTTATTAAATTGACCTATAATTATATTATTTATTGTGAGTACATTAAATAAACTTAATACTCGTATTTAAAATGTAGTATGTGAATACTATTAATAAGGTTCATTCTTGTCTTAGTATGACTTTCTGTAACTCCTCAACTATAAATTTATTTATTTATTTTAGGATTTTATTAAAGTTTTCTAATAGTAAATTTTCAAAACCTTTTTAATTATATTTAAGTTTTTACCGTTAAATTGCTTGCTCCACCAATGCATAGAGCCATTCATTTTCTCTTTCGCAAATTATGTATCACGTGCAATGTGTTAGCAGCTGTTACTCAGGCATTTCGCATCGGTAATCAGACCCTCAGGTCATTTGCCGACACGATCGATACCGAATGTTGTCTTCCATTTCATTTCATTGCCTTTTTTTAAGCTTTATAAAAACTAACCGTTTCCGCAATTTCGTCAGTATTTCGAGTTCCATGGGACTTCATTACCGGGATGAAAGCAACTTTTGTCTGGCTAACACTCTAGACAGGTACGATTAAGACGAAAAGCTTTACTTATTCATTAGGCCAGCAATGCATGAGTGAGGGATGTAATCATCAAATATATATAGACATTATTATTATGATAAATCTGTAGTCAAGTATTCCACATTTTGATCAGAAGAATATTTCCTGTAACATTTTTACTCACACAAAGTACCGACTTCCGAGGCATCTTTAAGTATATTTGAAGCTAAGATAATAGTAATAAATTATGGACGCCCAGCGATCCCTTCCGATGAAGCCACAGCCGAGACGCTGGTAAACATCTCCCTAGAAGGGAGTGCATTTGATCATACGCAAATGTTTGCTCAACATTACTTTAACCCTGCCTATTCTGTGGACCGGTTAGAGGATATTCATACCTGATGCGCTGTATTTGCAGATCAAGTTTCATATATTTTCACAAATCCTTCATGTGACATATCATATTCGTAGACGGGCTACGAATTTTTTGTCAGGGTTTCACAACCAGTATTTTAAATAAAACTTATTTATAATAAAAAAGATCTAACCTGAAATGTTTAATTAAAAAATAGATAATGTGATACTCTTTTTAATTACAATATTAAACTGATATGTTTTAGGTAATCAACGATTTTTTGAGAGATTGTATCCGAAATTATCGACGTTTATAACGGAGCATACAAACAAAACGCATTCGATATGAAACCCCCCTAAAGCCTGGCGATGAATTATAGAGACATAGCCGGTTGTTTTAACACCAGATGCTATTTAGATGTTCCACATTAGTTCGCCGGCTCGTTTGTCACCCGTTGATGGCCCTAATTTACCGAATGTAGACCTTATGTGGATGGATTTATGGCGCTAAATAAATAATGGAGATGTTGAAATCGCTTTAAATTGTCATTGGTTAAGTTTAGATGGGGCTGGAAGGGCTAGGATCTTTGGTTGTTAAAATCTTATTGAGATGTTCCTATTGGGTTCGTAGCCCCTAATTAAACTTACCAGACGATGAAAAATAGAAGCCAGTATCTCGAAAAGCACCTATTTCGTCAACTTTAGTACATATTAGTAATCTTTGGAACAGTTGTGCGTCAGTAAGATACATAAACGTAAGAATCTGAATTCAGTTTCTGACAAGGCTTTCGCTTGTAATTACTGTAATCTAACATAAAAAAGAAAATAATAATAATTACCTATAAGTGTACAATGGATTTGAAATTGTAAAATTCTCTACAACACATTATATAAAAATGGCTTGTTGAATAGACATTAGATCATACTACTACTTTCAAAACAAAAAAACAAACTTAATTTTTTATTAACTATTTCTCATATTATGGCACATATACATACTTGTGTTTTTTTTTAATACTGTCATGACGTTATGAGGTAAATTTTAAGTTTCAGAATTAAAATAATACAATTTCTATCATTTGATATCATAAAAACTGTATAGTTATAGAGGATTCAACTTACGGAGCTTTCTTCCATGTCAAAACAACTGAGTTAATAACAAAAACGTCAAATAAAATGAATATATGACTTAGATAGTTTCAAATAGCGTTTTATGGAGATCATAAGATATAAACAATTATTATGACACCCATAAAGTGTCCAGAACTATCGTGGGCTCTACACACCATTGTAGTTTACGCCTCATACCGTATGCTAACGACTTCGCCAGGTGGTAATGGATACAGGTTCGATATCATGTCACGACTACTGCATTTTTGTTTTATTGATGATATTAGTGTCAATGTTATAGTGGTTTATGTAATGTTGGTTTGTAAGTAAGTACAAAAAATTTTGGTGATGAAATCACAGATATAAATAAAATATATTCTTTTCATCGACTCTAACGTGTTCGATTCCTACTCAAGACTTTATGGTTACATATAAAGTTACTCTACCATTCAAAGTCAACTCAAATATAATATGCTCTACATAACTTATTGATAGCGTACACAAATTGTAAATTGTAAAGTCTTACATGCTTTTATTATTATAATTTTTTATATTAGATATCGACGGACGAGTATGAGGTTCACTTGATACCTCAGCCTCAGATCATGAGTCAATGATGCACTGTCAACCTACTTTTTACTTCGAGCATTCATCCATAGACTGAAACTGAAACGCGCAATGCGCACTTCACGGTTTTTCCATATTTATAGTTTATACCTACTGGCGGCCTGAAGTTTGTTTGAGATATTGTTGGTACTTGCCATGGTATTACACAAATACGGCGGTCACTTTTTTGATATATTTAATATTATAATAATGATACGAGACGAGGAAGGGTAGGGAAGCTATATCTCAGTACACGGGAGAGTGCGCGCGAACACTGGCGGCTCGCGATACGGCGCGGGCGGTGGACTCATTCAAACCACCATTTTTATGGACGGCCGAAAATAAATCGCTTTAGCAGATAACGTACCCGACTGCTACTTCCCTTTAACGCTTTATATTAACCTAAATTAATTAAGCAAACGTTATAGGCATAAAGTTTTTGATATAATTATTATTCACCACCATTTTGGAATGTATAATTGAAGACATGAGTGGATGAAGCGGGCATGATACAATTTTTAAATGATCGAGTCAATGGGCAATAGAGTGTTGTTACGTATTTTTTAGACAATTATTAACTTTCTTAATTGTTTATTTAATAACTAAATTTGACAAATAAAATAATTATACATGTATATTGTATATATTGTTATGGAGATACATTACACCTTTACTCAACGTAAAAAATAGAAGTTCTAAAAAATGTTACGTTGCCCCTTCATCCACTCAAGTCTTCAATTATTCTGCGATTTGACCTTGCGAGAAATATGTATTAATGATAATATAATCGCATGTTCACTCGTCTAATTACCTTAAACATTAATAAAATAATGATTAAAAACAAAACAGCTTTAAGCATAACTTAATTTGCCTTTGACGACTGAGCCGGCCGTTTCATTGCTTATTTCTCGTTATTTGTTCGTATTAAATAAAATCCAACGCGGGTCTCCCCCATACCATACCAAGCCCCGCGGCCTGCCCTGCGCTAGTTAGCGCTGTTTCAAAAGAAACGCTTTGATCTATCTTATCGGTTCAGTTAAAAATTCATCACTGCTAATGGAATGTTTGTTGCAATTATGTTATAGAGTTCAATATCGCATGATTCATCGCTTAATAAAGGATCAGTTTGAAAAAATCCCTAGTAATATTAGCTAAATTAACTGAACTTAAATTAACTGTACAAAACATTAAAAGCAATGTTAAAACTTTAATCCAGGGTTGCCCGGAAGAGATCGCTTGAGAACGTTAAGCCCGCCTGTTGCCTGTTTAAGGAGTTTATGCAAAATTGGTTCAAAAAAGAGTTCTGTGTATAAAACTTGAGGTTTAGAAATTAACTTGATATTTTACTTATTATTAGATTCAGAAGTTATACCTAATATAAATTAATAGCTTCCAAAAATTAGCTAAGCTTAGTATAAGTATATTATAAAACCATTTTTAATACAAGCTTTAGACCATCTTATCATTTTGAAAGCTTTAAAGCAAGAGCTTTTAAACATTGAAGACACTGAAGGAAAGTCATTATTTTTCCGGCCGATATGGAACTCTATTTTGAAATCGGTCATTATGTATATTTGTTTCATAAAAAAACAAGTTTCATAGTATACAAAGCCAGAGGGAAACACTCAATTCTCTGAAACTACGACAAATAATAAATCGTATAAATCGTGTAGACAATTTTTACATTCTACGTAAGTCGTACGTAAGAAATTGTCACCGGTGACAATATGTCGTATTCGAGTACGTGGAGCTCATTTATCTGGGAGTTATCTAGTGGAAAAGAAATGACAATGATAGATAAATGCGAATCGGCACACATCGGCTGTCAGCCGAGATAATCCGAGCGACGAGACCGCTGCGGGGACTACACGTCTCATTTCGTTACGATGTTATTTGGAAAACCTATTAGGAAGTAACAAATAATGATTTGTTTTCGTTCTCCTCAAAGACGTACAAAGTTAAATTAAATAATCGAACGCTAATTCTAATGTTATTTATGCTGTGTGGCGAAAGCAAAGGCCTATACTCAACTTGTGCTGAAAAACAGTACTGGCTATACCGCTGATTTTCAGCATCTGCCTGGGTAACTGTTGGTGTGCCAGAAAACACATAAAGAGAGAAATCATTAAATAAACTAAATTAAAAGCAATTACATGCCTATGGTAGGTACCTACCTTAAATAAAAAAATATGTTGAAAACGTAATGTACGTAAAATACTATAAAATATATATTGAGTAATAGTATATTGAGGTTTTAATAAGGTAAATAAATAGTATTATACGACCTGATGCAGTGGTTTAGGTACTTTTAATAAGATCTTACGGAAACGTGTATAGTTATCACATGGACTCTGTTAACATAATACGTAATACCGTAGAAATAATAAATGTTGCGAACAAATCTCGTGAGCCCCTCTAAATCCGAGTCGAGTTCCATTTATTACCCTCAGATCTCGGGAGGTATTTCTTTTATCAGCTTCCAGTGACGTGGCGAGTGAAGGTCGCCATACATAACGCGGCTCCCGGACCGCGGGGAAGATGATTTGAACAGTTTTATTAATGGCGGAGCTTCGCGTAGTGCAGTACCAGTAGCGGATTGCACAAAATACTACTGTACTAGAAACTGTGCGGAGTTCTAAATATTTTAAATTTGCAAGTACAAATCAGAACGTACTGAAAATATGTATGTTCACGTACTTTCGTATTAGAACTTTTATTTATTTATTTTTGCAACATTATTTCAATAAAACTTATTTTACGTATCTACTTTGATCTACAGTGTCCAAAAAAGTATAGGTCCATGGGAAAGAGAGAAGGCAAAATAACTAAATATAGTAGTCGTGTTAAATATAATATAACGTCAATGATGGAATGACAGACTCAGTTATAATAAATATATTTCGACAGTTCCTTAGATATTATTTTATTTATTGCGGTTGTTACAACTGTTCACAGTACACTGTGGCACGCGGTCGGTGTGAGTACGCCGCCGCCTCTGCAGTTTCTAGCAATACAATTTTTTACAATGATTTATTACCTTTTGAAAAATGAGGAATGCTTTAAATTGCAAGCAAATTATCTTTTAAATAAAATACTGTATACCGGATTACAACGCGATTTATTATTTAAATTATTTATCCCGACGTTTCGGATGCTTTTCAGCAACCGTGGTCGCGGGAGACTGCATCCGAAACGTCGGGATAAATAATTTAAATAATAAATCGCGTTTTAATCCGGTATACAGTATTTTATTTAAATGTGTGATACTCGCGTTAATAAAAGCAAATTATCTGTTTTAATTGACTTGAAAATTACTGTTCTAGATATATTGCAGCTTACTTGAGACCCGATGTATGAGGCTCCATTTTATTAATTTAAATCTTGTTACGAAAACTTATCAAAATTTAAAAATATTTTTACTTGGGGGGGTCTGGTGACTGCAACGCTGGGACGACAGGGATTTTTATAGAGGTGGGATGAGAATAATATGTGTATTGCTCGTTTTTATAGTAATAATCAACCTCTGCTTTCGATAGCAGTCTTATTTTCTACACAATACGCTCCATTAGTAAACAAAATTAAGCAAGTTTTAATAATCTTTAAATTTTATGTGTAATATCTGGAATCCGCAGCGAGATGTAGAGCTTGTCCCCTCCTCATTATAATATGAAAGCAAATGGCCGCAGTTAAGCTCTAATTGTCGTTATTTAGCAGCGGACGCGGCGGGCGCGGGTGGCGGGCGGCGGGTGCAGGCGGCGGGCAGCGGGCGGAGCGCGTGATACACTTCTGCGGAAACTTTTATACTTCATCAAATTTTATTGTAAAGGACCTATACACGATTTTAATTCATTTATTATTTAATAAGGTTTTGCTCATGTCGGTATACATATATGTATGTACGATAGGTTAAGTTATCTTTGTTTTTTTTTACGTAAAAAAAAATAGCTAACATTAGAAGTTACTGTAAGAATATATTATGTTTTTGATTACCTTATTTGGATAGATTGTAGAGGTAGATGTACCTACCTAATGAATAGCTGAATAGTATTTCCAACCAAATGTTGTCAGAACACCAACAAAATATTAAATATTCTGCTTTTATAAAGCCGTCATTTTTTATATTCAAAACTTTAACTTTTTGTTTGAAATAATTAATGATGTAAAGTAACTAAAAAAGGCATTGAAAAAGTAATGTTATAATGAAGAACAGATTGCGTGTGCGCGACGCACAGACGGACAGACACACAGACACCGTGCGTGTGAACAATTGGAGCTATGATTGATTTTTATATTCTGTTTATTGTTCCCTCTTCCCTTATATTTTTATTATTGTGACAATTTTAATTGAATTTTTCGATCGACATTTCACTCAACGTAAACGTCTTATTTAGCTTCGTGGTAGATTACCCTAAAAAAGGTAAATTAAGAATTATTATTATCTGTATATACTCGAATTTTTTTTTAACCTGATAGTCTAAACCACTCAACTCGGGTAACTACTTCAGTTATTTCTTAAAAGTCACCAACGCATTTTCAAACCTCTCATATGTACATTGCACGAACACAGTGATCACTTCCAAACAGATATGTCTTATCTTCTTTTCCAAATAATAATAATAAGAAGCTCTCGCTTGGTTGCTGGGTCAAGGGTCAGATGCAGAAGGCAGTAGGTACTACTGGACAAGGCTCGTATTGTGAGAAGGCTGATTATGGCCTTGTTGCCGGTGGTTATTCCCATTTTAATACTTTTTTTTTAATATTATTATTTTATATAAAAAAGTGTAATTATGAGAATGTTTATAATAATATCCTTTATTTCGGGTATAATGCCAAAAATAATGGTTGTACTAATTTCCTAATTTTCCCAGTGTACACGGTCCACAACCGTCTCCTCAGTAACGAAGTCGGTTTTTATAATTCAAATCTAGTGCAGTGTTTTAAATATTTAAACAGTTTTGAAGTGAAGATACCGAGAGTGTGGGTCGGACCAGAAGTTGGTAGCCGGCGATGTCCAGGGAAATCAAAGTTTTATGTAAATTACTTCAATTTGTTAAATATCTACTCTAAACTTGGTGTTTGTTGGCGAAGCTTTATAAAATGTTGGATTTAAAATTTTACAAGACGGAGTAGTTTTAGTCGAAGGTGGGTTTGAGTTTATTATTTCTTTAAGGAGGTGATTAGCTGGTGAAAGTTATTCAGATTTTGCTTTTGAACTTGGCAGTTCAGGTGACAGCTTGAAGTCTTAAACCAATCAATGTTTCTTTATTTTGTTCTAAAGTGACGAGAAATAAAACAAATATGTAAGTATTAAGTACTTCATTATTTTATTCAGTTTGTAATCATTCCTATAGTAAGTGTCCTATTGAAAACCAAAAAGAACGCTTATCAATGATGAGATGAATAATTATCATTGCTCGCTGAGTGTGTTCCTATTCATCTAACAAAACATAATGTATGTAAATTCAAAACTCTTGGTTTTTCTTCAAATTATATTCTACACCTCTGGCTGTCAAAGTTTCAAAATTTAAACATATACATTTTCGACAATCTATTATATTAACATGTCAAAAAGAAGAACGGGTTGTTAATTAAACTTTTTACTACCAATCGAACACCTCAATCTAAATATTTCTTGAGCCCATGACAGAAGCCCCACGTATATTGATTTGACACACTCCGTATGTATTAATTAAATGTTAGATATCGACAAACGAGTCTGATGCTCTTTTGTTTCTAGATTTAATATCAGCTACAGGAGAAATAGATGATACTATATTATGTTTACTTCGAACATTCAGATACAATGGAACGCGTAATTTGTATTGCACTGTCTTTTCATTTATGAAGAATAATGTGACATTAAATTCTACATATTATTTAATTCCGAAAAATAAAACTTTCGACAATCTCCTCTAAAAAGTACTAGCAAGTTCCCCGTACAGTTTAACAACATCTGCATGTGCACAGCATCCCGGCAACTGGCATAGATCACGTCGCAAACTTGCTCACCAACAGGATGCCACTCCGCTTGTGAACTTGCATGTAACCGATGTAGGCGTTGCTCTTATTACAATATTAATTGGGCTAGTGCCCGAGAGCCGTTTAAAACAAGCTGTTTACAAGCCTACATTGAGACTGCTCTTATGTAGTTTCATTAACGTACAAGATATTTAAATAAAATACCGGATTTAAAGTATTTAATTTAAATGTGTGATACTTTTGACAATATAACATACAAGATAGGTACTGTATCTTAATATACACTAATATTCGTTCGTGAAAGGTAATAGCTGTAATGGCCGATTTGTTTCAGTAATATCTAATATTCAGTTCTCAATTCGTATTTATAACATTTGTAAATATACTCGTAGTTATAGGACAATAATCTGTAAAGTCAGCAGTTTGGCAACTTTGTCGGCGTACGCTGACTAAACGGTACAAGATATCTAAAACAGACAAATTATAACAACAAATATTATCTAAGTTTCCACGGTATATATTTAATATTTATCTTTAAAATGGAAATCGATATAAACGTCTTTTCAAGCACGAGTAGACGGTTGCGATATCCAGGACGTTTTATACTGGTTGCAAAAAAAAATAAGGACTCATTTTCTCTACAACACTAAAAAAATAAAATATGTGACCATTTCTCATGAATGCTATACAATTTACAATACAATAGCCATCATATTCTGAGATATCAGTTCATCGCAGTCACGACATTGTTATACGAACCAGTTCGCAGTTCCTACCACACCGCAATAGTCAATGAAATTGATATCTGTGATATATGTATAATGTATATAGTACATATATTAGTTGGGATGTATGATCTGTGATACCTTCGGCACATAATGAGACGATGACTTAAACAGTTCAAGAATTATCTGATACATAAATAATTCCAATAGAGTATTCTTCATCATGTAGTTGTTTAAATTACGTTAAATTATTTTGAAAAGGGGCGGTAATAAAAATATAAATCCAACGACACCAAATTCATCCAAAATTCGTTATTTCGGCTAGGGTTGATGAGGATACCTATTCCTCTTCCTCTTAATGCAGAACTTCCTTATTTTTCACGAATCCTCTTCCTCATACGTTTGCACGAAATACCTTTTAAAAAATTCTCTTCCTCGTATTAAGAATAATTTTAAGAAGAAGTGATGAACTTTATGGAGTAGTACGCCAGTATTCATCAGCCCCTCAACCAAGTATTCCCAGTGAACGCTTATTTAGTGGAGCTACGAAACCGTTTATCAGGAGAAATAGCATCTGTTTTATTATTTTTTATATTCAATTTACTTACCAGTAATTAATTTTTCTAATTTTTCAGCACTAATTCATGTTCAATAATTAAACTCAAACTAATCAATATTTTATGTGCTATAAAATGAAATATTTCTTATCTTAAAAAATACTTAGGTTTTGTCTTAATTGTAAATGCTTAGTAAATATATTTTTCCCAAAAGGTATGCTGTTATTTATTTCTCCTCCTCTTCCTCATAACACATTCTCATCTATATCCGCATTCTCAATTTCTCTTCTACAAAATCCTCATTCTCTACCTCATAACTACTTCCTCACTAACCCTTATTACGGCTACAAGGAGACATACATGACGCTCAACCAATCTACCAGACGAACCGAATGTTTAGTTTATAGGCTACACTTAGATTCTGCAATCGTGACGAGATACTTGATTTATCGTGTAAAAGTAACGCTGTGTTAGGTTAACATCATATTAAGTAATAATTGTGATTCATTGTAACGATGTCAGGATATTGCAGAGCTTATGTAAATAGCTATTTTAAAGTAATATTGAGACATAACGCCACCGCGCGCCGAGCGGCGAGCACCATTGTACAGCAAGTTACAGCCAGTTTTAAGCGTCGCGAGTTTTATGTAAATGAAATGGGTTTTCTGCTGAAAATAATAAAAATAAATAACTTATTTTAATGTTTTAATATGGATGCGGACGCAAATTTCTTTAAATTCCTTGTTAAAACAAATTGTAAACAAAAACATAATATGTATAATGTATATGCTATAAATAATTAATAATTAATCAATAATGTATACAAATATTGTGTACACTGAGCACTGACTAGTTTGTTGAGATTATCACTGATTGATCGATTTAAATAACTTTGTACCAACTTTTGTTAAGAACAAAGTGCCAAAAAAAAAATGCTTTTTTTACCTAATTATAGACAATTGTTTGACAACTATTACATTGATGATAAGTGGTGCTGCGGTCAGAGTGGTATGAAGTATTTCAGAGACAGAGTGACTCACCATTTATTTAATTTAGGAATTTTTTATGTGAGTTTTATTAAGATCAATTTTAGTACGTGCTTCTGAAAAAAGCCAAGACACAGAGAGACTGGATATATCGTACAATCAAGTTTTAACTAAACGCCACAAACCATATAATATCAACGATAACCTTCAGACTCAATAAAATTCAAAGTATTTATGGTTCACTTTACGGACCAATCAAACCGCCGTAACATAACCCTCAGTGGTGTTTGGGAAATTTTAGAAATGACCATTTAGATATTGATAACGTCACGCTTGCTGCGGGATTTATCTTTTAATTTTATTGCCGACGCTACTTATACTCACTGCGCTTATTTGATTAAACCTTATTGTATTATACTCATGTTTATCTCTACTTTACTTTTATATATGACGGAAGAATTTCTCAAGATATTTCTCAATCGCTTTTTTCACTAAAACTTTGTATCTGTCAGTGTAATTGCCTGACTAATTAATATCTGTATGGATTTTTGTATAATAGATAATTTCCATTATTAACACATTTATGCTCTTATTGACAGTCTGACAATATATAAATGGACAAAAAGTATTTTAGAAACACTAAATGGTTTTGACTAAGCTCTAAAAATATTTTTTTTTACTTTACTTTTTATTTTTTAAGTTAATTAACTTAACTGCGATCCCACCAGATTAATAAAATTTAATTTATCTTTTAGATGAAGCGTTTTTAAAAATCCTTTTCCAAATACTTAAGTTAAAGTGCTCCAGAAACCAGAAGGGAGTTTCATTTCCAGTAATGTAAACACAAAAACATGTCTCGCAAACACGCGAAATTCGATTGTCCTGAAAAAATTGAGGTAACGTAACTCTGATTCATATGAATGTTTATCAATTCATGTTATGTCAGGAAAAAGATGATGTGGCGCAATGACAGAAGTGTAGTAAAGTCATATTTCATTGTAGACATCATCAAATCACTCCATATAGAAATGCATTACACCCACATAATATTTGAAAGATTTCAAACCGACCTCAATATGGTTATAAAAACATAAACATATCTAATTGCGTAGTGCGTAGGCGCGGCGGGACGAGCCGAACGCCACGAGCGCCGAGCCGCCAGCCCCGAGACACTCGCGGATGCCACTCGGTTTTTAATGACTCTATTAAAAAGATTAATAGGCTCTATCGTTAAAAACATCGCTTTTTTCATCCCATACAAATTTAATTAATGTTAGATAGAGTGGCTCGTCAAGGGTTGAGCGTCACTCATTTATTTTTGATATTCGATCGTTTCAGGCGGGATCTCTGTGAAGTTGTGTACGCTTAGACTACCAAGCTTTAATAACCAAATGTTACGTACTCGTACTTATTCGAAACTGCTACGTATTAAAGACTAGCTTCTATCAGCCTAGCTTCGGCCTACGTAAAATTAGTACTACAGGTAGCTTATTTCTTAACCGAACAATTTCTTCATCAATCTCCGCTTAATGGCACTCCACTCAAGTCAATCTTATCGTGATATTTTTTAAATTATTCGTTAAAATTAAGTTAAAAAATTCGTACTTAGTGTAAAAGACAAAGTTCACCTACATTTAACACTGAAAACGAATAAGAAGAAATCAATAAGAAGAATTAGAATTAATTAATACTTTTTTTTTGTCAGGTATCGACAGGCGACCATGAGGTTCACTTGAATACACCCAGCTCTGGGTGTCAAATACACCCAGAGCTGAAAGCTGGTCTGCCCGGAAACGGTCTGTTAGATATAGTAAGATTATATATTACGTATAAATTATACTGTTCGTCATTATTTAACGGTAATACATTTTTATATAACCAAAATGTAAAGAGAGTAAGCAAACTCATCGTCCAACACCATCATCATCCACTGATCATAAACAAATTATACTTAAACATTACTTTATTTTTAAGGTTTTAAAGGCTCTCCTTTAATTTTACGATTATTGACGAGCAAATAAGGTGGCGCGGTGGGTGGTATGACAGCTTGAATCCCGCCAAGTAAAAATATTTATACATTTTCTGTAAATATACGTATTTCCTACATCTGACCAGCTTGATCAATAATAATAATCGGTAGAAAGGAATACTGACATTCCGTCATACTCGTAGCGTATCACCGTCCATAAAGACAAAAGGCGTGATTGCGCGTTTCGGTATTGATCTATCATAAATCGAATAAAGGAAAAAAAACAAAATCGTATGAAAAAATACATATAATATGTAGGTAGTTATATTCAAAAGCTCTGTGCATAATAGGATAGAATGGATCTAAAGCGAAGATCTTAAAACATTTTTCCCTTTGCTCTGTTTATAATAATGCTGAATTGATGAATAAAGTTGATAATAACAAACGGATATTAGACAGCTGGTAAAGTGTTTCTCACTGAAATATTTAAATTTGTAATTGTGTGTCGTTGTAGACCCCCGGGGTACGATGTAGACCACTTAGGCTATCATAGATCTAAGAGATCTAATTACATAAGTACATATTTGTCAAATACGCCAGAACAATTGAACAATAAAACAGTATGTCCATACCCACATATAAACGTATATAGATAGAGAGCAATTTCGCTTATCTCGCGCCCGCAAATCCGAAGCTATTTCATTTGCTTTTAAATTTCCTGCTATCCCCGATGTCCCCACTCGTTAACTAAACCCCAATTCATTTCTACAACTACTTGTTTCCCCCGACTTTGTACAGTTCAATATATCTTTTTATCCGAATACAAAAATAGGAGTCACTAAATCGTTTACGTTACGTCTTTAGAGAATTATTCTCTATTGCATTAAATAGGCAATAGGCATTTTATTCATATTTTTATTTTTTTATATATACTTAGTATAGGTGCTGTAATACTTAACTATTCAAGCAAAATTCTAAAACGCAACGCATGTTGTAATTGCACATTTATAAGTGTTTATTAAATATTTTTTAAGTATATTTAAATGCTCACATGAAATTGAAGACAACATTTTATTTTATAACAGCGTTTCTTATTATTATTTTATATTTAAATAAAATACTGTATACCGGATTAAAACGCGATTTATTATTTATATTCTGTCTGTCTCCCCGCGACCACGGTTGCTGTAAAGCATCCGAAACGTCGGGATAAATAATTTAAACAATATAAATAATAAATCGCGTTTTAATCCGGTATACAGTATTTTATTTAAATGTGTGATACTCGCGTTAATAAAAGACAATATTATTATTTTTTATGTTAGATATCGACAGACGAGCATGAGGTTCACTTGATGGTAGTTGATACCTCAGCCACAGAACATCGGTCAATGATGTGCAGTCGACCTAATTTTTACTTCGAAAATTCGGAAATCCATAGACTGCAATCGAAACGCGCAATATGCACTTTACGGTTTTCCATCTATGAACGCTACCCGGTCAGAATTTCGATATTGCTCCTACCCGATCAATGCCCTAAGTTACTAGACGTGGGGAAGACATGCTTACAAAAAATTATAATCATGTGGTCCCGATGGGATTCGAACCCACGACCATCGTTGCGCGCGGTAGGTGCTCTACCGAACGCGCCAACGAGCCCGTCAAAAGCCGTCTTATATTATGTTAACTTTGCATAGATTGGCTACCGCTTTTTCTATCCTTTTACTTACTTTTACCGTTTATTTCCTGTAAACAATGGATATAAACCTTCGAGTTCAATATTGCGATCAAAATTGTGTTAGTTTCCCATTTTAAATCTGCTCTGTTCGTTTGAAGTTCGAGAGATATAAATAATCGCCTAAATTGGCCCCAAAACAAGCCCCTCAGCTATTTCCGCACTTTGACTGCTGAATAAATGCATTTAACAACACTGGTGGTAACACACAACAATATTGAAAATACTTAGACACTGTTTTATAATCAACGCGGAAATAATCACAACACCTTATAGACTTGTCCGGTCGAACTTTCGAAGAGTTCAATTACTGAATTCTATCTTATTAAATCAGACCTTAATAAGCAGCATTCGACGTCTCATTTCATTTCGTAGTTATTTAAAAAGAAAACGTAACACAATGGTGCTAAACAAAAGCTCAGCATAAAGTTCATCTTCGTTCAGCGAAGCTCTTTCAAGCTCCATTCATTCAGTTTACGTTTAGTAGCGTTCCAACTGTCGCACGGGACGGCTGTGTCGGCTTACCGCGTGAAAACATCGAACTCGAATACGACACGATAAATAATATATACATATCTTTCATTTAAATGTTATAGAGTGATATATTAAGCAATGCTGTACACAATATTATCCTAATGATATTGAAGCCATGATATTCAAAGCGGGAGGGAAGCCTCCGGGCAAGAGTCCTCCAAAGACAGAGAAAGAAGAGAAGGAGAATTGTGACCGATGTCCCGGCGATCCGTGGGCTTATTGTGCAGTGTTGTGGTGTGCGTGCGCTATGAGTCTCATCTCGAGCGGGTACAGCCTGTACAAGCAGCAGGGCTTACAGGACAGACTGTGGTTGCTCGAGGAGCAGCACCTGGCGCTGAGGAGTGCGGTGTTGGAGCCGCAGCAGCCCCTGGTGGAGCGGCTGCGCCGGGAGGTGCTGGCCAGGCCTCCGAGCTACTGGCGACCCAGGCGGAGTATACGGGACTATGGTGACTGCGGATGTCCACCAGGTACGATACTATTTAGGTTTAGCTATGATAAAGGGAAATACAATAGTTTTAATAGGAAATAAAATACCTACTTAAATAATCAATGTATGTTTGTCCTCTATGCACTCCTAAAGTATAAACCGATTGTGATGAAACTTTGGTGAGATGTTATTTAGTAGCCTGCCTAACCAAACCGGGTGGTTTATAACGCAAACGTAACGCAAAACGTAATTTAATTAAGTAAAATTATTTTTCGCAAATACACAAAAATCCCTTATCCGGATAAAACCATAATAGGAAAATTAAATAATTTCAAGAGTAGGTGATGAGTATAGGATATGTATAAACTATAAACAAATCATCATCATTTAAATTTAGCCGAAACCGAATTATCGAATATTATCGGGTATATGTATGTATGTATGTCAGTAAGGTTGTTCCAATTCGAATCGCAGTAGCAGCATAATAATGTCTTTAGAAATTGTAACTTATAATATTTCATAATTTATTATGAAATACGTATTTTATGTAATACCTCTTAACAAATATTGATAGAATTGATCGGTTTAAAATTTAGAATAGTTAATTGCGGAATAATAGCACAATACTACTCTACAGGCGAAGGAAACATCTCGGCGCGATTTATTATAGTTAACTACTACAAATAATTGGAATGATTTCTACATAATTTTAGGCAATGCAAAACGTAAATTATTATCATTCAAACGTACTAATAAGATATGTTTTATAATTAATAAGTTTAAAACGTATGTTAGAAGTCTTATATGACTAATATACAATAATTTCCTAAGCTGAGGCCGACGAACATTTCTATCTATGTATATCAAGTTTGAAGTGACCAGACGATACATATACTTACACTTATATTTACACATTTAAAAATGTTTAATATAGTATTATTATATAAATTTTATTTATGAATATTGTTCATCGAGTTATCCTCGTAATAAAGTTTATAGGATCGTTGTTCCCATGGACTGCGATTTTATGTAGTCACGTCAGTAAGATAGTCTCGAATGAAGTAGATACTCGTAGGTCGTAACTCGTAACACATATATTTAATTTAGAGTTAATTAATAACTTAAAATCGCATTCAAAAGTCGTAGGTATTTTACGATTTCCGAGATGTTGTAATAACATAATTACTAACTCAACTAAAATATATGAAACTGCGAGAGTATACACTTATTAAAAAAAACTCATAGTATCTTCCAGTGTAAAATACGTAAAGAGTACCTAACTACAACTGTAAGAAATAAATATCTTTAAAACTCACTCAATATTTTGATTTGCTATTTGCAACTTAAATCTGTAGTTTAGTGTTATAGTATTTTTTTAATGTTAGTTATCGACAGACGAGCATGAGGTTCACAGTTCACTTGATGGTAGGTGGTACCTCAGGCACAGAACATCAGCCAATGATGCGCTGTCGACCTACTTTTTACTTCGAGCATTCGGATATTCATAAAGTTTATAATTTATAATAATTAACAAATAGGTTCGGCCAGTATTACGCTATCAATAGAATATTGAAAATTAAATAATTTATATATAACTAGCCACCCACTCCGGCTTCGCACGGGTCGAGATTTTTTGACAAAAAAAGCAGGGGTTGGTACTAGAAGAGTAAAAATATAGGGTTGTATGTATTTTTTAATGCCACATAATTAAAAAAAAATTATCAAATGAAATAAAAAAGAAAAGAAAAAGAGAATTTTATATATTAAGAAGATTAATATAGTTACAGCATAAGTTTTTAACTTCAATAGAAGTTAAATGTTCTGTTGAATCCCCCTCTCATTGTCAGTTGTAACTCAGCGGTAATATTTAGTTTATTTTTATTAACAGCCCTCGTTGCCTAACATTACTTCATATAATTTATGACGTGCTTGAAACATTATAGTAAATTTTGTGACTAAATATATTGTGACTGGACAGGATAAAATAAATCTTAATACCACGTGTGCTTCAACAAACAGTGGTAATGATTTTTATTGTATTTGTTTTCCCACGGTACCGCGCACTGACGGTCCTGCTGCGGAACTATTGTGCGAAATGATTTATTGCTTTATTTGTGGACGCTACTGTTGATAATTGTGCATTATTGAGGATTATAAAGAATAGTATTTGTTAAATGAAATATATTTTTTTAAGTAGACTATGTAGGTACGTCTCAGTATCTTTCTACGGAGCTTTGAACAGAATCGGTTCAGCCGTTTAAGTGAGAAAAAGTTACCGAGGAAATCGCTTTCGAATATTAGTGCCTAGCATATGACGGCGCCGTTACATTGGTGCGTTTGTAAAACACCTACCTTGCGGGTCGCGGGCTCAAATCCCGCCGGGATGACTTAGTTATTATTTTTTGTAGCATGTCTTCCACATGTTTGGTCACTTCAGGCATTAAACGAGTGGGAGGAATAGAAAAATTCCGACCTGGTAACGAAACACCGTTCGATGGAAAAATCGTGGAGAGCATTGCGTGTTTCGGTTAAACAGTAGGGCGACAGCGCATCATTGATTGATGTTCTGTGGCTGGGGTATCACCTATCATCAAGAGAACCTCATGTTCGTCCGTCGATATCTTCCTTATCGGTCTCTGAGTAATTTTTTAGATAAAATAATCTTCATAATGTTTTATTCTGTGGGGTAAATAGTTAATACCCTTATTTCAACTTTAATTCATTCTCCTAAAAAGTTTTGAAGATAAAATAAAAAACTTGATAAAAAGCTAATAGCTTAATTAAACAGGGCCACTATCCCTTGATCCCCGAATGTAACAAAAAGTAGGATTCCGAAGGGTGGCTCCACATGGGCGATCACAGGGCTTGCTGATATTGAAATTCCTTATCGGCTTTACTCGTGCTGTTAAGAATTTTATACGTTATATATGTATATATATATATATATATATATTTTTTTTTTATTTCGAAGATATTTTAGACCTTATATTTAGGTTTTTAAAAAAGTTATTTATTTAAAAAAAAAAGGTATTGCGTTGAATAATTATACCTTTGAAAGGTGTGACTGATGATAAAACTAGTGAAATAAAAAAATGAACAGTGCAGGAAGAAGAAGAAGAGATTTATATAATTTAATAAGTAATTTTGTTTCCGTTCAACAAATCACTGCTCTTCGTGTTTAGCTCACAGAAATAGCTGAGAATTACTACCATAATATAATGTTATTTATATAGGTTCACATAAAAAAGCGAATATAATAACCCTTAATAAGAAACCCCCGGTCATACAGACCCGACCTCCTCGAAATTCTATTTAATTTTTTCCACTAGCAATAGCAAGTTAATCCCGGGTCGAAAGCTGTCAGCCCGTACTATCGGCCCGCAGGCGCTGATCGAAAAAATGATAAACGGCCGGCTGGTGCAAAATGCGAGTGACACTTTTATTTAAGGGTTCGGATAAGTCGTTAATACTAGCTTTTATAGGTTACATTATTTATCGATGCTTTTAAGAGATCAAAGCTTTTTTTATAAAAGATAAATCAAGTTTTAATTTCAATTAGTTCGTTTATGCTACCTTAATCATTCGACGTTATGAATACCAGTTAAACAAACCTTTTATTTTAATTAGGTATGTGTATTTGATCGTGTCCTTTCTTATCATCGCAAACTAATTTTTATATTTAGCTCTTCCTCATAACAGAAGAAATGTATCCATTTCATTTCTTGACGAGAAAACCGTGAAAATACATAGATTTATCGAATAATAGGAACTGAGCTATGAGTAATGTGGATACGTGGGAAGTGTGTGTGCAATCGATAGAAAAACAAACCATCGAGGGTCGAACGGATCGCGATAAAACTGACGCGTGCGAGTGACGGCAACCAGAGGGTTATACACACTGCCGGAAGAAACTTACTTGCAATAATAACGGTATAAAACTCGTTTAAAACATTGTGGTTCCGACTAGTGTTGTAAGAAGTTTCACACTCAACTTTAGATTATTATAAAGTGCACAGTGCTTGCAATTGTAGTTAACGAGTATATGCAATGGGTTTACAAAGATATTGCATAATTTTTTTTTTTTTTTTAAATACATATTTTTTAACGGGCTCGTTGGCGCGTTGGGGTTCGAATCCCACCGAGACAAAATGTTTATAGTTTTCCACACGTCTGGCGACTTCGGCCATTGATTAGGTGGGAGGAATAATCGAAATTCCGACCGTGTAACGAACCACCGTTCATCGACGGAAAAATCGTGAAGTGCACATTGCGCAGTTCGGTTTCAGTCTATGGATTTCCAAATGCTCGACATAAAAAGTAGGTCGACAGCGCATCATTGACTGATGTTCTGTGGCTGAGGTATCAACTACCATCAAGTGAACCTCATGCTCGTCTGTCGATATCTAACGTAAAAATAAAAGTGGTATGAATAAAAATTCATCATTCATGATTAAAAAGTTTATAAAATATTGTTTTACATTTATAAACAAATATTATTTGTTATGCACATACATAATATACAGATAAATAAAGATATATTAACACAAAACAATGAATTATACATAAACAGTTATAAAAACAAAGGAGGCCTTCGCTAACGTAAAGAAACGTTTGAAATTGACTGAATTGATAAGTATATATAAATAATTTACTCATATTCATAATTTTGTGAACTGATATTGGACTAGTCGTGTAGTACACAGCTTAGTTCACCATTCATCGAATGCGTGGAGCATTAATCCTATTTAGCGTGTGAGCGTATGAACACAAGCCCTTATGGGATTACTGGCAGCGGTGATAAGTGGCGCGCCGGCACTGTTGAGCGGACACCAGCCGTACAATCGTTTTTCAATACCAGCCCGCCCTAATTGGGAAACGTTCGGACGGACAGTTAGTATTATGGCAGAAGTGGTGATATAACTAATTAATGTCCTTAAATTCAATTCAAATTCAAAATCATTTATTCATTAAGGTAACACAATATACACTTATGAACGTCAATAAAAAATACATATTAAATGCTTCTAATTTTACATTTACTGCCAGTTCTCAAATCAAGGGCGTAGAGCGGACGAGGAGAACTGGCAATAAACTCGCCCCCTACTCTTTTGAATCGCCAAGTTTTTCGTTTTTGTAAGGACCTAACCATTACACCATGTTCCACATGACATCTTTAAGTAATTAAATATATATATAAACGAAAAAATAAAATAAAAAAACAAAGATTTGTCCTCTATCAGCAGTAGGCATGGTGAAATAGGAGCACGCACTTATATTCTCGTGGGAACAACACGCAAATACATAGTCGAAATAACTAACATCACCTAAACATCACTAAAATTCCATTTATTTTAGAAGCGGTATATAGTTAAATCCCCGTGGTATGTTAAGAACGATATTATTCACAAATACCTTAATGTTTATACAGTGCAAAAGTCAATAAAAAATAGTATGCTGAAGAGTGTTCATAATCATGTGAATGTCGAGGTCATCATAGTGAACTGCCTAGGAAAATAGAGTAAGTGCTTGCATAAGAACGTATGAACATAGTGCCTCTAAATTTAACCATGAAAACGAAGTAAAGTCACTGCACATTATTATAGATTTTAGGTAAAGTTAACCTCTTTCCCGTCGGGGTAGGCAGAGATCACGGAATTCCATATGCTCCGGTCTTTGCTTACCACTTTCGCTTAAGTAAAGTAATATCTACTGTAGTATTAAATAAGTCATATAATTTGTTCCCTACATTGTGATACCTTAAAGATCCTATCCTACATGTATTGTAGAACTTAAATAAAAAATAAAGGGAATATATTAGTTTAAGGCATATATTTATTAGTACAGCGACAGTAGGCCGACGTGAGCCTGATTAACTATGGCTAATTACACTCGTGTATATAACTGATAGCCGTGCGTAGATTTGCTAACAGGCTCCAGTGGAACAACTAAACGCGGACAGCTCCACACTCCGCACTCCGGCAGTGGATTACGCGTTAATTAGATCCATTTTAACCATTCACTGTCACTATATTATTCATTGTATACTTTTATCCTATATCTCAAACTTCAATTCCTTTCTATCCAGGTTGCCTGTAAGAAATTGCTTTGAGCAATAAGGCCGCCTTACTGTACTTTCTGTTTTTTTAGATTAAAAATAGGTTAAGTTTTTAATGTAAGAGTGTGTTTTTAATGTACCTACTGTTTTATATGGGGTCTACAATATCTGTAGTCTACTTCCAAAAGGCCCAAAGTTAGTTTTTGTAAGAAATTAGAGTTTTGAGAGATATTGAAAATATATGAAAGTTAGTTGATAAAATGTTCACTTTTATTAACAATCTTTCAAAAGATAATGTGGTAAGATACTAATTTATTTATACTGATTGAATCAATGCTATTTTTTGTTAAATTAATAAAAATCATAATATCAACAGATATTGGCCATTCTAGTCACATATTTATTATTTGCTCTCCAGGTGCCTGGGCAAAATTCATTTAAGCAAAAATGGCGCCTTAAAACACTCAAAAACAGACAATAGGCGTGTTCAAATAAATCAATATTATTCTAGAACATTTGAAGCCTTGATTTGACAAGAAGTTTAACATTATTTAAGATATTTTCTGTAAACATAGGAATTTAATAATACCAGCAAACAATTATAATATAGTATTTGGGACTAGTTCCGCCGCCGGTCGCGTCTCGTGTAAGCCGACGCGACGCGTTGCGGTTAATCCTTACTTCACAGGCTTCCTGATTTCCTTACTTCTCCGAACTTCATTCACAGCTACCATTTTAATACTAGAACCTCACAACATATTGGGTTACTGGTAACTGAAGTGGTGCTAGAAAGAGTCCTTCGCTAAATCTTGTAATTTGACAATTTCTTAAAGTATGCGGGTGCTCTTTTTTTTCAAATTTTTTGGAGTATATTCTGGTATATTTAAAGTCAAACTTTTACAAATATTAATCACAGACTGGGGTGCAAATATACGTGATAATATAACGTACTCAACTCGCGACAAGATCCGATTTTCTATAAAAAAAACCACGTATAATATAAACATACGTTATTAGAGTGAAATGTGTTAAAATCGTTTAAAATGAATGTTATAGGTCCGCTGCGCAGTTGGCACCGTATTAAAAAGGAATTAGCGATTTGAAAAGGCGTAAATTACACGAGTTTTAAAGGCGAATTAGTACCGTGTAGTAATGAGAAATAAATTACTCGAAGCGAGACAAAAGGTAGATTATGAGGTGGAGTAAATGAGAGGTCCCGCGTTACATTGTTTCGGGTTTAATACGAGTATCTAATTATTAACGGCTCTCACACTGAACTAGTGGAAACATACGTGCGGGTAAGCGGGACGGATCCGTTGCGGTTTAATTAAGATCTAAGTGAGGTGTAACGATAGCCGCATCAACCTTCACGTTTTTATAGGTATCAGGTGGGTATGAGTTCATTATAAAATATTTGTATATGATATTAAATGATATTTTATTTGATTTTTACTCTTTGTATTGCTGTTCACATAACTATTTCTTATATCCCCAGTTTATTATTTAACTATTTCTTATGTCTCTATATAGTCCCAGGTTTGAATCCCGTGGAAGCAATAATATGTGTATAAAAATTGTTTGGTCGAGCAGAGCATAGAAGAATGATCACCTACTATCCTGTAAAGAAACATGATCAGTGAAACTAACAGAGAAATGTGTTCGCACACGCAAATAATCTAATTTAAAAAAAAGTTTTATCCGAAATGTTGTTTATACATTTCGCTGGTTTAACATATTTTGCTAAAGCTGCGATTAATTTGCTCTCTACTCAGGGTATCCTCTCAAGTCTGTGAATTAGATCCAAAATCCTTTTAACTCTGAGACTATTATCCAAAGTTTTGGCTTCACAAAGGTTGTGGAGCTTAGAGCTTGTTAGTAATTACCTCTATTGTACCTAAGAGCCCTCAGTACTCGCAAAGGTTAAGATAATGATTCAACAACCTTAATCTACGTCGCTTTAGGAATATATCAAGATTTACAAATACATAGATAATTGGATTTAATAATAATTTACGTGTACGTCATAAAGCATCTTAGTGTATAATGACGTAATTAAGTGATCATGATATTAAAAGGTTATCGATATCTTAGTATATATTTTTTAACGAGTTGGATGCAGATCACGTTTGCAATAACAGCTTAAGGTAATATTAAAATTATTACTAAAGAAATAAAATACCCTTTTAAATTAAAACTGTATATAATAGACATCACAAAACGCTCGTTTCGCTTTTTCCTTCCAACGGCCGCGGCGGGGTGGAACTCTCTCCCAGATGTCTTCTTCTAGTTGCCCATTTAAAATAGTGCAAAAATAGATATTACATAATAGTAATACCCACTGTTTTTTTTGAGATTTAGTATGCATTAATTCAAATTATATTTAATCTTCAAAATATTTGATATTTTTTAAAAAGTCCCAAATGGGGATCATGGCAGCTAATGGGTTATTGTTTTGGCCCCTGCCACTACAACAGTTGGCATACAAGGCTGAACATATAATGGTATCCTTGGCACTACATGTAGGTCAATCGATAAAGACCGCAAAGAACAAACAATTACATTGAGCCGAAACGGCAAGTATTTGCGAAGTAAAATTGCGTTCGGGGTTATTCCACTTTCCCCATTATCCGGAGGTCCACAAGCAGCGGGTCGGGGTCGGGCCGGATGTTTAATCAAAACTATTCGGCACAACCAACGAATCCGCCTTATTTGAAACAAGTTATAATTTGTTTTAATTAAGTTCCGATTTACGCTGATTGCTCTTGTATGTGAATTTATGTCCTTTTCTTTACAAATTGTTTTATTAATAATATTTCTATTCATAACATAGATTATTCAATAATACAGATGGTAACATTAATTGACTCACTCGGCATATGCATTATTTAAACATATACGTATATACTTACAATGTTTATTCAAAGTGGAATTGAAAGATTTGGAAATTTCCTAGAACTACTAGAATTTTTGAATAAAAAGAATCACAGGATAGGATTCAAGTTTCCTCTAACCCCAAAACCGTTTTGTAGATAAATTAAATGAAAGCTTAACAGACAGAGAGGAGGAAAAGTACAATCTTTTGCATTCACAATAACGTTCTAAAGAAAAAGAAAACTAGGAGGAATAAGCTTTTACTGAATTGAAACAATACATAAATAAATCCATCGCCATTTTGTCTTGTAAAAGTTTTTACATTCGCGTGATCCTCGCTTTAACATAAGACAGAACTGCGTAGATGTACTCCTAAGAATGGTTTCCTGGTTAATGGTTTGGGTGATTAACGCTTTCGGAATAAAAAGAATATACTTACATATAACATTATCTTCTTCTCTTAGTTAACATCTGTCTTGTTCAGTACATCGCCATTATGTAAAAACTAGCTTTAGGATTCAATTTCCTGGTTAAACTTGTTAGAATATATTTTAACATGTTCGAAGCTTCGTTAAAACAACATTAAATAATACAGCGGCATTTTTATTAATTTAGATTTTGATTTGCGCGCCATTAAGTCAGTATGTGAGTCGGGTATTGGGGAAACACTTATAGCTAGGGAGGCGAGGTAGCTAAATGGCGTAATTCAACGGCGCCGTCGAGACCTATCAAAATCGAAAGATAAAATAATTTCGAAAAGAAAAGCTCGTATGGTAAAAACCATCTTAGCGGTGGGTTTGGCGTGTACGGTTTCTCAAAAATGTTAAAAAAAAACAGTTACAAGGGCATTCTCGAGCGCGTCAGATATTCATACTACGTATGCCCCAAGTACCTCTGATAACAACGGTATACTAATCTGCCGGTTTGCGTGGTGGGGGTAGGCATATAAAGTAGTCAAAAATGCAAAAAAAAAAAATTTACTCGAGCGCGTCAGATTTTTGGAAGGGGTGTTACGTAGGCCCCAAGGAAGCTCCCTTTAAAAAAACTGACGATTTAGGCGTGACGATAAGTTACGATGAATTTTTGAAAATGCAAAAAAATAAAGTTTTTTTGAAATACTCGAGCGCGTCAGATTTTTATAGGGAAGGTTTATCTCGGTATCCTGAAAGCATATTTTCTTAATCTGACAAAAATGTTGGTGGGATCTCTTAATCTGACCGTAAAAGGTTTCTTTTCCTTCTCTTCCTTTCTTTCTCCTTGATAAAACGGGGAATTTAAGAATGACCATAATATATATATAGCGATAGATACAACCAACGTAAATGTAGATGAAATGTAGTACGAATTGTATTATTTATTGTATAAAAAAATGAAATGATATAAAAATTGTATTATAATTGTATTGTTATGTATGACCTTTACATTTTTGCTCAATACAATTCATCTTCTTCTTCTTCACTGGAACTCTCATATTGTGGCTCCTCATCCACATAAAAATACTGGTAGGACGGCATATTTCCACGAAGCGCTCAGTCTGTATTAATACATGTTTATGGCAAATTCCTCTTTTTTGCTTCAATTCTTCACGTCGTTTTGCTTACGGTACGTCCAAAAACAATTTGAGGATCAACAGGCTATTGAATTAATATACATACCTACATGAAACTGTACATGTTAATAATACTTTTGTACTATACGCGTAACTTTTTCCGAGTCCACGAAATTGTCGAGAATCTTTATAAAAAAAAAATTGAGATATAATAAAAGTCACATAATTTAATCATAGTTATTTCATATCAAATTTTTTTAACACCCTCAGTTTTCGAGACACTCAAAAAACCAAAGTTTGAGTTTTTATGATGCTTCTAGTCAAAAAGTTTTAACTTTGGACAAAAATGTAAAGAGACCTTTTTTGTGTAAAATAAAATTACCTTTATTGTTTATTTAAACTTTTTTTTTGTAAAATGTATCGTTCGCGACTTATATGCCGCAACGCGTTTTTCGGAATACGAAATGGCTCCTCCACACTTCCGGTCATGCGGAAACCGGCAGATTTTGTATTTTTAGTAAGTTTTAGATTATATTCTTCAAAATAAAAAATAAAAAAATCGCGCTCGAGAATGCCGGAGTAACGTTTTTTTTTTACAAGTTCGCGACCCTATAACTCGGCGGCGTCAAGGACTTATCGTCAGATTAGTTCAATTTAGTCTTAAAACACTAAAATCAACCCCCAATATCTTAATCTGACGCGCTCGAGTATTTCAGACTATCGATTTTTTTTTACTAATCTGATCGTCTATCCTAGGCGCGCGTCACTACATATAGAGCTAAATACTTTACAAGGTTGTTCTATTAGGTCTAATAAATCTCTCATATCTTAAACTGCCACGCTCGAGTATTACCGAAAATTCACCTATTCGCCTCCTTAACCATTAGCGGTGTGTCGGCTCGAGTCGAGCGCGGTGACGAAGTGACGGGAAGTTAGTTGCGGCGAGCCACTAAATCTTCGACACGGTAAATGAGTGCCATTGACGCTGCAAATGAACGCTATTTGTCAGACGTCGGAAGAACAGTCGTGTCCACAGGAGACAGAGGAAAAGACTTACTCTAATTAATATGACTTAATGTACCTGCCAACAATAATGATAGTACCAGAACTCGGTTATTTTTTATATATGTATTTTGGATACAGACACAGATACAGATGAACGTGAGGTCCGCTTTATGGTCAGTGATAACCATGAAACACCAATCAATAATGCGCTGCCGCACTATTTTTATTTTTACTTCGGACATTCAGATGGCTCATCTATCAATGGACTTTAGTACTCTGTCCTACCGTTTTAATTCACGGAATATCCTATGAAACTATGTATCTATTACATATAGCATACCAAATAAGGTGTAAGCGAAAAAAACAAACTGCTTGTGAAGGAATTTACTAGAGGATGGAACCTATGTGAAGTAAGGAATTGGCTAAACAATAATTAGTTTATATCAATTCTAGGTGATGATGAATACTCATAAATTTATAAAGATTTTAAACTTTTGTTTATTTATATAAAGACAATAAAATGCTATGCTTCATGCAAGTGGCAAGGTCCGTGGCACATTAAGTGACTGCGATCATTTGCTCCGAGTGTTCGTTTGAAGTGCGGTATTCTGAGATGTTTGTGCAATATATCCCTCTCCCTCCCGCCCTCTCCCTCTCGCCCGCCAGGTGACAGCTGACGGTCTCCTGGGAAATGTCACCTTTATTGCTGCATTAAGAAACTGTGTCGCAGTGATCGATCACAAAAAAATATGTTTTGCTAAAATTATAATAATCAAAATTGATCTATGTGATTTTATATCAGCTGGATAAAAATTATACTGAAAAAATGCTGACCTATCTATCAGCGCAAAGCTTAGTTTTAAATGAAATAACAACTTTAAGATTAAAACGTAATATTTACATAATTTATTTAGTTATATTATTTGGCGCGTGTCTGTAACAAGTCACGGACAGACTGAAAATTTACAACACTTTCATATGGTAAGCTTAAATTAAAAAAAGTATTTTCCAATTCCATCCGAATGGTGATACAATAGGTTTTGATGATTTTGAATTTTAATGAACACTGATATTTGTAAATTCATAAAATTTTAACGAATGACGCGGACAAAACTAGCCAATACAGATAAAATAAAATATCTACCCATTCAATGTATTTGAGTATTCTAAAACTAGAATCAATTAATTTTTCCCTGTGCGTTGCTGTTGCGTGAAACCATTCTAGTAAGTACCACCACAGTGGCATATGTTCTGCCTCCAAGCAGCGCGGCCGCAGCGGTGGGTCACATCGCACTATGTTATACTGTTATAGAGCCCGCTACTGAGCTACATTGAAAAATACTACGATGTTACCAAAAAAATCTTATTATTAATAAAACTGTCTTATTGCGTCGTTTCATTAACACGACCCATTCAGAACCATTATTTACGAGGTTTTCTCGTATTGAGTGAATACTTTCTAAATTATCACCAACTTCACTTAATCGATGTTACACGATACTGAATGAACAAACATAAACCCACTACTTATGAGGTAATATAGTCGTAGAATACTATTTGAGTACAGTAGAGTCTTTAAAACGTGCCACTTACTTTACAAAATCTAAGTATGTACTGTTTTACAGGTTTTTAGTTAACGATCGTGTTCCTACGTTCCTAGTATTCTCTTATTTATATCCAATATATCATTCTTAGGAGGATGCACCCACGAAACCAAATTCTATTGAAAACCGTTGATTGAGCCACTATATTTTGAATTACACATTGTTAGTACTTCACTTTAGTCGTAAAGTCCGGTTGGTTTTTAAGGTCATTTGGGCCAAAAATTATAGCGTCCTTTCGAAAATAAATGATGAAATATCTCTAGTACTAGTAGTGTGGCTGTTGTATGTGACTATACAGTTAGAGATAAACAATGTACGAGTGTAAAGTATAATTTCTCGATGTTGTCAGAGCGCTCCGCCCACAGAGGTTCATTCAAATACTAACCAATGTTATTATGTGTCTATCGCGATAAAATTCTAATTGTTTCTGTTTATAGTTATCACTACCAAGTTTTCATTTAAATTAATTTTGAAGGATAGTGTTGACTAACTACTGCTCTTACAAGGGTCTTGTTCTCTGTAGCTTCTTTATGACATAACATATTCATATCATATACAATATACATATATATTGTTCTATTTGAACTGTTTTGTAAATAGGCGATATATTGAAAGCAATCTGAAAAATAGTCACAATGGGACGCCGCACGCGCCGCGGCTAAATGCGGGGAATAAATAAACTCTTTACTTTTATTGCGGGACAACCCGAATACGAATACGAATCGATAGTGTGTTGAAGTCTTTAATGATCCGTAATTGGAATGTATGTTTATTTAAAAAGTTATTATTAAATGTGTGATATATAACTTTATCTTACTGTTTGTCTTCAATTGAATTATTTTTAGCGTGGCACGATATAATGGAATGGAACTATGGAGTCATCTTTCCGGCGTACACAGGTTTAAATATTGTTAATAATGTAGTAATGTTAAACAAATCTGTCTAATAATAGCGTTCATAGTTCATAAATAACACTGTTAAGATAATATTTGGTCAAGGGATACTAGTGCAAACTGCTCGATCAGTGTTTGAATGTATATTTAGTTGACTATCGATGATGCCGTCTTCATGAAATCTGGTAGACCAGTACTTGAAGCGAATAAGTAACAAAATTGTTAAGCTCAAACAATAAATCAACTACACGTACATTTATAATACATACAATAAAATATGTGCATTGTTCTAAGTATTATTGCTTTAAATTAATAAAAACAATAACAGGTTAATTTTAAACCGTAGTTCGAGAAGGGTTGTTTGTTACGGAGGAGTTCAGGCGCTCGGCAGCCGGGACGTGGGCACTGGGCATAGCCGCGGGGCACGAAACTGTTGCTCGACTTGTTTGAGAGTGAAACATATTTAAACAGTGGATATGCAAATCCATTCATTTAAGCAAATAAATACACAGAAATATGTATTCTCTATTATTCCACTGTGGTTCATACAAATATTATTGTTGTATATTTCTATTACAAAAACAAAACAGAGTTGTTGTGATGTTATCAATCTCAGGAACGCTAGGTCGACGGTGTCAACCCACAAAATACTAAAAAGGTTGATACCATTCGCTTCCTTATGAGATGGAGTACATTTTTAAGAATTTTGTGTAATAACGCTATTTCATAACATTGATTGCTAGCAAGAAAAACGACATACACAAAATTATAATAACAAATTCATCTATTATTTCTATATATTATAAGAAACTTAATAAGACAAAATTAAAAATGCATACTTACCTAATTTACTCAAAATTGCAACCACGTGTTTGTCATGGTATTGCATTTCAGTGTCCAGTTCATATTGGTGTGACGCTGAATTGTTATTACTTATTAGGACGTCTTCAACGGATGCGCATAAACTATGTACTCAATGGCGGAACACACTGCCTAACGATTACACAATTTAAAATCTCGTATGTCTATGGAAGTCAGATCCGCGTGTCACCCCTAGGGTCCAAGACAACGACCTCGGCACCCCCTGCTTGGGGGCAGGGGTTCGAACCCCGGAGCGCGGTCACTCAACCCTTTGTTGTTGGTCTGATTTGTTCATAATTTGTTTGTGAAGATCTCAGTGTGCACACGATCGCTGACACGTCGTGTAATTGTGTGTGCCTTTCGTTTCATACGTTTGCTCATGATATGAATACTGGCAACTACATATATCTTAACCACTGCAGCATTTTTGCTTTTAATAATACGTGCACAATAGATAGAGTTACAGAGAGAAGGGGTAATGTAACACCTACATAGTATTAAGTGTCTCGATTAAGAATTGTATATATGTACTTTTAAAAAGCAGTCAAACAGAATAGTTTTTTAATGAAACAATTTCTAATCGTTTTCTATTAGAAATTGTTTGCGTAATAACTAATACATATAATTTACTAGCGGACTCGAAAGACGTTGTCCTACCAGAGTGTTGGATAATAATTATACATTTAAATATGATATTTTCTCACTTATTAAAAATGCTCTATAATGTCAAGTATCACACATTTACAATGGACATAAATTATTATTACAAGCATTATTGCCAGCGTGCGTGATTTGAGTTGTCAATTGCGGAAGATTCCGAACCTAAAATTTTCTATATTCAACATCTTAAGGTTGCACAAGTCGCGGGCTCGAACTCACTGGTGGGCGTCGCCATAAAGCATGCTGTTCTCCCGCACCGCACCGGGGCAGTCATTATTAAGTGAGATGCACGATAATTCATAGTAAAAGGGGCGTCTAAAAAAATACGAAAAAGCCTTTGGAAAATCGAGTTTTATGAAAAAACCACTGCATAAATCAATTACAAATAAAAGTTATTGTATTCTTCGATAATCGTGCTTTGTTTGTAGCGACTTTGTTTTGAAAATTTAATACTTCTTTTATTACTAATTTAAGCCCAAAGTTGTGTTAAAAAATGGCAATAAAAACGAATCTTTGGTAGCTCGTAACTTTTTAATGGTTTTTTATTTTACCATTCTGTTTCTGCACAGACAAAATTAATAATGAGACAAAACGATATCATGTATAACTTTGCATATACGGTGCTAAATAGTGGAGTAATACCCCCCCCGAAATTTCTATGGAAAAAATGTCGACTAGTGTCACCTTAAATAACCGCTTAGCAAAAACATTTGAACTTAATTTAACGAAACTACTTACATATACAGTTTCGATGTGGGAAGTTAGAATTATATTTACGATTCACTTTTGACATACGTGACATCAGTTAATTTGATTTATATCGTCACTTATAAATAGTTCTCTCAAGAATTGAACTGAAATACTTAGAAGCGTATAGCGGACGGCGCAGCGCAGCTCGATTCCCGGTAAACTTGAGGCACTATTTATTATTTATCCGTGTGCGAACTCACTGTCTGTTTAAAGGACATATTTATAACGATTCCGATTGAAACAATACAGTTGAAGCCCTTTCTTATCACATTGCAATTATTATTAAAAATTAATTAGACCTTTTGTACAGGGGTGATATTATGAAGTTTAGTATGTTGATTAACTGAAGCCTATAATAATTATTATATTGACTTTTGTATATGCATGAATCCACATGATGCTTTCATAACAATCAATTAATAAAATATACTGTCCCAGCTTTACATTTTTAATGTTCTGAATAAAAAATAGCTGACACTTAAACGTACACGTTCAAAATGAACCGAGCAATTTATGAACAATGAGATAACAAATGTCAACAAACAATAAGCGATCACACCCATTAATTCTCAACAAATAATATTGTATCCATTCAGATTTCACGGACCAATATTTGTGTACAAAAGCAGTGGCCCCATTCCATTGACTGTTTTGTTGTGGGCCGATGCACCTGGTCCATTGTTGCACGCGGTGTACACAAAACATTTGCGTTACTTTACACAAAGAATTTATTCGGTAAGGGTCACTGCTTTTGAATGTAAGTAGTGTATAATGTAAAATAAATTGTAGAATGTGACAGATGTTAGATCAAGTTGATGATTGAGAGCAGAAGAGAGCTGGCTGTGTGAATGCAGTACACTAAACAAGTATTTTATTGAAGTATTGAATTGAGAGTAGGATTGTGGAGAGGAATCTGACTGACTAGTCATATTCATTTAGATTATTTCAGTTTAATAATAATCAGTTATAATATTCAATAGCCGATTTCTCTTTGAAAGCCAGAACCCCAAACACTTAAAGTTATTTTTTATTAAACTAAAACATGAAAAAAAGGAATAAGGCAAGGTGTTGAAAGTTAATGAATTTTGTATTATCGTCGTCGACCTTCGTTCGGAGCGATGTGGAATCTCAATTACATAATTTATCATACAACGCCTGCAACGTGCCTGCACTCCATAAGTATTGATCTCAATAATAAGGGCTTTTATAGTGTAAATCCTTGAAAATTGTAGTAGTAATACTTGTTTTTAAATAAAAGTGTAATTTAGTATTACTACCAAAAATGAGACGAAAATCAAATTAATATCTCAATTAGAGCCACCCTCTATGTTCTGCAGCAGTATACAATCGAATTACCAGAAAATTGAAGGGATGAACAGACTTCGATCGAGATGGACTGCTAATAGATTTAATACCTACTTAGAATAAGATAATAAATATTTATTTAGTAATTATTTGCTCTACACTAAATATTAGTTACACTTAATGAAACAAAAAAGTCCAGGAGACAAAAATAAAATTATCATAATTGATAAGCATTTGAAAATATTGAGGTGAATTTGTTTGTCACCTCGTGAAATGTATTCATGAATAATGTCAGCCGAGCGCGCGGAAGTATGGAGAATTCCTTGACCTACTTGAAACACGGGAAGCTTATTCAATTTCACGAAACTCGACAAAAATTAATAGAGTAAAGTTCGCTAATGAGCCTAGACTCTGAATTAGTTCGGTGATAAATGTTTAAACTTAAAATTAGGTCGCCTAATGGCCGACTTGAAAAGTTTTTCATGCAAATCTCTCGGGCCTTCGGAATTACGATTTCAAAATGTTTTCGTGCGTTTTCATTTCCATATTTTGCTAAGTCGGAACTTTATCTATTCAGGAAATACAACGGTTATTAAATAGTTAAGTCGTTAAAAGTCACAAAAAATGTTACAGAGTTTCCAAATAAAATAAACATTTTTTGTCTAGCTACTGTACAAAAAATAATTCCACATTAAAGTACACAGACAGGGTTGTCCCATAAAAACATAAAAATATTTTATATTTAAGTCGTGACATCGCGCCACATATTCCAACAATAAAGAATACCATATTATATTCGCTGCGGGGGCGTAAAGCCGCTCGAACAAAGAGTTGCAAAAAGATCACGGTTTTCTCGCAAAAACGCCACAAGAATAAGTAAATCCTACTTAAGGCCAACGCTGGATCCATTTCATTGCGTCAAAGAATAGAAGGGCAAGCTCTGATATTCTTAAAGGGTCAGCAATGTAATGGTTACAGATTAGGATTATCGTTGATTCTGCGAAGGCAATTGTCACAAGAGATGTGATATTTATCATGGACGGTTATTGTGTGACCACATCCAGCCCATTGTTGTCGAGGCTGAGTTCAGAACGGACTTAATTTATAAAGAAATACTCGTATAGGCCTGATGAAATATTTCTTTATGTGGGCGAAAGGGACATTGATGGCACATTCCATTTTTGCGAATTTACGGAGTAAAATCATAATACTGCGTCATCTTTCAGATATTGCTTTATTTCAAATAAAATAAAAGTTAAAAAATGTGAAAAATGTTTATGTTTTGTGAGCGCATCGCACCCCGATGTTACGTTTACGTGTGACGAATTCTCTTCGTTCCACAGATGTGATCAACGAGCCGGCACCGCGGACGAAACCCAACCGTATTACATAAAGCTAAGTCTCACAGTCGCAAAGCTGGTGAGATAGTAATGTTATTGTTGAAATATTATTGCATCGTTAGTCGCTCGCTAATTGCTGTTATGATTCCATTAACATTGTGTATTAAGTTACTACTACGAGGTATTTAACGTTAAGAGTGGCTGTTGCTGCCCGCGGGATGTTTTTACATAAATTGTTTCCCTTTCACACCCGGTAAACCACCGCTCCTCCACCTATATGCCATGATATGATTACTATTAACAATATATCATTTGTATGCAATTTGACTCCAGAGCCTTTCTTAGTAGAATCATCTACGACATGTCATAGACGAAGTTGTTCCTTACTCATCACTTTATTCCGAGAATAATAACATATATAATTTGTATTATATTGTCTCCGTGATTATCTTTTGTAAGTTTAATTTAAAAGAAATCTTTAATTCACACGGTAACCCCTGCGGCCGCGGCGTGCTCCAGACATTCGCTTATGATCATTATGTTTGAGCTGCATGTTGCTCAAGAAAAAAGAAACAATATCAGGTGACAAGTATTTTTCTTAGAATAAATTGTCCAAACAACATAGTCATTGTAGAACGCTTTCTCGGAACGTTCTGTGGATTTTGGCATCATTAATAACTCTGTTATTGAGTTACAAGAGCTCTTCAAAATTTATGTTTTAAGATTAATTAGCACTCAGTGACGCACAGAATGTCACCTTCTATTCCTTTACGTACATGCGTTTGCGTGAAAATTTTATTTGTCATTTGTTTTAAAATAACATCTTACATAATATTCAACAGCAATTTAGTATAAGGTGAAGTAAATTTTAAATAAAATATTTTGCAATTATAACCCAACGCAAGACCAGCGCTGGTTGTGCACAGCCAGCTATGCTGGGACCGTTTTGTGACATTCATTTAAATCATATTATATAACATAAACGCGCAAGCTATACTTTTTACCAAGATATTGAGTTTGTAGAGTTAGAGCTTGTAGGTAGAGTTATTTTTTATCTATTGTTATAAATATGGTAGAGTCAAGAGCACTAAGAGCTATATAATTGGACTTGGCACAGACTTAATGACCCTGATGATGACTCACAACACAAACGCTTAGTGTATTATTTTTTCACATTTTAAAAGTACCAATAATTACTTACCTTCAATGTATGTATTTGTAAATTCCGCTAAGAAATCCTCTCCACTCAGCTCTAATAACATAAAATTGCTTTTAATCAGGTCGGAAGATAATCCAACCCTAAGTGCGGGTATCACTGTAACAATAAATTAGGGTGATTATCTAAATAGCGCAAAATGAGCTAATTAATTGTATGTTTGCGCGGGGACAGCCCGGGACAGGCTGCGCTCGACTGATAACCGCGGCTCACTTCCGCTAGGTACACCTGTCAGCTATATTATTTAATCGGCTTCGCGGTGGGAACACTTTATGTATTCCCACTGCCTTGGTTTCTGCCAAACTTTTGGTGTTATTTAGAAGGGATTATGCCGTGTGACCATTTCGACTCAGTAAAAGGAAACAACATAAATTGTTTCGGTTGGCTGGTACCTACTGTACCTGTAAAAAAATTATTAGGGAAAAATTTGTTTAATTATATCATTAAACATCTTGTGTCTTTTTTTAACAAAATAATTTTTCTTAGGTAATAATAAGGTACCGAGCGGGCAGGATGAAATTAGAATTAATGTTATACGCTCCGAGTTTGCGAAGGGTTGAGATCATAAAACTGCAATATCCGTTCATTCGTATCGTTTAATCACTTTATCTCGCGTCGCCCTCGCCCCTCGCCCCTCGCAGCCCCAATATCTTAGTTCGACCAAAGTTATTACTGTATTATATATAAGTATTGTTCCATACATTTTCTAACGTTGCCGTACTTCTTTTATAGTCAGTCCGATAATTCTTAATGTTTTAAATCTTGTTGCTGTCCACCCAATAAACATCACCTTTATATGTTAACTTCTAGTATCACCTGTCTTGCTTCTTCATTATCCCATCACTATGACAGCTTAATTTCTCCGAACATAGTGAACATTCAAAAAACGAGCCTATTCTTACCTTAAATGTCAGCGACGCATCCTCAATACCACTGGATGTCTAAGGTAGTCGCTTACCATCAAGTGAATCGCCGATCCGTTTGCCTCCTCTAATATATAAAAAAAACTATTCTCTATTCGATTTTTTTCAAAACTAGCTCTACTAATTGATGAAGCAGTTCACCAACGAATCCGTATTGAAAAGCGCCATAGACTGGGACCATCTCAGCCACCACGCGAAATCGCGGGTAAGCGAATGCAATGTGTAGTCCAGCAATATTGTAGTACCTATATTATATCTGTGTGATCCCGCGCCGGGCCGCTGGACACACATAAATTCCACCAGTTTGTTGTTACCGACCCTTGCCATACATTGTTTTACCCTTGTTATAGTTTAACTTGGACTTTCTACTTACAAGTTGCTGGTGATATGCGATTAATTCTAACTTCACACGACACTTTCGCTATTTTAACTGATTATATAATAAAATTCGTGCATCGTTGGGTAATTATTTAGTTTAGAATCGAATTGAAGGTATTAATATTTTTGGCAGTCTTCCAATACAAAAAATTATTCATATTCATACATATCATTGACATAGTATTAAATAGACTTCAGGTCGTATACAAAATTCACGAAAAAAGTGTCCCGATTATTTAAACCACGCCCCTTGTCAAATTTTGAAAAAATGACACTGCTCAATGGAAACAAAGAAAAGAGTGAAGTCGAAATATGATTTTATTTGTTACCAAAATATATATACATATCTATGTATTATACATACACAATTGACTAACTTCGAAGACTTTGGTATTATTAGTATAGTTTATGAAACACCAATGTGTAAATTATCATGTATCTAGTAGGGTACAAAATAATATATCAACATGAAACGTAAACTATTTGATAAACAATAATAAATTCAAAATTCAAATATTCATACGAATTACTATTTGTATAATGTTTTATATAAATAGTAATTCGTATGTTAAATAATAATATCCGTAAAATGTTCCAAATATACAGATTAGAATATTTTATTTTCCGTTTTAGCGTGAAAGCGTAACAAACAAAAAAAATCACTTTCGCATTTATAATATTACTAAGGATGCTTATCCTTAGATAATAAGGATTATTTCAGTACAAATCTACTCCATGCATCCACTATTCTGTTCTGTTACACAATAGTTTGCGCATGTGTTGGCCAACCTTGGCCAAACATTTAAAGCGTTGATTTAAAACAGATAATTTTGTTCAAATTTTGAATTATTTGTTAGTTTGTAAGCTTAAAATATATTTTATTTTATATGTACTAACCAAAAATAAGACTCCGTCCATAAAATTGTTGTTTCGGGAATTATTTTCGCAATTTTTGAAGACAAACTGCGTCATTGTGAAACGTCTTGACATTGGCCGTGTTTGAAGGGAACTAAACAAAATAGTGTCTCACATTTCAAGTGAGCCGCAATTTACCGGAACGGATTTTTTGCGTCGTATAAGTATTTTATTAAGAAGAGTATTCTTTTTATTTTTACATGTTTTAATGAAACAGCTTACCAGCTTACCACCCTTGCTGTAAACCATTTGAAACGTCTGAATTTGTTATTATTGTATTATGAATAAATTAGATTTTTATCCGCTAAAGGTTCCATATAAACTTATTTCGTAGTTATCTAACGATTGAAAATAATTAACCCTGATCGAAAAATAGGCCGAATACATGTCCTATAGGACGGCTGTAGCTTTTATATAATTTTATAAGTACTTACAAACTATATTAATTTGAATAATTCTTATTTCCCAAAAGCATTTCATTAGCGGTTCTATTATTTTATATGGAAGTAAACAACTTATTAAGTTAAGTGAATTAAAGGGAAGTTAACTAGCATACGAGTGAGGTTCGCGTAAGCAATTTCCTACGCTGAGTGCAGCCGGCCATTTGCATTCACTGACTTTACGTGTTTTAACAAGAAAATGTGTGCGTGATTCTAACCTAATTGACTTGTTTTGATCTCATATTTACGAGTAGAACTAAATTATAAAACATTATTTTACATCACTTGTTTTTCAACCTAAATGGTTACCAAAACCTGTGCTCGCTTGTGTCAAATATGCCGATTTTCAGTTAATTATTAAAAAAGAAAGAGTAAGAGAGGTTATCGCTATATTTGAACGAATATATCGCTTGACCTTACATAACTCCACGCAACATATTGCGTGATCTAAAAATATAAAGGTAGAATATTTGATACCGCCATTTATTTTACAAATTTATAGGCTTTGTGAATTTTATCGTTTTTACTTTGTTCAATCCGCTCACCCATTACTGTACCTCACGTGGGCCCCCAGTCGGCACTCCAGAGCGCGTTCCATATATTTTTTATCCCGCACTGAATTAAATTATGCGCCAACAAAAAGACGGGAATTGTTATCATTGAGACACACATGTAGTACATTAGGTGATTTGTTGAATGTTGACGTAAGGTATATAGGAAGTAAGTAGAAACGATTAAGTCAGCATGAGACATATCCGAAAGGCCATTTTCCTGTCAGGCTGCCTATCAGGCAAAATTGCACACTTAAACGCCGAGTGCATAAAAAACGTCAGCCCTTCGGTGAAGTGCCCTTATGACAAAGGCTAGCGCATCATCCGCGCAGTACAGTGTCTAGCCTGAGAATGCAATAGTTACCTTTGCTCTCACCTAACTCATTTTTGTAAAGGGATTTTGCTGTATAAAAGGATGAAGTGCTTTTAGAGAACTGAAATATAGAGTTCTACTTTAGCGATGTTTTGGCAACTTTTAATTTTATATGATTTTTGAACTATCAAATGTTTTGATGTGTAACTTTTTGGAAAAGTTATGAAAAAACCTCTTGAACGACAGATGAACTAAACCCATCGGTCATCTGAGACTGATATTGCCTGTATACTGTATACCTTTCCTATTTCCAGATTCAAATCATAACTTGATGGAAATAATAACAAATAATTATTTAGTAAATGTTTATTAGGTATTTATGAACACATATTATTATCATTACACATACATCACATCACATAACTTGGACGCTTTACAGCAATTGTTGCAGTCTGCAGTACATATAAGTATTAGTGGTAAATCGATTTTTACTCCCTTAAAGTTGTTAAGCTCAAAGGAGCTATGGAAATAAGTGCTTAGTAGTTAAGGTTTGTTCAATTCCTGTGCTAAATTGTACGTAAAACGGGCAATTAAATAAACGTGAAGTGTCGCACCTATCTGATCTGCAGCGCTGCAGCAATGCCGCGGACCGCGCGGACAAAAGAGCGGTGAGGTCGAACGCTTTCACCGTCTCATATCGCTAATGCAAATTTCGATCTATATAAATGTTCTAATAACGGAGACAGTTCCGACTATCGCATCACTTGACGGTTCAGTTTGGCCGGTGGCCAGATCAAATCGCTGGACGCTTTACCAATAACAGAAAATAAGGGACAGTGCTTTTAAAACAACACGTAGGTAAACATTTTATTCATTATAACATTTTTGTTCCCAATAAGATAAATAAAATAAAAAAAAAAAGCTTTATTTATCCCTTTACACTTTACAGTTTATAGTTTAGTATTAGTTTTGTTAGTATGTTTATTTTAGATTATATTAGTATATTTTAATTATTGTTGATTTTTTTTTTAATATTTTAATATATGTAAGGGCCGCCTTTTGCGGTGAAAGCCTCCTCCAAATTATGCCAACTTTCTCTGTCTCTTGCCACTCTCGTCCAAAGAGCTCCGGCTATTTCTGCGATGTCGTCGCTCCATCTTTTGAATGGTCTGCCTCGTCTTCTCGTTTTGTAAATTGGGGACCAATTCGTAACAGTTTGTGACCATCTACCATCTGTTGTTCTTTGAATATGGCCAGCCCATTTCCACTTAAGTTTCAATATTTGTTTGACGGCATCTCTGGACTTTGTTTTTTTCCTGATGTAAGAGCTTCTGATCCTATCTTTTAATTTAATACCCATTGTTCGGAATAGAACATAATTAATAAATTAAATGTTGAGGGTAGTAATATAACCGCGATACTCTTGACAGTCGAGCCGAGTTTGACATCGTGGTATTCTTTTCATAACCTCGTTGATTTAGTCGTGCTCGTGTATTCTTATATTGTGAAAAGCGCTTCATAGGGAAGTTTAATAGTCGCTTAACAATTAATATATTCGCCGTGATATATATGTTGAACATTGTTATTTAATTTTCGTGTAATAGTGTAATAGTGTTGTAATGGACTTGTATTCATATACGGAGAAGAATGTTCTGGTTGCTGCTGTGGTGACGTACATATTTCTAGTTTCCCTTTTTCCTTTATCTTTAAATTGTAATAATTAAAATCCTCTTAAGGGCGCCCTCCCTTTAATATAATATAATACTGACTGACATACCACAAAGATGCATATATTCGCCGAACATTTGAGGTATGTACCTAGGTATATTGTACCTAATTATTGTTATTGAAAGTGTGTATGGACGCCCACCGATTCGTCCTTTGTCATACATATTTTTTGGTAGCAGAGCGTGGTTTTAATAACTAATTTGTTAATATAAGATAATCGGTTAAGGTAACGATAATTGGGTGCATTAGTCCTAGGTGCATAACCTATGTGGTAATTTTATTTTTTGATGTGTTAATGATCTGTTGTTTTTTAAATCGGAACAATAGAACCGTTTGTTTTTAAGTTAATTTTTTGAAATTTCATTATTTTAATTGTTTTTTACGGTCTAATTTTTTATTTTATTTTTTAAAAAATCATTATGGCGGCTTCACACAAGGCACAGATAGCTAGTGTGTTAAGGTGGCTCGGTTCGGCTGTGTTGAATATATCGCGAAGAGATCGTGTACAGGCCCTTCTGGCTAGAGGTGAGGCTTTAGCAGATAAAATGAGTGATTTATATAAGTCTTATCAGGCGTTGCTTCAACTGGATTTGGAACCTGAGGTATTTAATAAAATTAGTGCCGATGTAGACCAAGCTGAGGACTTGGCGGATCAATTAAGGGAGGCCGTGGGGACTATTAGGTCCGCTGCCCCCCCTTCTGATGATTTTCATTCTAAAGAAATTTTATGTTTAAAACCGGGAATCATAGGCAGGTTGCCTAAATTAGACTTACCCCACTTTAATGGCGATTTAACTCAGTGGGTTGCTTTCATTAATTTATTTGACAGCTTAGTACATTCAAGACAGGATCTAACATCTGGACAAAAGTTAGCGTACTTGTTGGCTAGTCTCACCGGAGAGGCTAAGGGTTTGGTCCAACACTTGGAACTCGTTGACAATAATTATGATATAGCTAGGCAGTTACTTATGCGTCGATACCAGAACATTCGTAGGTTGGCAGATAGTCACGTGGCTTCCATATTAAATTTACCGAACCTTGTACGGAACCACAATTTAAGAACACAACTTTTAAATCCTTTATTAGTGGCCTTTAATGCATTGAAAGGATTAGATTTACCTGTAGACAGTTGGTCGTTTATTTTGTTACATATTGTATTACAAAAATTAAGTTTAGATATGCGTAATCGGTTTGAACAGCAGTATAGTGGGGATTCATCCACTCATCTACCGTTGTTTGATGAATTAATTTTATTTTTAGAAGATGAGTGTCGCAGGCAGGATAATGTCCCTACACCAGCTCCGGCCCCAGTGTCATCCAGGCCTCGGGCACAGCCGATACGTATGGATCGCCGCTCTGACCAGCGTGTATTTAATGTTGTAGAGGAACAGCGTGTTGACAACCGCTGTTTTTACTGTAAAGTTCCTGGTCATAATGTAATATCGTGTCACAGGTTTTTGGGTTTGCGTTTTCAAGCGCGACGTAATATTGTACGTCAGCGCAGGTGGTGTTATGGTTGTTTGGGTAATCATTTAGCGGCTCAGTGCAATACTTCTCGTCCGTGCAAGCAGTGCAATGGTAATCACCACATTATACTTTGTGGTAACAGGAATGGTACACCTCCACCGGCTGCTCCGGTGCAGAAAGATGATGATCAATCAAATCAAAATGAAGGTCGAAATGATCAATGGACTGGTGGTGTGCAGGTTAATAAACCTCGAGTTTTTGGTCACACTTTTAGGCGCCATAGTCCTTCTCATAATTACCGGAGGCAGGCACAATCCTCCAGGGGCGGGGGTAATTCTCAATCCGGTATTCCTCGTGGAATAAATAGACAACCTTCCAGGGACCCTCGTACCTCGTCCTGTGCTGCTATTGAACCACAACATAGTGATTTTGTAAGGCCTTTGAATTATTCTGAGTGGCCTCGTTTAAGTAAACGGGGATCTCAAGAAGATTATTGACTAGGGCACATGCCCCTTTCCTCGGAAACCTCAACTTCTCCTCTCACTGTTTTGTTGCCCACCGCTCAGGTTTGCGTCGGATCTCCATTGGGAGAGCAGGTATCCGCGCGCGCGATATTAGATTCTGGGGCACAGGGAAGTCTGGTTTCGAAAAATTTAGTTAAGCGATTGAAATTGCATGTAGATCCTGCCAGTGACAGTATTCGCGGTGTAGGCGGAGTTAAGGTGTCTGGTTTAGTGGGACAGGTCTCACTCACTTTTTCTCCTCTCCAAAGTTCTCATCCACGAATTACAACTTCGGCTATTATTTTGGATAACGTTATGGGTAGGCATCCACTTGTTAAGATACCATCGGAGGTACTTGGTCTTACATCTAATCTTAAATTAGCTGATGCCAATTTTAACATTCCAGGTCAAATTGATCTGTTACTCGGTGCAGAGGTACTAGGATTATTACGATTAGGAAATAGTACACTTCTACAACCTGGTGGGTTAGTAGCAGTTTCAACTGACCTTGGTGACGTCATCATGGGCCCTGTATATTTAAGATGCTCTGTCAGGGAAGAGGATGGTAACTTGTGCGTGGGACTCTCACTTTCTGAAGCTGTTCAACGGTTTTGGGAAGTTGAAGAAGCCCCTACTGCACCTCGTGATAACCCAGAGCACCTTGAATGTGAGTTGTTCTTCCAGAATAACACAGGTCGTCTTTCTTCAGGTAGGTTTGTCACGCGCCTACCCTTTTTAGCTTCTCGGCCTCCGTTGGGTCAATCCAAGATGTTAGCTGAAAAGAGGTTAGCGTCTATGGAGAGACGAATGAGAAGGGATTCAGTATTTCGTTCAAAGTATATTGAGTTTATGCGAGAGTATTTAGAGCTCGGCCATATGTCAGTGTCTGATTTTGATTGGGTTTCACAGGAGCACTATTTTATACCACATCATGCCGTTTTTAAGGGTGGTAAAATTAGAGTAGTTTTTGATGGTTCGGCTCCCAGCTCTAATGGCGTTTCTTTGAATCAATGTTTGCATTCGGGTCCAAAGTTACATCGAGATATCGGTGACATTTTAACAAATTTCCGCAGACATCAGATTGTGTTTGTTGCAGATATAAAGATGATGTTTCGTCAAACTGTCATTCATCCAGGTGATCGTCGTTATCAACTAATCTTATGGCGGGAAAAAGAGTCCGATCCTATTACCGTATTTGAGTTGAATACCAATACATACGGACTTCGGTCAAGTCCTTTTATTGCAATTCGTGCATTATTAGAGTTAGCAGAGCGAGAACGTGTACGTTTTCCTAGGGCTGCTGATGTTTTAACCAGTGATGTTTTTGTTGATGATATTTGCACTGGGGCTGCCAATGAGGATGAAGCCTTGATACTGCGCGATGAACTGATTAATATTCTTAAGGCTGGTGGCTATGAGTTAAGAAAATGGGTCTCTAACTCGCAAGCTCTTCTTGCTGATTTACCGGAAGACCATCAGCAAGATCCGTATATTTTTCAAAATGTGGATAATCCTGACGCTATAGCTGTTCTAGGTGTTCAGTATCAGCCTATATCTGATGTATTTACTTTTCGGGTTCAGGATTTAGATGTTATTAAATCTTGGACAAAGCGTGTAGTACTTTCGACTGTAGCTAGAATATATGATCCCAATGGGTGGTTAGCTCCAGTCATATTTTGGGCAAAGTGCTTCATACAAAAACTTTGGTTGCAAGGTTTAACATGGGATGCACCATTAGTTGGTGAATTGTTGAGCGTTTGGGTTAAATTTATTTCGTCCCTTCCTGAAATTCAACTGGTCAAAATAGATAGGTCATTATTACCACCGGGTAGATGTGATGTAGACATTCATGGCTTTTGTGACGCTTCTGAGAGTGGTTATGCTGCTGCGGTTTATGTTCGCGCTACAAACCAATCTGGCTTTGTATCGGTTAAACTAATCATGGCAAAGAGTAAAGTTGCTCCAGTTAGGACTCGACTTACTATTCCTAAATTAGAATTATCAGGGGCTGTACTTTTGACTCGTCTTATTAATCATATTAAATCTACTTATGGTCAAAAAGTTAGTATAAGGAGGATTTTTGCTTGGACTGATAGTCAGATTGTTCTTGCATGGCTGCAAGCATCAGTTCATGCACTTGAGGTTTTTGTGGCTAATCGGGTGTCTCAAATTCAACAATCTGCTGCTACTTTAGAGTGGAGACACGTGCCAGGAGAAATTAATCCTGCAGACTGCGCGTCACGAGGCTGTGAGGCTCCAATATTACTGGATCATTCGTTGTGGTGGGGTCCTGGTTGGCTGCTCCAACCAGAGAATTGTTGGCCTCGGACTGCTGGTGAACTTGTAGAACCTCTTCCAGGTTTGAGGGTTTTTTCTGTTGTTCAGGAGCCTGTTAGAGATTTAGATTTTTTATTAGAGCGATTTAGTTCACTAGATAAATTAATAGGTGTAACCTCATGGATTAAAAGATTTATTTATAATTCGAGACATCAATCGAATAAAAACAGTTCCAAAGTGTTATCTCCAGATGAAAGGAAGAAATCATTAATGTTCTGGGTTCAATATGTTCAGACTCAGCATTTTCAGGCAGTTCTAACTAGTCTCAAAGAGGGAGACGGTAAGTTGAGAGGTTCTGTCGCTCGTCTGAATCCTTTCATAGACGATGAAGGTTTGCTTCGCGTAGGAGGTAGATTACGCCATTCAAAGCTGCCTTATCATAATCGGCATCCACTTCTCCTGCCTAACGGAAGTATCTTAGGAGATTTGATAATTAGAGATAGGCACCAGAAAAATGCTCATGCTGGGTTGAATACACTCTTAGCTATCCTTCATCAGGAATTTTGGATTTTGTCAGCTAGGAGAGCTATAAGAAGTGTTATTTTTAAATGTATTCCTTGCTATCGACTTAAGGCTTCCATAACTCAGCCCCAGATGGGAGATTTGCCTCCAGATCGAATCAGTGCTGCAAGACCTTTCTCTGGAGTAGGTACAGATTTTGCTGGTCCGTTTTCTATTAAGGTTTCTTCAGTGCGGAATGCTAAAGTAGTCAAGGGTTACCTATGTGTTTTTGTTTGCCTCGTAACGAAGGCTGTACATTTAGAGGTAGTCTCATCTCTTAGCACTGAAGCTTTTATTGCTTGTTTGTCCCGTTTTGTCAGTCGTCGAGGGTTACCGAGTTTGATTCGGTCCGACTGTGGAACAAACTTTAAGGGAAGTGAACGATATCTCACAGAAGTTTATAAGTTTTTATCTGAAAATCAAGTCTCAATCGAAACTTTTCTTTCTCGTCGAGGTATTAAATGGCAGTTTAGCCCACCTGCTTACCCATCTTGGGGTGGTATATTTGAAGCAGTAGTGAAGGTGGCTAAGACTCATCTCAGGCGAGTTATTGGCGAAACAGTTCTTACTTTTGAAGAGCTATCAACGGTCTTTTGTAAAATTGAAGCGGTTCTTAATTCCAGACCGCTTTGCCCCATATCTTCGGACCCAAATGACCTAGAAGTTTTAACTCCTGGGCATTTCTTGATTGGAGGTCCTCTTAATGCACTTCCTGAGTATCCATTTGTAGATACTCCAGTTAATCGGCTCTCACGTTTTGAACTGCTGCAACAACTTTCTCAGAGTTTTTGGAAACGTTTTAATTTAGAATATCTTCATTTGCTGCAGCAGCGTGTTCGCTGGACAGACAAAACAGATCCACCTAAGATTGGTGACCTTGTTCTTGTTAAGGAGATGAATATGCCCCCACTGTCTTGGAGACGTGGTCGGATTTTGAAGCTATTTTTGGGCGCCGATGGTACTCCACGAGTTGCTGAGGTTCTGGTGGGAGATTCTGTTTTGAAGAGAGCTGTCGCAGGGTTGTCGCGGCTTCCGGTTTTATAGATCCTTTTCCTCTGATTTTGAATTCAGTCAGGTGGCGCCTGACTGGGACGGGGGACTGTTCGGAATAGAACATAATTAATAAATTAAATGTTGAGGGTAGTAATATAACCGCGATACTCTTGACAGTCGAGCCGAGTTTGACATCGTGGTATTCTTTTCATAACCTCGTTGATTTAGTCGTGCTCGTGTATTCTTATATTGTGAAAAGCGCTTCATAGGGAAGTTTAATAGTCGCTTAACAATTAATATATTCGCCGTGATATATATGTTGAACATTGTTATTTAATTTTCGTGTAATAGTGTAATAGTGTTGTAATGGACTTGTATTCATATACGGAGAAGAATGTTCTGGTTGCTGCTGTGGTGACGTACATATTTCTAGTTTCCCTTTTTCCTTTATCTTTAAATTGTAATAATTAAAATCCTCTTAAGGGCGCCCTCCCTTTAATATAATATAATACTGACTGACATACCACAAAGATGCATATATTCGCCGAACATTTGAGGTATGTACCTAGGTATATTGTACCTAATTATTGTTATTGAAAGTGTGTATGGACGCCCACCGATTCGTCCTTTGTCATACACCCATGTAACTTCTTTCTATGCCCCTTTGGCATGACTTCAATTTATTTAGGTGTGATTTTTTAAGCGGCCAAGTTTGACATGCATATGTTAGACAGGGTGTCAGGCAAATGTCCCAATAAGATACATGTATTCATTTGTTTAATCAAACTACATTACCTGTTATATTTACGAACAAGTCAGGCTAAAAGTTCTTAAGTATGTACATTGTACTTATTCCATTATCAGCAATATTTATTTATTTCACTCGACGATACGGACGGGCCGTAGGACCAAAAGCGCTAAATATAAAGATTTCTGAAATGTCTTTTAGTTCAAAAATCGATTGATGATGGGCAGTTATCAGCGCAGGTACCTACAAATGAAGTTATATGCGATGAGGTTCTTACATTAATAAAAAAAATCACTTCCTCTTTAAATATCAACGAAATCTTAACATATTGGCGATTTTAATAAAAATAACCGTATATTATTCAAATACACATGTACTAAAACATCTAACGTCAGCGTATTACTATCACATAGTCGAATCACGCAGCCGCGCCCGTGGGCGTCTGGACCAGCTCCGAACGACGTGGAATTTATTTTACGATCTCACATGATTTAACGCTCGGTCAATTTTAATGACATTTCGAAAATGCAAATCGCGAAGACAAGTAATTTATTGCTATCTCATAAGTGTCATGTTTTCGGTTATTACATGAATTAATTTCACAATCTTGATTCTTTTTATGACTGAGATCTGATGTGTGAGATGTCAAATTTTGGAGTAGCCACTTTTAATATGGTCTGAAAAACGTTCTGATTGCGATAAATACGTTAACAGGGAAAGAGCACGAACGATGACGAATTTTAGAGAAGCAGATTATAGTTACTTTAACATTAAAGTGTTATTTAGTGTAGGCTCTTCATTTAATAGAGCTAATGTTATTTATACTCGTTAACTTAAGATTGAGATACTGCTACAATGTAGGCAAAGCACGGCCTCACGCTCTCTAGTTAATAGTTGACTCATTAAAATTAATCAAAAACTTTTCATACATAACCACTAACCAGCTACGAGCCACTTACGATAATGGCTTGTCGGGGGCCGGTAGCACCACAGTAAATTATGATTAATCGCCGCTTATCGAGACGCGCATCTAAACAGTAATTAAGTCTCATATCATTTTATAAGCCGATAACATCGCGCCAGAGTCTGCTTAGCGCGGAGGGATTACGACTGCCTTTGATCCCGTAAAAACGATTTATTCAAAACTTATTTTTTTTTTGTAGAATTTAAAAGGAGAGCCTTTCGTTGTTTGAAGATTTACACTCGGCTTAGCTCTTATGGAAAAGTAAGTATGAATTAGTAATCAAATGACCCCAAAATGATTTCAGTGAATTAGTCGTGACAATAGACAGTTACCTTCGCATTTATTAGACATGTAATATTAGGTGTTATCTGTGTGAAATTGATTGCAATCATGGGTCAGTGGATTAAGTGAACCTATATCCTTATAATGTAAATCCAATATCTGTTTTCTTTAGGAGAACATACATTTTTAAGAATCAGGATTTTATATTGTCTTTTATTAACGCGAGTATCACACATTTAAATAAAATACTGTATACCGGATTAAAACACGATTTATTATTTAAACAATAAATAAATAAATTAAACAATATAAATAATAAATCGCGTTTTAATCCGGTATACAGTATTTTATTTAAATCAGGATTTTGTTTTATTACTCACTACACTTTTATCACAAATTATATTTTAAACAAACAAATATCTTTATTTCATGGACTATTATTTGAGCAAATATTTTGAATACCAGTGAGTAACATATCGATCTCGTTATTTTATATTTAGTTTCAAAGTATTCGGTAGGCGAGTTACTTCGAAGCAGCATCACCTTAATTAAAATTTCATTTTTAATTTATTAAATTGTACATTAACAATAAAAAAAGTTCGGCAAAAATAATAAAACATCAACTTTTAAACTCATTTTTTCATTACACATGGCGGTATGTAATTATGTACTTTGTACATGTGCATATTTGTTCCTTAATACAAATTTAATGTATTTGTGTAGTACTGTGTTTTATGTAGTACTGTATGTTTATTCAAAACTTAAACCGTTGACATTAATTGAAAATTGTGGTCAAAACTCAAAACACGTTTTTAAACAAACATTGTGAACTGTTACAAATTTTCACGGCACTTCAAGTGCACAATCTTGAAGTTTAGGACGTGGTGGATTTTTCAAACTCAGCACTCGCAGTGCGGTTGGTTCCACGCGGAACAATGCGGAACTTAGCGGAACTCGCTGGAACTAGCAAGTGAGTTAGCGCTGCCCGCAATCGGGGACGCTTGCGGACTGCCGATTGTGAAGTATAACTCTTCGGTCAACTTTAAAGAGTTATTTTTCTTTTCCATTTAAGTACTTGTATGATATAGTGTCCAGGAATAAAGTGGATAAAATGTTTTAATTCAATAACATTTTATTTTATGTCTATAGTTTGGCCCGAGATTGATCTCATCACATTTTAAGATAATATTATAACTGATAATCGAATTATAATGCGATTCTGCATATTATCTGATACTTTAAAATGCTAATCAATATAATAACTGGTTTAATAAAATAATATAAATATTTCCAGTTAGTTTTAAAAGCTGTCATGATGTTTGATATGTTTATTAGATAAAATATTGAACTTGCCTTAATTAAAGATTAATAAAAATACGAATAGTAATAAATAACCAAAGACCATCGCGCCTTAATGAACATGACACTGACTTAAGCATAGTATCCGAACATCTCGGTGTTTCTAATAAAAGCATAATTAAAATGTTAATAGTTTTCAATGCAGCCTCATCTCAGCCACAGATCACAAACAACTGTTAGGGCACATCGGATAAACGCTACGTATCGTAGACGCTCTACGAGAATTGCTTAGTCTAAGTTAGAAGTGCTTAGTCTAAGTTTCTAAGCTGATGCAAGGATTCTGTGAGTGACATGATTAAATGCCGGCAACCCATCTGCAAGTTAGTTGGTGTTGCGGATGTCCGTGGGCAGCGGTGTTCACTTTCCATCAGGTGAGCCGCAAGCTCGTTTGCCCCCTATAGTATAAACAATATATAATATAATTTACTATATAAATTTCCAAAACCTCATGTACTGAAACCTGCGTCGAAACTCTTGTCATGTGTCGTAATATCCAAAGTTAAAGCTAATTCTAAATCATTTATTCATTAGGTAACACAATGTAAACTTATGAACGTCAATAAAAAATACATTTTAAATGCTACTAATTTTACATTTACTGCTAGTTCTCAAATCAAGGGCATAGAATGGAAGAGAAGAACTGGCAATAAACACTCCGCCGCTCTTTTTAGTCGCCAAGTTTTTTGTTTTACAAAATGTTTGTAAGGAGCTGCAACCATTACCTACACCATGTTGCATGCGATGTAATAAATGCTTTTCTTTCTTGTAATTAGACTATTATTAGACCTTTTGCTAATTTTTAACCAAGTTGGGAATCCCTTAAATGGCTCCCCTCCACTCGATCCGTTTGTGGCTATTCCAACTGTAGTTTACATCACTCAGTCTGTTCTCATGAATAATTTAATAGTTTATGCCTACCCGGCTTAATTATTGTGTACGGAATAGAGGCTCGATTTTATTGCTGGCGTAATTGAATGTTCCGGCTGTATTAAATTATGTTTAATAGTGCCCAGTTTCAAGGTATTTCACCCAAGGTGTGGGGCGCAGATGCCTACAGATTAATGAAATAATGAATCGGAAATTTTGTATGAATACAGTGTATTGTATGAACTAATTGTACACCGCTGTTACTGCTATGTAAAAACTGAATGCTTTAGTAAAGTTGTTTCTTAATATTAATGTGAATCCAAACTACATTGATGTTTTGATGAACGCGTACTGCTTTAAGAAGCGTTAGTAATACAAAATCTTCACTTAAAATAGGAACCACAAAGTATCTATGACCGTGTGTGGCATCGAATCAGCGATCCATAAAAAATTACCATGTCGAAATAATTCAATCGTCAAAACAATCTACAATAGAGACCTTCTTCAAAATCACAAAAAAAAGTTAGAAAAAAATATTGAAATGTTTGAACATAAACAAAACAAACAGCTCACCGTCCGACTACAAATCACTTTTTTTTTGTTAAGGAATGATATGTGGCTTACTCACTGTGCCATTTTAATATTTATTGGTGTTATTGTAACCGAAGAAGTAGATAATTCAGTAAAATATTGATTTCATTTACTAAATATGTTTAAAAAAATATAATAATAGTCTCATCCCAGCTTATATAACTGCATCGCGTGCACGATGATGCAACCTGCGCAAGCTTTGAGAATGCGATATGAATAAACCAGAACAATATAACAGGACTTTTGTTTTAAGAACTATTATTACCACTTCATTATTGATTGTTATCATTTAACGTAAACATATTAAGGTACTTCCCGGACTAAAACTGTCCCGGGAACATCATATAATAGTCCGGCCCGCACTTTGTCACTCCCTCGGCTTTGAAAAATATATTACGTCGAGATATCCGACAACATACGAAGTCAACTAGCACAGTAAGTAAGGTACGTTTGTAAATAATTTTATCAGATTCCGTTGTCAGACCGCAGTATCTACACAGATCTTATTTTAATAATAATTGTTCAAATTGAAGAAAAAATCAAGTATGCTATGATCGGATAGTGGGAAGGAATGGATTAGTTTGTCTTTTATTTTTTATAAAAATATAGTTTCCAGGACCATTATGTTGGTTGCTTGTTCTATCGGCGTACGATCACAAAATGGTTAAAATAATACCAACAGAAATATTTAAGTTTTTAAAAAAAAGTCCTGGGCATAGGTATAACAGACTACAGTAAAGTCTTCCACACCCACGCGGGCGACACCGCGGGGCGCAGCTATGTATAATATTTCTATTTCAAATTAAATGTACATAAACCACGTTATTTACATTTAAATACGCTCTCTATAAGAGCCCAATAAACACGAGCTGTCCTCCGCCAGTCAACATGAATAATTCATTCGACTCGAATATTAGAAGCCTAATAATCGTCTATAAAATATTTTCGTTATTTTGTTAAAGACCTATTCTAAGTTAAACGATAGTTTAGTTAATGTCATAATACAGTCAAACACCTATTATTCTCCAAAAATAGATAAAAACCACTCGACTCCCGGAAATAGTGACAAAGAGTACCATAAATCATGCTGGATGCGGTAGGATACGTCCTGGCTCGGGGTTTAGACGTTTTTTACTTTGTTCGACGTTGAACACCCGCGGATAGATTCGTTGGGAACGTTTTATGCGATATTATCGTGCGAATGGCGAGTGATGTTTGAATACGAATAGAATGGATGTGGCACTATTGAATTTATTAACATAATATGAATACGGCTTTTGTGTCATCAGATTATTTTTATGGTTATTAATATTGCCTATTAATTTGCATTTGGGTTAAATTAACGATAAGATTTTTACATAATATACGGTCGCTTCGAAATTATACAACTTTAAATATATCTATTATCTAAAATTCTGTCTATGGCTTATTTTATCGTTATCTAGAAGTATTTTTACAGGATAATATCAAACAAGCGTCATAACCAATTTCGGTAAAAGTAAGAGTTATCCGAAATTCTTCTTAATTAGGATTTGGGGTTTTGTCGCATATTTGTCACACGTACTTTAGATTGATTTTTATAGTCTTTAATTTTTCTGCAAAACTATAAAAAAATCCATATAAAAGACCACATCTGCCGTCAATCAACTACGCCTTCCCAATAACACAGTTCTGTAGAGATAAAATCACCCTTTTATATGTAATAATATGTTAGATCATAGGAAAAATGATTGCTATAACATTATAAGTAGTGTAATTTCTCACTCGATGTTGCTCCATTCAGTAGTGAGGCCGATCGCGGCCGGCGGTCGCGCGACAGGAGGTCCTTTGCACTTCTCGTCTCCTGGTACTTTTCTAATATTGCCTTTACCTAAACAACAATAAATATATTTATTCTTTTGTTATATTGCTTACATACTTACTGCCAATATATTGGAAGTTTAGAGCTCATTACCATGACTATTTCAAGCAAAATATTGTCTTAACATCTACTTGCTAATTTTGATGTTTGTAACTCAAGGCTACAAACGTGTATTTTTTCAAAGGTCAAATCTCATCTACAGCCAGGATTAGCACTCATTTCTATTACACGCTGGGATCATTAAAATTCTATCTAATTATCACATACACATTCCATTTCCACATTATCTAAGATATTGGTCATTTGTCAAATACAAGTTGTTCTTTCATTGCTCGTCTCTCAATTAACTTTAACAACATCATTAGGAAGGAATCCCGAGCACGAGACAAGTTCGTGTATTTATTATGAATTATTTCGAATGATTATGCTCCCTAATACAATAAGTTAAAGGGTATTATTGTGTGCGGGCAATACGTATATATATTGTGTCAATACAACATTGTTCTCTGGAGTTCATAGAATGTCAAGAGCAATTAGTGCGACTTTACTACGGGACTTAGGTGAATATTGTTATAATTATGAAATACAATTTAAATATTTTACCTAAATTAATTTCGTTAAAGATTTATTCGGGACTTGTTGAACAAAATGAAAGGTTTACCTAAATAATTTAACTAAAATTGTTTGCTCATTGTTAATTTTTATTTTTTAGTTTTTATTATCGGGTGGTATTAATAGCGAGTGAGTAATAACTATATCTCGATGAATTCCAAATGTACTAGAGATATTGTTGAGATAATCTAAAATGAAAAGTATCTCGATTTAAACTCGCATAGCACGAACCGAGGGTAGTTCGAGTACAATAGTATCAACAATAATTACACGTTCCACGAGGCTGAACAGCGTAGAAGAGAGGAAACTCGACAATTTGTTAATTGTGTGCGAAACCCTTGTTTGCGTTGTCGGCGCGTGTGTGCTATCAGTTAATCGCGGACACACCGTTGCCAGTCGAATGGTTTAGCTTTCGTTTATACTTTACATTTCTTTTTCAATATTTTCAGCGGTCCTCAATGAAACTAGATACCTTTTTAATAAAATTAAGCTCAAACAGATATTGTACAATGTTTGACTGACACATAAAGGTGTGTACACACGTAGGTGCGGCCGCGGCGCGCTGTGTACGGCGGGGTACAGCCACCTGGCAAACTATTGTCAAACATTGTTTGCAGAATTTGTTTCTAGTAGAGAAAATAAACATGGAGACAGTATTCCGTAAAAAAATACTAAGGCAGTATCCATATTGTCATAGTGGCTGATAATAATCGAAAAGATATATGTGACGTTAGTACCTTCTGATAATGATTGCTTGTTCACACAGTTTTAACATCGTAGCAGATAAAATGTCTAAGTTGCCTACATATTTTAGTTTCAGACACTTTCGTTATGGCTATAAACACATACGTACATATTGTAGTACAATCGAATCAGTAAATCATTGAGTGTTGGAGTGATCTCGACAGTGCTCTCGAGATGTGCCAAGATTGATTGTTAGTTCAGGAATTATTCATGCGACGCCCCACTCGCGCCCGCCTGGAGAATATTGTTAGAGCTGCTGTTACTACAGGTGTTTGAAGTTTTCACTAGGGCCAGTAATCATTTCGTAATAATTCGTGTTTTTTTATGTATTTCAAGCTGTTTACTTATCTAGGGAATATGCGAATTGTGACTATTGTATGTTTTATTTGTTTTTTTTTTGTTAGATATCGACAGACGAGCATGAGGTTCACTTGATGGTAGGTGATACTTCAGCCACAGAACATCAGTCAATGATGCGCTGTCGACTTACTTTTTACTTCGAGCATTAGGAAATCCATAGGCTGAATCCGAAACGCGCAATGTGCACTTCATGGTATTTCCATATATGAAAAGTGGTTCGTTACCCGGTCTGTATTTCGATATTCCTCCCACCCGATCAATGCCCGAAGTTACCAGACGTGGGGAAAACATGCTTACAGAAAATTATAAACATCTAGTCCCGGTGGGATTCGAACCCACGACCCATCGATGCGCACGGCAGGTGTTCTACCGAACGCGCCAACGAGCCCGTCAAAATGATTCTACTGATGTGTATCTTGCTATTGCTTTTTCTCAAGAAAATAGTAAATACATTGATGTATAATCTAGCCATGAGATTCTTGCATGATCATCTTGCAACATCTTTAAGTTTGAATCGTAGTTTCAATATTGAATTGTAATACATAAATACTGCGATTAGGTTTAGTTGGTCGATAGAATCTCAGAGGTGGCGTGCTGTTAGTGTATCATTATAATTAGTCACGGGCGGCTTTAACGCGATTACAGTGCACCGTAATCACTTTTCTACAGCCTTAATGTGACTGCGCCCGCGCACACAGCATCCCGTCTCTACACGCTAGTGTAATTGCAAATTCGCATCCAAATTAAAGTATTTACGGCTTCAGTATAAAATATGGATATATAACTTTATACAGATCTACATAAGAGTAAAATTTTCGTTTTATCCAAATAGTACATTATTATCAGACTAAAATATTTTAAAAATTATGTAAAATTTTCACTATAAATAAAAATAAATTGCTTTCCTTTAAGTTTGTTCGTTGTCCTATGTATGTACATAGAATTGCTATACATACGTTATCGTAGCGCAGCGATCCACGCTCACTCGAAGGTCACGTACCTTACACTTTCATATAAATTATACACATTCATCAAAGCCTCCATGTTTTATCTTAACAAATAGGTTACAACTTACAACAGAGTTAACTGTTAATAGTACTCAGTGAGTGATCTCTAATTACTTTTCTATGATATTATTTGAAAATAATAATTCTTTCTGTTTTTGAAGTAGGATGCTGGAATATTTTGATAAAAAAATAGCATTAGACTTTAAACTAAAATTATGATTAGGACCTACATAGAAATATTATTTTATGTAATATTGTCTATTATTAACGCGAGTATCACACATTCAAATACAATAAAATACTTTATACCGGATTAAATGCGATTTATTAAATATTTATCCCGACGATTGCTGAAAAGCATCCGAAACGTCGGGCTAAATAATATAAATAATAAATCGCGTTGTAATCCGGCATAAAATATTTTTTTAAATACGTTCGGTGTTGAATAAATTACCTTACTTCAGTAAAAATATATTTTTTTTTGTAATAATGTGTATATTAATAAAGGAACTATAGTTGTAGTGCTGCGGTAGTGCTGTTATTAGTAATATTTACAAATGACCTGATACTCAGCATGTACTGAGACTGTATACCTAAATAATGCAAGTTAAAATAAATTCTTGAGAATTGTTAAACTATTTGATTTCTATACAGACAAAATGTTGACGACAAAAACTAGATTCAAACATAAGGGATAAACTTGGGGTCTCGGTGATCTTCCAATTCTAAGTACCTACACAGATTGTAAACTTAGCAATAATTGCATATGTATATAATATTTATTATAGTTTTCATAACTTAAAATATTTTTGCTGCTTTATATAAATATATATAGAAATTGATATTCATTAAAACAATGTCAGTCTAGTTTTTTGAAGTAAATATTTTGAAAACTCAGTAAGCTAAAGTTAGTGTGCTTGTTAACACATACCCACTACTATTAAAATTATTATTAGTTAAATTCCTATCCAAAAGTTTGCCTGGTAGAGATCGCATTATGCGATAAGGCCGACCGTATGTTGTTCAAAGATTAAATTTTTATTTTTGTAACCTTGTTTAAGCACTTTACGTAAATTATTTCTTGTGTATAATAAAGAATTTATCTATCTAAAGCAAAGCTATCGATTGATCCGTAGCAATGTCCCGTGTGTTCCCGGAGCAGCGTTACGACATCAGCAATCTCGTTCAGTCTCCAGTAGCGACACGAGCTCACGCCGCGACGGCGACATGTGAACTGAATTGATAGGACTCCATCAGCCCTCTGCGATACTCCACCTGCTACTCGAGTGCTTTAGATGAGACGTAATCTTAACAACTGACACATACTATTTACATATTTATTCATATAGAACATATCGACAGGTGAGCGGGAGACTCGCTGATACTATCTCAGTCACAGGATATTTATGATATGGTGTCGTTTTAATATTTTAGTTTCTCGTATTCGGAAATCCACAGACAGATACATATATAGACAGAAACAGAATTTCCATCTTCTTGCCACCGGCGTCTGCATACTTGTTAGACGCGTCTGAAATCGAATCCTCGAACAAATTATGACCTATGGACTACTGCATTACACCAGAAAGACATCAAAAGAAATGTTGTATGTTCCGTTGGATAGTATTATGTGTTCTGTCTTTAAACGTTTTAAATATATTCAACGGCGCGGTCGTTTTGTGTAGAGATACAATGGTGTCGCTATCAATCACACGTTTTTCTTAATTCTCTTTATTTGTTAACAGGTAAGGCGTGATGTTATTCGTCTCGGTCCATAGCGGAGTAAGTAACATTATCTAAACATGTCTGTAGGCTAATAACCATAGCGTTTCACTGTATGTCACTATTTACGGATTTTCTCGCAGATCATTCAATATTAAACTTTGTTAACGGGGAACTGAATATAGTTTCAAACTTGTGGAGCTTTCAATTTATATTTTACGTCTATTTATGTCCGGATAGAGTTAATGTCGGGTACTTCGTCTTATAAATGGTCTATCCTGTTTTTCTTTATAATATATGGGACACACTGATTACGATAGGCACATTTTAATTTATTGTATAATAATACTATACACTACTATCGATATAATGCCTGGATTTAGATTCAACTAAAGACAATAATAGACAAAAATGTCTTACCTATGATACGAAATGGGTTAGTAGTTAACCTACTATTGATGGGACAGCGTGAAATATATGTACCTATCCCTTATAACTTCACTTATCTTTAATTTCCCTTCCAACTCCGATTAAAAAATAAACTAGTCCAATTAAATTTTTAAAACGATCGTCAAAGTGAATTTTAAAAGAATGTCGAAATGCCGAGTAGTTAATTTAAAAGCTGACCATTTTGGAGTGTCCGCTGATAAATCTTTGGTTTTACGCGTCCCTAACAGCCTTCGGACAAAGCGACATTAAACCAACACAGCACTAAAACTTTTACTCCTCTTTTACTAGTACACCGCAGATATTCCTCGAGCGATAATGAACCTTATCGCGAGCGCACTTGGGCTTCGTTCGGCTCGGACAGCGAATGACTAGTCATTTTATCTTGTATGCAGTATTTACCCAATCCGATGCGTTATTCTCGAGACGCGGAGTGTAACGAGTTTAAGTAGCTCTGTAAAACTGTTGTTTTGAGTAAACTTGCCCATCTCGAGTTAACAAAGAAGGGCTCTCAAGTATTCTTGGAACGGTGCTCACTACAAATGCTACATAGTAATGTTTCAAGTGACATGTTGAGGTTTAGGATGAATTGACAGTATTGTAGCAATTGTGACATTACATACTAACAATAATAAACCATATTAAAATTTAACTCCATGTTTCTATTTGTCTATTTGGTTTTCACCGCAAATGATAAAGTGAATTTCAGCGTGCTTTGGTATTGTCACATTTGTGAATACTATATTTCACTGAATAACCTACTTAAACTCTGCAAACATCTTAATTATTCCCAAGCTACTGAAGACAAACGTTAGGTAGGTATACTAATATTATAAAGAGGAAAGATTTTTTAGTTTGTTTGTAACGACTTAACACAAAAACTACTCGACCGATTTTAAAAATCTTTTCACCAATCGAAAGCTGCATTATGAGCGAGTAACATAGGCTATATTATATTTTTTATGTATAGTGCATCTTACACCCGTGCTAAGCCGGGGAGTGTTGGTTTTTAATAATAAAGTACTTAAACAATAATTATTTAAAGTCAGACAAATCTTTTATTATACAAACTATTTTAATATACGTTAAGAATTATAATGATGTAAAGCAAAATAGGTGACTATGAAATATTGCGGGGCAAACTAATGAGGTTTTGCGTGTACATAGGTATCAAGCTGGGTACAAATTAAAGTAACAGAGCGTCGCACCGTCCCACGCGAGCTGCTTCGTGGGACGAGCGACAGTGACCACAGAGCGCAGGTTGCGGGACAGTCCCGACACAATGCAAAATGTGGATGATTCTTAGGATTAAAGTTCTCTAATATTATAAATGCGAAAGTAGTTTATTAGTTTCTCTTTTTTTGCAAAAGCAAGCAATAGATCGACCTATTTGTTTAGATTATTTATAACCGTAAAGTTCACGTTGCGCGTTTCGGTTTCGATCCATTGGTATATATCATAAGACATATATATGAAATACCGATAATTTAGAAGTAGTGACATGCTATTTTTTATACTAGGAAAATATTCTAATCCTTGTATGTAAGCGAAACTACGAGGAATCTTAAGTATTACTATTGCAATAATCTATACTAATATTGTAAATATTAATAGAAAGCTACATTATCATTGAGTAACATATCAAATTTCGCTAGTACTTCATATACAATGAATTTCACATACATTTTCTTGTTGAGAAAAATGTCTTTCACTTGAAATTCAAATATCAATATCAATACTCAAAGTGGACAGCGAAGGTTTCATGCCCCATACTTATTATGACATACTTTAAAACTTTTTTTTGTCCATGGATTCTCAAATGCATGGACACTCGGAGATAATATTTAATTGATCCTAGGCACTGTGTGTTTGTCGGCGATCGTCCGCTCGTCCGCGTCAACTATTGGCCGACACGGCGCGGGCGTGGGACGCGCCGACAGGACCGACCACTTTTTGCTGTATTATAATGAAAAGATTAATGTTCTGAGCTAACGATGGACGTCAAGGGACTTCTCGCTATTTAGTGGTGAAGTTGGATGCTGCAATAGTTACGGAGATCCCAGTGGTGGATTTACCAGAAGGCTGATTAGGCTTGAGCCTAGGGCGGCAAATTTGGTGACTAATTTTATGTTTACGTATCTTATGGAATTAAAAAAAACTGTAAAATGTCGAACGTCGAACGTACGATGTTATTCAACGAAATTCAGTTCTTCGCCCCGAACCAGTAATCGGACTATATATATGTAGGTATTAGATTAATTAAAAATAGACAATTGAAGACGGGGTGCGTGGGGGAATTTACAATATAAGTCTATAGCTTGGAAATGTGTAAATCCGCCACTGGGAGAGCCAGGCTAGAGGTCATTTCTTTACATCAGAAACGAGCATGACATTACTTGACTGGACAAAGAACCGACAACGCATCTGAGACATTTTGATTTTTAAGACGGTGTGGTGAATGGTGCCCTCGTAACGTGGCTTAACCATATTTTTACCACACTGTCTCATGCTTCAGCTAAATGACATTCTCCTGTTATTTCTATACAATTCTGGTCAATAGCTTATCTCGTAAATAACTTAAAAATACTGGTAAAGCCTCATTACTGGATTAAAATATGTTTTGTTCTTATCGTGCATACGTTTCCACATCTTTCTACCGAAAGGGAATTTATTCCGGAAAATTCTAGCAAAATCTAGTCGCCATACAATGCGATTACTAAGGAATTTAAATAAAAAACTCCCTTCACATTTTCGCTCAGATATTTCACGCGCAGTTCACAGGTGCCTTTTTTCCTCGGTCTTTTATTTGCAGACGGTACGTGTAGCGCATGTGATAATGACATTTATTAGCAGAGGGTACGGTAGAAAATCCCGTGAAACCGTTAGCAACAATATGGATAGTTTTCAAAGGATTACTGTAAGCGTATCGTAATAATTTACAACTTTCAGCCTGTTCAGAATGGTAAGCCATATTGAATGTTAGTATCGCTTCCATATAAAATACTATTCCTACTCAATTATAAGAGAATAAGGGGTTTTTTAAAGTTGTGTCGTTTTGTTTACGGTTTAAATAAACATCCCCTGCAGTCGCTTTAATCGCTAGTAGATATATCTATTAAACAAAAATAAATAAATGTGCTTATTGTTACGAGTTTGTTAAGTCGAGCATGAAATGAGAGAGAGAGAGAGAGAGAGAGTTTATTTACTGCACAAACAACAACAAATTAACAAAGATTACTTACAAAACTAAACTTATAAGTAAACAATAAAAAAAAAACATATAAAAAATAAGAAAATGAATAAAAACAGTTTGTGTTTGGCAGTTAAAAGGCCGCAGTCTCAGCATTGTGTGGTAAGCTTCAGCCTCACAAATGAATAGTATTTTGTTTCTGAACCGCGAGTCGTGCTACCATTTCTGTATCTGTGTGTGTGTGTAAACACGGTGACATCAATTTGCGTCGATTGTTTACAGTTTGTCGGACACACGTTCCGCTAGATTGGTTCGGTCGAGGGAATCCGCGGGGAACCACCAGCTCTTGTTGATTTTGTGTTAACTTGCATCTCACGAGCTGACAACTTTGCCTGATTAATTTAATGATTTGTTATCTCTTTCATTAAAGATCAAAAGCTCTATGTTGTCGATATAAACGACTACTTTTCAGTCTGTTAATACTCGCTGCTGGCCATCCGTCTCGGTTCTGCACCCGGCGTCGCTTAACTTTCCAAAGCTCATGAGCCCTTCGTGACGGTATACTTTTTGTGTTAGATATTGACAGACGAGCACGAGGTTTACTAGATGCTAGGTGATACCTCAGCCACAGAACATCAGTCAATGATGCGCTGTCGACCTACGTTATACTATGAGCTTTCTGAAATCCATAGACTGAAATCGAAACGCGCAATGTGCACTTCACTGTTTTTTAGATGGAAATACCGTTTAATACCCGAAGTGACCAGACGTAGGGAAGACATACTTATAGAAAATTATAAACATGTCCTCCCGGGGCGCGGAATTCGAACCTGCGACCCATCGGTGCACAACGTAGGTGTTTTACCAAACGCGTAAACGAGCCCGTCAACTATACTTCCTACTTTCCATTTTACGTCAATAACACTAAAATTGAACACGTTAGTCGAAAAACGTTATTTACGTTTGTAATAACACAAAAACGACATCACGACGATACCGTTAATCGAATCGGTATTTGTTTTAAGTGGAATGGTTCTGTATATTTTTACAGCTAATAAAATTTTATTGGATCACATTGAAGGGCTGTTGATGACACTTTATTGTTATGAGACACTTCTTATTGACCGAGTTCTGATTACTTTACATTATATTACAGGAGAGGTGCTGTGATAGGGACGATACTTTTATTTCCAGAAATAGCGTCATATTTCATAATCATTTCTTCCATTTTTAACCTTATTCAAGCAATCATTCACTCTATGATTTTGGAAGGCCACAATTGTATACGTTTTCTTATTATAATTAAAAAATATAATGAAGAATTAGCAATAGGATACGATTATAATTGATGGTGTCGGCACAGAGCCGATTTAAATACAATAGATCTTATACAAACTGTCGCTTCGCTTATCGCTCGTTCTGCGTCACCGCCTAGTGTGGTTCAACTTTATGACCCTTTTATAATAAAACTTACAGCGTAATGTTTTGGTTTTTGGTTTTGATTATACATATAACATTTTACGAGATTATTTTAAGAAAAATATAGTTTTTCATTACATATATTATTAATTTTATAATCATAAAAACATGTCACACAGCATACTTATATTCTGTAATTTATAGCCAATGAACGCGTTGACAGCGGCCGCAGCGCGTTGCATACAATAAGTTGTATAAAAAGACAAAGCGCTCGAGCTTTTTTGTGATTACAAACTTGAAGTCATTGAGATATAACTCGGCTTTTTTATAATCTTGTACACGAATAAATAAATATTATGTGCGCAGTTGGTCTCTGAAAATATGTACTGATTCGATTTTGATAATTCAATCAATAATATAAATCTATACTATTTTCTTTGGAATAAGAATAGAAAATATACACAGTTAATTTGATAATAGCATATACTCAATTAAATCGAAAATTTATAACTTGCGAATGATATAGACAATAATCATTGTCTTGATCGCAAAATAAAAAATAGCGAATTTCAATGCGCTTGACCGTAGCCTGCAGCCCGCAGCCGCGCTCCACGAAGGGACCATATCATTTAATGAACCCAAACCAACATTCATTAAGCCGTCGCTCTAGAACAAAGTATTTGCAAAACCAATGATTAGAATAGATAAAAGAAAAACATTTGAAAACAGAAGCGGGGTTCCCCTGTTCCAAGAGTGTCGTGTGTTTGCGGAGGGCGGGCGAGGGCGAATCGATTTCCTTTGAGGTGCTCGTGTGAGGGGAGGTTCATTAGCACTGATTTCGCTGATGGCCTCTAAACTGACATCGCAGCCATAGGGGCTACTTAATTTTATGAATAGTTCACTTCACGACTCATTTACAACGTTATCCGATTTGTTTTATGATAATTTTGAAAGCGTAGCAAATCAACATTAATACAATAGTGCAAGTTTATGTGAGTGAGGGTGTCGTGTCCCGACTGCTGAACTGATTTGGAATAGTAGATTGTTTACCGAGGGAGCTAACCACTATTTTAAGGCGATAGTAGGCGGAGTGTTTTTTGTATCCAGAGTGGAGCGAGAAATTCTAGAGTATAATAATTCTTAAATAAAATATGTAGAGGGATTCAAAGTAAGTCACTCAAGTTTAAAATAGTGTCGCTCCCGAGATGAACACTCTACTTTTTATCACCTCTAGGTATGAGAAAATAAGAAAAGTGTAACTCATGAAGTAGAATAATTACTTTTATTTATTGACATAGTTAGGAACAATAAGAAACAGAAATAATTTTATGCTAATGTTTATATTTGAACAATTATGAAATAAGATCTTTCGAATTTTTACATACAATAACAAAAGAAATAATGCGTTTCGCGCGTTTTTACTTTTACAGAAATCTTTTTTTTTTAATTGGTCCGCACGCGGATTATTATAACAATATCCACATTCCAAATTCAAATCACTTTTCTCCCTAGGGTTTAAAAATCGATTTTGTTCCCTGTTTACAGAGAACCTAACTCTTTCTGAAAAGATATAGATTTCTATAACTAAAATTTATTTTAGTTAAAGAAAACTAGTCTACTTTTTACTATAATTTATATTGTTTTAATAACATTTCGTATTCAGATATGAAGAGGTGGAAGATTGTGCTTTGTTGCTGTGTCGGCGCGGGCGTTCGCTGACTAAAGAGTTGAGATTTGTAAAATGATACTTATATTAGTTATAAATAAACCTATCAAAAGTTCTATAAGATATACATATTACATATTATATTGAAACTGCTACAAACAATTTACCAAAATAGTATAACTCTAAAATAATTATTGTTTTATTGCACGTTAGCTAATAACTAAAGCTTCACTTTATTCTAATAGTAACATAATACGACCTTCATCGGGTTTCACGTGAATTCAAAACTTGTTCACAGTTCACCTTCACCGGCCGAACCGAGGAAACGTAACGGATAGAGACTGTTCTACATTAGCATTTATTATCTTATTTTCTGACGTCAATATTGTTGTTATTATTAATTTATATGATATTATTAGTATTGAGTTCGTTTAAGTTATTTGTTATGTATTGTATGTTACAAAATATCGTACATGCAGCAATATTAGCTTTTTATTAAAGCACTAGCAAAACGCCCCGGCTTCGCACGGGTGCAATTTAGATGAAAATAAGTTACACGCTGATAATGTAGCTTTCTAATGGTGAAAGAATTTTTAAAATCGGTCAAGTATTTTTTGTATTAAATCGTAACAAAACCGCAAAAATTGAAGAAAATGACAAAGTATATACAATACTACCCCTCGCAGCATTGCTCGCTGCGCTGCGCTGCTTGAAGCCGCACCGGCCGCGGCGCGACGGCCGCGGCGTGTATTTTCGTAATATCTTTTGAATGGAATGTCCGATTTCAATAATATTGTCAATAGGTATTGAAACAGTCTTGGATATGAAATAATTTATTTGGATAAGAATTAATATAAAGGTATGGATAACATGGTCTGATTTTGAACGGCATTTCTTTCAATTTTTTAAATGTTAAAAAGTAGTTATAGTAACATAACTACAATAGCTAGATATATGATCTCGCGAAGTTTTTTGTTGATATTGATATGTTCTATAATATTGTAGAACATTTTTTTGTTCTATCGTTAATACTTTCCGCAGCGCATGCGATGAAAGACATATTTTGGCTAATTTTTTTACATCTTGAGTTGGTTTTAGTAGGAATTTCTAAGGATCTCTATTTTTTTCTAGTAATAAATATAGCCTATGTTACTCAGCGATAATGTAGCTTTCTATTGGTGAAAGAATTTTTGAAATCGGTCCAGTAGTTTCGGAGCCTATTCAATTCATACAAACAAACAAAAAATCAAACCTTTCCTCTTTATAATATTATTATTAGTATAGATATTTAAATGGGAACTATATTTTCTATCACCAAAATTTATATTTGTCATCAAGTTGTATCACCTAATAAATAGATCTATCGCCACGAAATATTTTCGTTCTCAGATAAACAAAAATTGTTCCCAGGTATGAATTATCATGTTTTAATAACTTGAGCGGTATGAATTTACTAGCCGTGCGACTAAATTACTAAGTGAGCGACTAGTTTTGAAGTTCTAGGTTAGGTTATGTTGGTATGGTGACCACCGCGCCAGAACCGAATTCTACTTATTTTACTTGGCTTAAGATTTATGGTAGAACTGATTTTGCATTGTTTGGTGACTACATTTTGGTGACAGATCTACTATTTTGAGGACAAACCCTATTATTTAAGAAACACAAAACTAATTAAATTGGTGATAGCTTAAATGATACCCTATTTAAATTATATTTATGATCTGACAACATTGCCTCCAATCGAGTGGGTCAGCTGTCAAACGGAAAATGGCGGGAAAATGTTGAAGAATTATTCGCGCGCTGAATTTCTTTCGATCGCCGACAGCTGAGCTGTGGTTGAGAAAATAGGATTCTAATGATTATTGTGAAGTGATAATATTGATCTGAATTAACTATTAAGCAAATCGAATATCTGAATAAACTATTAAGTAATAAAATATGAAATAGCGGACCCTTCGTCCTCTCTGCCACCCTGACCTCGTACCACGTAACACGTACCCGGTAACCAGGGTTTATAACTCGATAACTGTCAGCAGTGGCGATTGGATCGAAGGGCAGTAAAACTCATTGTAGTTAGGTTGGTAGATACTAGACTGCGACCCCAAGCTATAACATTGTTTTATTTCATACTACGCCATGAAATAAATTTAAACGTTCGCCCTATATATCGTTTTAAACATTCCTGCCCGTCTAGCATGACCATCAAGAGATTTCTTGCGGATGAGTGAAGACAAACTTATATATACTACTCTGTCAAGAAAGTACCGGGAAAAGATCAATAAAACACAAACTGTTTGTTATTCATCCAAATTTATTTTATCACCTTCAAAGTATGCTCCTTCAGAAACGATAAACTTACGCCAACAAATAATCCAATCATCAAAACATTTTTTAAACGCTGTTTCCGGAATTGAGTTCAGTTCTCGCCGCGAATTCTCCTTCATGTCTTTTACCGATTGAAAACGGGTGCCACGAAGTGGTAATTTGAGTTTAGGAATAAGAAAGTAGTCGGCTGGAGCCATATCTGGTGAATATGGTGGTTACTCGATGGTATTTGTTGAGTGTTTGGTAAAAAAATCGTTCACAATGATGGCCTTGTGCGAAGGCGCATTATCATGGTGCAAGATCCAAGAATTTTCTTTCCACAAATCAGGCCTTTTTCGTCGAATTTGCTCTCTTAAACGCCGCAAAACGCTCAAATGATATTTCTTATTTACCGTTTGACCTTCGGGCAGGAATTCATTCACTTTTGCGATGTTAACTTCAGTTGCACACGTTGATGGCCTACCAGAGCGAGGCAAATCTTCCATCACAACTTGACCACTTTTGAACGCTTTGCACCACTCATAAGCACGAGTTTTTGATAAACTCGATTCACCGTAAGCCTTCTGTAACATTTTCAGTGACTCCGAACAAGAAATTCCATTGGCGATGCAAAGTTTAACACAAACTCTTTGTTCGATGTTTTTGTCCATTATGAAATTCGCAATACACACTAGATATGATATAACTAAAAACATCACTGTTTTTAATATAAATAACAGATGCAACTCAAACTCCGCGCCAAAATGGAAAACAGTTGTTCAAATCTGACAACAACAAAAAAAACAAAAATTTTAATTTAGAATCATAAACAAATAATCCATTCCCGATACTTTCTTGACTGAATGTAAGTGTAGTGTATAAGAGTGGGTATTTGGAGATTCTCATGTAAAACTGTCAGTTTGCTGCCATGGAGTAAAGACATTAACACAAGCTACGTACTTGTTATTCGTTCAATCCTCAAACACTATAATTGGCGACGAGTATGGGATATCTCGATATATTCTATCTCGACATCGACACCTTTGATAGACACCTCCATCGACAAATATCTCTACTTTTGACATTCGAAGTCAAGTTTTAAGTGTGTCATGTTAGACCCAGAAGTCATAAAGAAATAATCGATTAAAACACGAGAAAACGGTCGACAAAATTTTGTCGTGTCATGCTAGTCCGGCTGAATTACTTTAATTTTTTTTTATTATTCTCTTCAAAATATACTATGAATATACAGAGAATTTCAAATAGAAAAATGTAAAAATTGGTATCTGTATCGCTGGGCACAGTGCTATCGCGCTACACGCGTGCTGTCCGGCGCGGCGCGGCTATCAATTAGTTGCAGCAGTAAACGTCCGCGGCGCATTCCGCTTAACTCCGCTTTACTGCTGATTGGGCATTTCTTTTATAGACAATAAATGTTTAATGATTTGGTATTCGCATAATATTAATGATGTATGTAATTACACCGAAACTCTTTTGAAATTTATTAGACCTTCATTTTAACTATAAACGTTAACGGTATATTGGTCATTTTGATGTGATGCTTAAGATCATATCTTGGCTGACATTGCAACGGTGCATGAAAGTGCGGATTGATGCAGTCTCTATATTTAACTAACGGTTGACAATTATAAATACTATATTATGTAATATTTAATATGTTATGACTTAAAGCTGAGCTTTTGAGCAAGCTTTCTTCAAATGACATATCCTCCATCCTCTGTACTTGGTGATTTCTTTTGGGAAAGAGCTATCAAATTAGTCATTGACGGTTGCTTTTGCATCATGTTATCGACATGTTTAATGGTGGTTGAGATTGGGGTTCGAAGGATGATTTGAAATTCAATAGAAATACCATAGTTGAAATAATTAACCTGACTTTAATGAAACTTTATGGAGATTCAAATTTTACGTGACCAAAATCCAGATATATGTGTCTTTTTTCTTCTAATCAGAGTTAAATCGAAGATTGGATTCAATGCATTTTCTGTCTTAAATATATGCGTGCGTTCATTTAATTGGTAATTTTCATTTTCGTATTTTTTTTTAAATTCCCTTTTCCCGGGATTCCTACCCGGGTTTTCGGTGCTAAATGCGGAAACCTCTAAGATACGGAGGCAGTCAGAAGCAATAAAAGCAATGTCGAATAATCGTAATTCTGTTATAGAGAAAGGATTGATGAAAAGGTGAAATAAATGATCTCATAAGAAATACTTTTTCATATAATATTTCAATAATACATTTTCTATTGTTAAAATATAGTTCTTTCAAAAAAAAAATACAAAAACATATTTCTTTCCTTTCAATTTCAGATTCGAACTCGCATCTGAAGCTACACTATGGGACTGCATATCCACTATTCTACGAATACATATTGAAAATGGTGAAATAATCAAACTATTTCATTTACATATCAAACTGTGATTGACATCTGACATTTCGAAAAAGTTCAACGCGAGTCAGTTTGCATTGCAATTTGGTGATATGGTGCTTTTAAAATAATATTTAAATGATGATTTCGATAAAACAAAGCCTATATGTTGCCCCGGGCTTTTCTTAATATATTTGTGTAAATTGCATTAAAATCGGTTCAGTATCTTCGGAGATTAGCGTGAACAAACAGACAGACAGACAGACAGACGGACAGACAGACAGACAGACAAAAATCTTAAAAATTGCATTTATGCATTCTACTACCCTTCTTTTATCACCCCTCTTAATTTCTGGTAAAAATATTTAGTGAAGCGTAATTTCGATCCTACTCTTTTATTATATGTATATAATATATATATATAGAACTATAGATATAGATATAGATTAACATTATACGATTTTTTAATAATATAATTATGGTCTTCCGGTAATGAAATATTGGAACCGGGAATTGGTGAACATTGCTTATTACTAAATTGATAGAATATATCCTATTTACTATTTATTACAACAAAGCTTTACTAAATTCAAAGACGAATTGTTGTTTTTAATTTTAACTTTGATTTATCATCGAATTAATTGATAAAACACGTTTATTACACAAGAAGAAAAGTAATGTGCTCTACTTGCGGTGAAACAAGGAAAAATAATAGAAGCTTTTCTTCATCAGCTAAAGTTGCCTCCATCGATCTTAGTTAAGGCATAAACTAAATAACGGCCAGGATTGTTTGTGCGACTTTTGATTTATTGGAAATTTTCAAAGCGCTCCGAAGACTGTCTGAGCGCCTTCGGTTCGCGGCGCGGCTGAGGTCCGCGGCGCTGTTAACACAAGTTTTGCAACTTGTTATGAGCTTTCTGATTATTAATATCGCTCGTGTTCCGATGTTGCTGTGTTGACTTCGCTCGTGGTCTGTAGGAAAAACTGACTGACTGCGCCCAGTCCCTAGCGCACCCTAAGGAGGGATCAAAGGAGGGAGGAAGCTAGTTGTATTAGGATCTAAATTTTTCCAGTATGTATTTTTTTAATATGTGGGCAATTTGCGTTAAGTGTTTTTTGCAGGGACGCATTCGAATATTATCCACACATTTTTTTTAAATTACTTTTAGTTATTTCAATTTTAGTATTTATGTTGCGTATATCTAATAAAAGTTTTCCCTTTCCTTTTTCTTCAGTTCAGTTATAATTGTCATATTGCAGCGATGAGCGTAGTCTGTGTAGAGACACGCTAAGTAAGAGCCCTTTGTCACTAGGACGAGACAAAGTAACCATATGAACAATTGACTAAATTCGTTGTTTTATTTCTTATTTCTGTAGTTCTACTCTACACAATTTACTCTACATACAGATAATGCCTATGATTTATACAATATAGTCTTCACGAATTCGGGGAAAACGATAACATCAACAAGTCTGTAGGTGTATTAGTAGGTAACGCGAATTGACGCCGCTCGGACAGCCACAGTCTGTTTACGTACGGCTTCCGGTAGTCACTGAAACAATCTGTGTGTAACTAAATGTTCACTTCCCTTTGTTTTCCAACGTTCAATAATATTCGAGGCAATATGAAAAACTTGATTATAACTGAAATTGCGGTACCCAGGATAAAATGTGGTAATGTTGAATCTAGAATTCTAAACTAAACTTCATGCTGCCTTCTCTCTTGCTCTATCAACAAAAAAAAACAGTGCAACATTACTTCTTAAAAAGCAATTATTCACATAATATGTAGCTTCGAAAGCGGAAAAGAGGTTTCACTCACTTTTATGAGACACTTTAATAAGTTATGAAAGTATTAATAATACTTAGTTGACGAAGTTGTAGCAGTAGATATACATAGGTAGTATCATGAGTAATATATCCGTCCGATATCTAGAGAGAGGCCGTCACGAACGATAATAATATAACCGTTCATAATCCAGCCATCAAATGTCGACAATGTCGTGTGGGATATTAGATATTAGAGTGGTCTCAAATCAGCAACTTCCATCCAAATGCCTTCTTCAACGTATGATTGTCCGTTGTAGGAAAAGGCGCGTGTTCACTGCAGTCGGTGTGAGCAAAACGCGTTCTCTGTAATAAGGCAATTTATTCATTATATTTTATCCTTACGAATACCTTATGAAATACTTATTTGTTGCAAGCTTTTTTCATTTGAATATATGATGCTTATCAAAGAAAATTATAATTAAGTTGTTCGTTAAATCCATATTGAACATAGTTTTGTTAATATACGAGTATGTAGGATGTATTATTGGATATATTTGCTTATTGTTAAGAGTGGTTATAATATAATACTTTGTAACGTAACTGTATTAATTTATTAGTTATAAGTTTTAAGATCGAGCAAAATAAAATACCTACAAACAATTTTCCAGTTCTCTTTTTTTAAATTTGATATTTTTTACATATACATCTTTATGTTATTGATGTCGGATAACACAGTATCTACATATATAACATCATATAGTTCAAAATACCGAGTGAATATGCGCCTTAACATATCGGAAAACGATTCGGAGTATTCGAGCTGAAACAAAAGTTTTTATAGCTCGCGTTCAGAATTCTTGTTTTGAGACGATGTAGTTTTTATTGAGAACCAATAAGAGAGGCTAACGACTGTTAATATGGGATGATCGCCTGGTGCTTCTAACTTTGCACTGTAATTTGGCTTCAGTGCCAATTTCAGACGAGTAGATTTAGTTTTATATTTAAGTAGGTATTATCATTTACAAAAGACTGAGTACAATCTCTTGTTATAACTGGAATATTTTGAGTTATTAAAAGAGTAATTAAAATAATATTGCATCAATTGCAAATAGTTTTGAGGTGGGCACGAGACATTGAATAGAATGATCAATTTCTCAAAACAAATACAGCATTCAAGTTCCGAAGTGTTGCTGAAACGAGTGACTGAAAGAGTTGAAACGACAAAGAGTGTGTAGGGTGAAGGGAACTATGTGCAATGTGCATATATCAATTGATGTAACGGACGGACTCAACGCGTGCAGCAATATGCGACCGAGCCGAGGCACACAAGTCACAGTGTAGACCGAATGCACACGATGTGTACTGCACCTCAGCGTTGTCTGTATGTGTGTATGAATACTAAGATTATTTACGACTACGACTACGACCGGGAGTACAGCGCGGCTGTCAAATACATTATGTAAATAAAACATAGATCACAGTTCCTAGGTCGCTGAGGTCGGAACGCGAGATTTACCTCGGCTAAATATAAGTTCAGATTCAATTTATGAATAAACTGCCTTCAGTAATTTATACATTTATGACAAGTATCCACTTGTCACGAGACACGAAGTTGTATTAATATTCTTGCAAATAAAGACATTTCCATTCATCTGCAAAGGAGATATTATTTATCATCAAAACTTACTAAACATCTAATACAAAGCTCGCCACGAACTATGAAGCTCCCCAAATGTCGCACCAAATATTATTTACTTGTTTTCTTATTTGATTGATCTTTATTGAGTTTCCTATAAAATCCTAAGCTGAAAATTCCTTTATTTTTACTGGCTTCATTAAAAAATACAGATTATAAAATTTCAAGTTTGAACCAAAATGTTATCTAAATATAATATTTATTGTGTGATCGTAGATAATAATTTAATACGTCGTACGAGAACAGCTGTGTAAAGTCATTAGGACTTACAACATTAGAACGAATTTTTGCTAGTTCAATGACAACAAAAAGTCTCAAATTTAATTCTGAAGACACTTGAATTATAACGATGGAATTGCTACAAATTCAAGTTTTTATCGAACTGCGCCTGTCGTTGTGATTCACATGAATGATTCAGGAGCGAGGCTCGCGCTATGACACCCGCCGGCCGCGACTGCTGACAGGACCCGGACGCTCGCGCCGCACGACACGGTTACGATAACTTTCTCAGGTTTTCTCAATAAAAACTGAACATTACTATTACTGTTTCCTCAATAATCTTCGGCTGTTTTTAATGACAGTTATAGTAATTATATATTGATATTTTTTTCAGTTACGGCATTAAAAAATCTATTCTCGTAACCCTTTAAATTTAGCCCTATAGAATTAGAAAAGCATACAGAGTAGTATACGATATTACATTTTAATTAAAACATTTTTAAAACAGCTCCCATACAAAGATGTACCTACGTATGCGAATTCTCTCGTTCATGAAACGACTACTTTTTCAAATACTAATTGTGTGCGTGGTGGAATTAAAGTGGCGTGTGCGCACAGCAAATAATGTATAGATGCAGGCTTTCAATATCGCCACAAATATGGAAGTGGTTCTCGGTGCGTTTAGCGTTACCGGCTGCCCAGCCAAGCTCCCGGCATACGCAGCGATATCATCTAACTAAGGCATAAGCTTACCGTTCACTTCAATAGAATCGCGATCAATAAATCGTTCTAGAACGTAAATAACATAAGAATCAGTCCGTTTAAAACGAATTCGGCTCGTGAGATATGTGGTGTGAATTCGTTTCGGCTCGCCGTAGCTCTCCGCAGATGGCTGCACTTTCATAGTAAATGCATACGAGGCGACGTAATGCGATGCGGTTGCATTCGATTTGAAATAGATAATAGACAGGCTTATGTTTTGATTCATAATGTGATATTTTTCGACTTAATAGTATAAAGCTTTAATTAATTAATTATGAAATAGAAATACAAAATCAATAATTAACCGGGTGCTCACTTTACAACGATATCGATACCCTGCATTCAAAAAGATTAATTAAACCAGAATGATAAGATTTTATTCAAAAATATCGTTCCTACGCAAGATAATTCAAGAGTTAATAGTAAGTTAATCCAAGTCAAAGTTACAATATTGTCTTTTATTACGAGTATTTTATTTAATTATATTCTACTATAACACATTAGCAACAAATTGTCTGTTATATTCGACTTATATTTCCGGTTACCGGCGAGCAGGACCCACAAAAACACGCACTATCAAGAAGGCCACAACGTTCAGCTACCGGTATTGAGAAGCGGACTCGTTCTGCTTCGAGCAATAATAATTCTCAATGACACACAATTAGTTACTGTACACGTAGGTGCATTGCTTCGAAATCATTTGCTCATTGCTCTCGCCGCTTGTTTTAATTACGAACTTTACGTTGTTATTAATTACTTTTCAAGTTTCTTAACAGGTTGGCTTTTACATTGAAAGATAGATTGGTGAATATTTAATGTTTACTAGTAGAACGCAGCGGTCAGCCAATAATAATTTGATTAGATAATGTTATAAGGTTTATGATTCTGTATTATTATAATTGTACTCATTATGTCATTTTCAAGTAAAACCTTTAAATGACCAGATATTGTGCATGTATTGTCTTACGAATAATAACGGTGAGACCGTTAGACTTCTATCTCGGATTTCATTCTGTCATCTGTAGGTATCACTTAAGCCTTCCAGACAAATATCACTTTAAATACATGAATTATTAACTAATAGTTACTTCATCACCCGTGTTCCGAACGCAACTGTGGTCCGCGCACTACTTGTGAGTACAGCCGGCCTAGTATGACAACCGCGATAGCCGTTTTCTCGTGTTTTAATCGATTATCATGCATGACAATTACCTTATAACTCGACTTTTAATATCAAAAATAGATATATTTGTCGATCAAGATATCTTTTCTATCAAAATTGTCGATGTCGAGATATAATATATCTCAATATCTTAAAAAAAAAAATTCAAAATTCTTTTATTACTTCTTAACATTGTATACTAAATTTATACAGGGTTTAGAGTGTCCTTTTAAGTGAAAATCACCTGTCACAGGATACTCTGCTCTTCCGTAACAATCACAATATCTTACATCTTAGTTTGTCTTCTCTCGTCCGCGACATATCTCGCGGCGGTCATGCTAGGCCGGCAGCAGCGTCTATTAGGATGTATCATACAGCAGTGAGCAGACAGGTACAAGTTAACGAGGCGCGACGGCTTAGCGGCTTAGTGCGGACGCTAAGTCAGTGCTGAGCGTCCGCTATCCCCCCCCCCTCCCCCCCGCACACACTCGCTCAATCAAGCTTTGTCTAAGTATTGCTATTCAGTATCGAAATACACGAGTGTAGATTATACAGTATTAGCTGACAAATCGATTCGCTTTGCAAGGATTATTCTTTTGCTTAAGAGTTAAAAAACATGCCGCTCTGTCAGTATTGATAAGTGAGTCATTAACCATGCGAAAACTAAATAAAAAGTCTCAATCCCGAGTAATTCTCCCGATCCAAAGTGCAATAGATGTAACCAATATCGTAAACGAAGCAACACATTCTGATTTGATAAACGGAGAAACACAACTTCAAAATAATATTACAATGTTATGTAAACATTAAAAAAAGACAGATGGATTTTTTTGATTATATTATGATATATTTTTCTTCGATATGTCGAATGTAAAGTGCACTTGAACGCTGAAGATCGAGGCACGCGTTAACTTACAGAACTCTTCGTATAGCTTCACTGAGAATTTATTAAATCACGCGCCTTACAAATGGCGGCGGTTTCTCAGCAGCTAACAGATCGCCGGCGATTTGTTTGTGAGCCGGGCCTGCCCGTCCTGTGTCACAGGTTTTATCGCCCCCATTGTATGGAAACATAAAACCTTTTTCTTTCATTTGTCATACAGACGCGATCGTCGATTCTAATATAGCTGTAAATATAAAAACACGAATATCTTTCGCTCTTTATACCGGAACTTTTTACACCGGATTTATGTTTGCCGCTCGGAGGGGACTGAGGTTTATGAGGAGTATTTGCCGGTCCGTGTGTGTGTGTGTATGTGACAAGAGCCAACGGTTAATTTTTCAGTTTATCAAGAAAATACAACGTTTTATCGAGTATTGCTTCGTTGATGTAATGGTTAAACCATGGGCATAAGTCAGGTATTCATTTCCCGCTTGATGTGTAGCGGCATCTATAATCCGCTACAAGAATCAATACAATGACGTCTAATCCTGAATCGCGCTATCAAAGTTTCTGTGCGCGCTAAGTATATATACAACATCTCGACATCAACCACTGGGGCCTTAGGGCTGGCCAGTCAGTGGTTCGACTGGTCGAGGATCCTCCCTTTAGGTTGGAGGAAGACCACACCTCCCTTCCTCTACATTGGTGACCCCGACGTGATTCAGCCACCTTCCTCTACAGATGAAAATACCGTTTGTAACAGTTGACGAAAACCAACACTTGCAATTTGTGCCAGGTCAGGTCAGTGAGCGCAGACTTGGGAAGTGTTCTGCGGCTGGAACTCTACACCAGCGCTGTCCGTGTTTAATTTCCTAGAAACATTATTAAATAAGCTTAAGAGGAACAGGAAGATATTTAGGAAGGAAATCGGAAATTGTGATGATGATGGGTTTTAACACATTGGCGCTTGCGTGACGTTAATTGTACTGAAATAATAAGACAAAACCTTGATAGAAGGTTTTAATAAACATAAAACGATATTACAGCCATTTTAAATATTCAAATGTGAAAGACATAATATATTGACAAGTAGAAAAATAATAAGAGATATAATAGAATGAGGTTATATGTTCACCACATTCACCCACAGTAGGGAGAAATCTATTGCACTTCATATTTCATATTGATCTAAATAAGCAGGTCTTCTCCTAACTCGCTCTGAACGTCTTACTTCAATTTCTGTATCCGGCGAAGAGTCTAAGATCTCATTAGTTTGTAGATCTAAGTTTGAATTGCTACCGTCTTCTGCGGGTTCTATTGTATTATTATCATCTCTATTTTCAGTAGAGGAAGGTTGTCCTAGAGGAGCCAAGTAGCGATTTGAAATCGTTGTCTCACGTCCACCAGGCAGTCTTACGAAAGAGTAATCAGGATTTGCATGGAGAAGTTCAACTCTTTGTACCTCAGGCTGATACTTATTAGTGCGATCAAAACGTTTCATTAAAACTTCCCCTGAAGAGGATAACCATGTTGGAATAGATTCACCGTTTGATGATCTTCTAGAGTGGATAAACATTCTTTCATGGGGTGTACAATTGGTTGCCGTACATAGGAGAGAACGAATAGAGTGTAATGCTTGAGGTAAAACCTTCTCCCATTGATCGATTGGCATATGTTTGGTACGAAGAGCTAGTTGAATCGTTCTCCATAATGTCCCATTGAGGCGTTCGCATTGGCCATTGCCTTGTGGATTGTATGGAGTCGTAGTGCTACTCGCAATTCCACGAGAGCATAGGAATTTTTTTAATTCTTCTGATAAAAAGGCTGATCCACGATCTGAATGTATAAATGCCGGCATACCAAAAATCATAAATATGTCGCATCCGGGTCATGAGTATGGATCGTCAACATCACACAAACGTCAAAGTGACGTATACAGAGCCTAGATTTGGAGAGGGCAACGTTAATAAAAGAACGTACATTCGGTGATCGAGAGACTATATCATACGGATCGCCCACAGAGTAACGCTGGCCTAGGAACTGTATTGTGTATTGTAGTACGAGAATGTATTTCTTGTCCGGATTCCTGATGACGCCCATAATAAGTGACAGTGTAGATAATGAAGCTCCGATATCAGAAGTTGGATATGGACTCGCGTGCTATAGAACCTTACTTCTTCTGTTCTGTGTATAGAACAATCCGGTGAGTCGTATTATTTTTATTTCGATGATGACGAATGCTTTCTTGTCAAGCAATCTATTAACGGTTATTTTCAAGGACAGAATTTCTATGCGATAGTCCGTATGAAAGGCATCGGTTGTGTACTGTACCAAACTATGACATACCGCAAAGAATGGTATTTTCATTTATGGTCATTGTTTACCAATTTCATTTCACGTGGTACTTATTATTCAAATTACGAATGATTTGAAATACAATGTAGGTAATGATCGGTCGCGAAATATGAAAACAATGCGATCACAATTAACACGGCTAACACTTCCTTAGCCATTTCTGAACAAAATCTGTGGTTATGAACGAAACCAGTTACCTTGTTTTAATAATTGATATCGATACAAGGAATCTCAGAAAACCTTGCTTCATCTACGTAGTACAATACAAAGTAGCTGCGTGCCGTGTATCCTTCTGTACGATATTTTATAGTACGTTGCGGATTTTAACAATAACTGAATTTGTATTTATTGAAGATGTTGTTTAATTCTTATAAAGTATAACGGAATCCTGAAGTATATTGTAATCGTCATAATGATATTAATCGCTCCACGCTGATGCCACATTAGTATCTACATTGCACCCGTGCGAAGCCGGGGCAGGTAGTAATGAATATTCCGTGATTTTATTAACGACCACGTGTTACTTTAGATGAACTGAAAATTGGGCTTTGTATCTAAAGTACCGTACTATCTATCGTACCGTACGACCTTACATATTCTGGCCGTAGTGAACACTGTAAAGCATTTTGACATTATTTACAAGGAAGACATTTAAGTTTTTACCGAGTGTTAAAACATTGATACCACGTGTTGATAAGTCGTATAACTAGACCTCTAAATCTTTTAAATTTAGACGATACCGAAACTGAGATTAAGCTTGACGAGACAAGAGAGCAAGCGGCAAGAAACGGAAAATGTGCTAGTTATGAAAAAAATACTTGAGGGCGATTGCTATCTTTTGAAATCTTTGAATAAGTAACAGAACCTATAAACTCGCTCACTATTGTATACAGAAGATGCCTCTAAGTAGTATGCCTAACGATTTAAACGTAGAAGAATGTGACTGTGATATCATCACAAAGTAGCATATACCATGGCTATTTCGTCACACTGTACTCACTTGTCAGTAGTCGTAACTACAACTCATTTGTGAGCTGTTCAGAGGGCGATGGGCAGCTGGTGGTGCAGTGGACCACCCTTGTTGAGACCCTCAAAGATCATGTAATATTTGGGTTGGGAGTCGTACACTCTACGTGAAGTGATGTGTAATGGTCGTATCACTTGAGGTGATGACGATATGGGTGATGATGGTGTCACTAGCTACTGTGGCCGCCAGTGGCCATGAGCTATGTATGTGATCTAAGTTGTTATAATTCTCGATCAATTTATTATTGAGGCTTAGAGGAATCTTTTGTTATGGTTGTTATTATTGTCAGTGATCAGGCTGAGTTTACATTGATACTCTACATTTTAATTACATTACAGATATACACGAGGACGTGTATCTTGTCAGGTTGGCCGGGTTGGAGAAAGCGATAACCTAATAACCCTTCATGTAACAAACAACAAAACAACAACAACAACAACAAAAAAAATTGGTGAGCAGTTTTCATTTTGATTTGATTTTGATGCCGATTAATCCCTAATTAAAGAGGGTATCTCTGGAAAACTTGTTGGTAGATTACATAGGCTAATGTAGTGTTGTGTCACGTTGTTCAAACATATGAATTACGTTCAGGTGTATACGATACATCGTAGAATACAACGTAATAATCACACAGGTTGCCTTCTTATAGCCCCACGACCCTTCAGATGGTCAGTTATCAACCATGTGCACGAGTACAGGCTGGGACGGCAAAATACTCTTTCTAGGGTATTATGTATACGCGAATACTAGTGGTTCGAACAAATGCCTAAAAATGTTCTTAAGTTTGTCGATAGATGTATGACCTGTAAATTAACAAAATGTCAAGTATGTTTACAGGCTGAACTCGATCCGATCCCCAAGATCAGTGTCCCGTGGTGAAGTTCATGCTGATATGGCAAGCTTAGTGGTAAAACGATTCTGTAGAGTAGCTCATCGTTCTAAATGATGATCACTAGTCCTTATGTATCACACTCTTCGTATGGATTCAGCCAGTGCGATTAGAACTAGTATCTCCTTGTATAGAGCACCAACTCACGTTATTGCTGACCAGGGTCGATGCTTCGCCAGTAAATTGCGATTGCGACAGGCAAGCCGAGTCAACGGGCAAGTTGAAAGGGTTTTGAGTACACTGATAGGCAAGGTTGTTAGAACTTTAGAGGTGTTACTGTCCGGTAGCGATGAACCAGAAATCGATGTGTGCGTGCGTGGCAGTCACAGGGATGACTGTCTATGTATGTTATTGCCACAGGGATGACAATAGGTGCGCGCATGTGTCAGTCACAGGGATGACTGTCTGTTTGTTATTGTCACAGGGATGACAGTGTGTGTGTATCAGTCACAGGGATGACTGTCTGTTTGTTATTGTCACAGGGATGACAGTGTGTGTGTATCAGTCACAGGGATGACTGTCTGTTTGTTATTGTCACAGGGATGACTATGTTTGTTATTGTCACAGGGATGACAATGTGTGTGTGTACATCTAAGTCACAGAGATGACTGTGTATCATTGAACACTCATAGTCACAGGGTTGACTTAAGTGTGTGCGCTTATATGTCGCGTTTCACGGTTACAGGGATGACCAGTAATTAAATTATTTTGTAACCAAAACAATAGTTGACATCATAAAGATAGGCTACTAGTCCCTACACTTACAGTTACATGAAATGTATGTAGAGAATTTGCAACAATAGTCAGTAACTTACTTTCTCAGTTTGTGTTGATCGGATTTCAATAGTGATGTAAAATAAAATCATTAAATGACGAGTGATACTATTTTATTGAGACATAATGGATTAGGTCAGATATGGCCGAGCGTGAATGATACTGTGTAGTATTTTCTTTTGCTTCAGATAAGCACACGAGGACGTGTGCCACTCAGGATGGCCGTGTCGCATCCGGGTCATGAGTATGGATCGTCAACATCACACAAACGTCAAAGTGACGTATACAGAGCCTAGATTTGGAGAGGGCAACGTTAATAAAAGAACGTACATTCGGTGATCGAGAGACTATATCATACGGATCGCCCACAGAGTAACGCTGGCCTAGGAACTGTATTGTGTATTGTAGTACGAGAATGTATTTCTTGTCCGGATTCCTGATGACGCCCATAATAAGTGACAGTGTAGATAATGAAGCTCCGATAAATATATTATTAAGGTGCTTTATGACAGTCTTAGCACTCAAATCTGAACACGGAAAAGCAAATGGAAATCGTGAAAATTCATCAATCACAGTTAAAATGTAGCGATTATTAGTACTCGACGGCAACGGTCCTTTAAAATCAAGGCTTAAACGTTCATAGGGGGCAATTGCTTTAATTAATTTCAAATTTGCGCTATTTTTATAAAATTTAGGCTTGATTTCGGAACAAACGTCGCAGTTCTTAGTCATTGTTCGAATATCCTCAATCGAGTAAGGGAGATTCTTTGATCTTACCCAGTGAGATATTCTTGTAATTCCAGGGTGGGATAATAATTCATGTAAAGTCTTTAATTTTGATGTGCGCGATTCCATTGTGGCACAAATTCGAGATAGAGCATCAGCAACGTTATTTTGATTTCCTGGTCTATAAATTATATCATATTTGTAAGGGGCGAGCTCTAACCGCCACCTTTGAATTTTTTCATTCTTGACTTTGCTATTTATCTTTGAGTTGAACATGAATGATACAGATCGTTGATCAGTAATGAGTCTAAATGGTTTGCCAATCAGATAATGGCGCCATTTCTTTAATGATTCTACAATCGCATATGCCTCCTTTTCAACAGAAGAATGATTTAATTCACTTTTATTTAAAGTTCTCGAGAAAAAAGCGACTGGACGACCCTCTTGCGATAGAGTCGCTCCTATCGAATGTTCAGAATCATCCGTTTCGACAATGAATATAGAATTATCATCGATAGCATGTACGCAGGACTTAGCTATATCAGATTTTATATTTTCAAAACTGTTTATTGCATCTTGACTTAAAGGAAAATCTTTTGTGTTAGATAGAATGTGTATCTTTTCAGAAAAACCAGGTATCCATTTGGAATAGTGTGCAAACATACCCAATATTCTTCGCAATGATGGTAAATTATTAGGAGGTGATAAATTCAGAAGGGGTTTTAGTCTATCACTATCTGGTTTGACGACATGATCAGCTATGGAATATCCAAGTATATTAATTGAGGTTTGTGAAAACTTACTTTTAGCAGAGTTTAATGTTAAATTATATTTCTTTGCGGCTTCCATAAAATTCTTAAGATTAGTATCATGCTCCATTTGTGTCTTACCGCATACGGTTATATCATCTAGGTAAGCGTATGTACCTTTTAGCTGCTCCGTTCGAATGATCCAGTCAATGGTTCTCTGAAAACTTGAAACACCATTAGTAACACCAAAAGGTATACGGCGAAACTGATATAAATTACCAGCTGCCTCGAAAGCTGTGTAAGGTTTTTCTTGATCCAAAATAGGTACTTGGTGATATGCGCTTTGAAGATCAATTGAGCTAAAAATACAATGTTTTGAAATGTTCACTACCAAATTTTCAATATTAGGCAACGGATATGCATCAAGATTTGTATAGCGATTTATGGTTTGAGAATAATCAATCACTAGACGTTTCTTATGATTGGTACTCTTAGAAACAAGAACCTGTGCTCTCCAGGGCGATCTACTCTCTTCAATAATATTTTCATTCAAAAGTTTACGAATTTCGTCTTCAATAAACTTTTTATCCTCATCATTATACCTTCTAGACTTTATAGCGATAGGTTTTACATCAGCTGTCAGATTATCAAAGAGTGGTACAGATGGTACCATTGCCTGAGCAACGCTACAGATTTTAAACGGTTCTTTGGGACCGCCAAAAGCTAATTCAAGTGAGGAGTGCATTTCTAAAATATCGTGACCAATTATAAGATCTGCACATAAGTTCTTTACGATAAGAAAATTTAAATTTTCGTAGTAATTTTTGCCTATGTTAACTGAAATCGTAGTTTGTCCAGTGACTTGAGATATATGATTCATGGAAGCCATGTAGATTGTTTGATTACAAAGTTTTCGTTTGAGTTGACAAAGTACGAAGAAATCCTCATTTATAAAGCTGATAGTACTCCCCGTATCAATGAGAGCATCTGCTTTTATTCCTTTTATAAAAGCTGTTACGATTGCTTTATTTAAAGAACTTGGAGATGCAGCCGTTATTATACAGGCAGCCTGATTATCATGTGATTCTGAAGTAACGAGGGTGTTTATTGATTTGCTACGACATACATTAGCAAAATGTCCTTTCTTTGAGCATATTTGACAAAAAGCATCTTTAGCTGGACAATCTAAACGTCGGTGCACTTGTTTGCCACAGAAAAAATATTTGCGTTTTCAACTAACGGCCAGTCTAGTCGTTGTTGCATTTAATGATTCGGTAATAGTGCTTACATTATTGACGTTGAAATTATTTGAATTATTTTCTGCCATTTCTAGAGATACAGCTTGATTATGTGTTTCTTCTAAAGTTAACGTTACATTTTCTAAAAGTCTTTGTCTTATCTTATTTGAAGTCAGCCCCGAAATAAGAGCATCACGAATGTAATCGTTTTTATTTGTTTCCGCATCGACATTGGCGAATTTACAATCTTTTGATAGTATTTTAAGAGCTAGCAAATAAGCATCAATAGTCTCATCATCTCTTTGCCTACGCGTTGCTAACTTATGTCTCGCATATATGATGTTTCGAGGTTTGATAAATACAGAGTCTAAAATATCTGTAGCTTCTTTAAACGTTGAACAATCGATAATATAAGTATATATATTTGCTGATATATGATTAGTGAGTACCTCTAGCTCCGTCGTAGCTTCCAGGAGAGATTTTGATTTTAATATTGCCAAAAAATTTCCAAATTTTTTTTTCCAATGCTGCCATTCCCTTTCAGCGGACATACTGTGCGGATTGATTTTTAATCTTTCGGGTCTTAGAAATTCCATGATATTTATATTATATGATTATCTATGTTTATTAAATTGAAATAATAAGACAAAACCTTGATAGAAGGTTTTAATAAACATAAAACGATATTACCGCCATTTTAAATATTCAAATGTGAAAGACATAATATATTGACAAGTAGAAAAATAATAAGAGATATAATAGAATGAGGTTCTATGTTCACCACATGTACCACACTTGTACCTCCGAGCAGAGCTCCGGACGGCTGTTTTGAGTGGACACACGACCGGACCGCCCCTTTATCTAGATTTACTCGGAGCTAGACATTAATCACGGCTGCTAGAAAATTCATACATCACTCATCTGTTTTATATATCCTACTTATATCAATAATGCGAAAGTTTGTATTGGTTCGTCTCTCATACACTATAAACGATTGGATTGACTTGAACTTGATATATGCAAATAGTTTAGGGCTAGAACATAGGCAAGATCCGGGAAGATTTCCGTATTATTCCAAGCAAGCGAAGCCTAAATAACAAATAAGTTTAATATATCCTAATCAATAAAGAAGTATATCCGTGGTGCTTATCATCCGTCTTTATGAGTCAGAGCAATATTTAGACTATTTAAATAAGAAGTCCATTCAAAAGACGTTATTAGCTCCGGTGTCTTCAATACCCCACCGAATTGTAAAGGACCCCGATCTGACACCGCACTTACTTTTTGTGAGGTTCTGAAATTACACACGTCAGCGCGCTCAGTGGCTCCCCGCTCCCCGCTCCCCGCTCCCCGCTCCCCGCTCCCCGCTCCCCGCTCGCCCGCGAGCGCTCCCTCACCACGTGTTTGTGCAATCTATTTTTAGTTACCTTGACAGATGACAATTTATCTGGCGCGGTTTAGTGCGGAGCCGTGAATAGCACGATTCATTTCCAAATACAAATATTGCTCATTGCTTATGCGCTTTGTGACTCGTGTCGGGGAGACCGGCTGGAGGGCCGCCTGGGTCGGTCACACATTCGTACCTCATTCGAATACGGTTAGAAAATGTAGGAAAGCTATTGTTGTTTCATGTTATGAACAATGTGAATCTGTCATTGTGTTGTTCCATTGGTACTTATGGTACCTACTAGTGGATTCGTGTTATACATATACGGCCTTATTCATAAACGCATTACAACCTTGATATAGATAAAATATGTTTTGTTTCTTTTATTCTGTAGTCTTATTATATTCGATAGAGCGAGACAAAATATAGTTTTAACTATATCAAGCTTATAATACTTTTATAAATAAGGCCGATAGTATATAACTACTATGTATAGTTGTAAACTAATCAATTTAATTCTTTGTTCCAGGTAAGCATCTGACACTATACTGATATACATAGTAAGTGTCACTCTAAGAATATGAGATGAAACGAAAAATATTAAGTCTCAAATGATATAGCTCTCGAGACATTACCGCAAGAAGCTTCGCAAACCACAAAAAATTGCACTCCGCCCTAATCCTATTTTCCAGTTGTCAGATTCCCCTGAAGCCGCGGCTAATCCGCCATCACTAAACGTAAACCATCCGTTCCGTCATTTAAGCTTACTTCGCGACCTCGGGAACAGTAAGTCATGTAGCTCTTACATTTCGATGGCGCAGGACGTTGATGAACAGCTTTACATAGTTACCTTGCAATAAGGAATGAAGACGTGCTAACTGATTCCTTTTTAGATGTCGAATTAAGTTCACCTCAATAAAGTTCAAATACAAAGTATATAATATTTTCTGTAATACTTAGGTTTACCAGCTTAAGAAGTACATTCACTGCAGCGGTAGTCCCTCGTAGATCCCACAAACTGCATGATATTCCAACGTCATTTAATATTCCTTGAGTCGTTATTAGCTTTGAAATTTGCATCGAGGAGACTTTTTCATTTTAATTAGCTCATGGTGTAGCTCGCAGACTTCAGCTAGGTTGGTAGAGTTCTGGCTAGTTACTTAGTCGCTCGGCTAATACCTACTTTCGCATGCCATAACTTTGAATTCATTAGACATTATCCTTATTTATAAAGAAAAGTATACACTTTTCAATAGACAGTTCCGTTCACGCTGCGTTTAAATGAGATTGACTACATTAACAGTTCTAAAGAATCTATAAGCTTTATTGTATTGTGTACGTTTAATGTCTGGCGATAAAAAAAAGACTACCAGCTAATCTATGTACGAAATAGCCTAATAGGGTGAGACAACATCCCATATAGTTTCGAGTTCGCACTTCAGCTTTGTACAGCTGTGCCTCCTCCACGAGGTGACAGCTAACCCTGTCGTCACCGCGAAGGGCGACGCGCGCTGTCGTCGGCCGTCGCGTCTCGGTGTCAATCTTTACAGCTAATTTACGAGAATCGCTGACGTGACACCCGCCAGCCGTGTATTTCGGGAAATCGCCCATCAATTTCTCATTCTAGAGATTTGTTGAGACAATTTAACGTAAATTCCTGGTGTTAAAGTGGCACTTAAAGTGATGGGACAGAAATATTTTCAACTTAACACGTGCTCGTCTGCCGATACATCACGAGTGCGCGACGTGTACACTATATATAAATTCGGAGTATTTAACTCTCTCATCAACAAAAATAAGTAATTCAATATTTGTCGATTCATGTACACTGATACTTATTTATAAGATATCCTAAGTTAATCAGTGTAACCAATACTCATCACTTATCTGTAATTCAAAGATCTAAATATATCAATTTCTTCTATAACTACAAGTAAATAGCTATTGTTAATCTCGGCGCAAATATTACAAAAAACACAAACTACCATCATCTGTTTGTACTTCATGTTTACATATTGAGTTTGTTCGCTGCAAACTTGCCTTTTATATTTACTTGAACAAACATTCGTTTTATTTTCGTAAAAAAACATGGTTTCAACTGAAATGACTGGTAACAGAGCGTGCTTTGAAACAAAGCTGAGTCGCCGCGACAACCGATTGAAAACATTTGATGATCAAACAGAGCGTTTCGAGCGGACAGATATAAGTACATACAAGTGCGACTATCACCTCAATAGAGATACAACTGCGGTCGCCGATGCGTTGTCACGTTCGTTCTATTCACTTTATTAAATTGTTCACACTTAAATAAATATTTGATACGACTCCCAACTCAAAAACTACAACTCGTATTCATTAGAAATGGTTTTATGTTATGTGTCAAATTAATGGGCGGCTGGGTATAAGAATAGATCGACAGCGCATCATTGACTGGTGTCCTATGGCTGAAGTATAACTTATCACAAAGTGAGTTTCACGCTCGTCCGTCGATATCAATCACAATAAGTTACACATTTTAACTGGATTTATTATTTAGCATTTGTTCAATTGCATTATTTGCGGGGCCAATAATAAAGATATAACACAATACACTAAATTTTAGCCAGTTAAGTACTGGAACATGTTTATAAATAAGTTACTATAGAGTTTCTTAGCCATTCTTCTGGATATGCACCATCCGAACAGGCTTTAAAAAAAATAAAAAAAACAACTTGTATAAGTTTACTTGAATTATTGTATCTGAATATACATAACCCCTATGCCACAGCATACTCACTAAGCTTGCAGCTGCCCATCCGGTGAGTCGGATGATTTTTTTTCCCCGCAATAGGAATTTCTTTGTAAAACTAAACAGATTAAACTCTATTTGATCTTCGGCTACCTTATTATACAAGTAACCAACAGAATAGGAATGCCGACACTTGACACCCGGGTATTAAATTCCGACCCGTGCTACCGCATTTTAGATCAAAACACAATGATGTAAACTACATTATCGCAAGAGTGGAGGTGAATAAAATTGTAAGAAGAGTAACAAAGGAGGCTTTGTAGTATTTGGGGGGAGGACTGAGGACGGCAAACAGATTCGATTCGTTATGACATGTTTGGAATGATATTGATGTTGTTGACATTGTAGCTATTGTTAACGAAGCAGTCATTCATAGTTACATAGAAATATGAAGCTTGTTTAAATATAAGTTCATTTCTAATTTATCCCTTCTAATATATTTATTTATTTTTTATTTAAAACTTTATTGCACTAGAAATACAGAAATACACATAAAAAATTAGAAACACATACAGGAAAAGTACAACTGGCGGCAATATATCATAGGATATCGCATAAAATACTCGTACTCGGAAAAGTTTTTGTTAAGCAAAATTTTTCAAAAAGTTGAACACTATTTACCACAAGGTATTAAATTGTTAGGAAGAACATGTCGATATAAAATATAGCTGGTTCGTCGCGGTGGCTATTTGACGACAATAGACGTCTAGATCCGTCCGACGACATTGTCCGCAGACGATAGCCCCTCGAGTGACGTCACTTCCGCTTCGATCCGAACACTTCACAAATATCTTTCAATTTTATTTTTCAGGTATCAATGGAAATCTCAGTTTCCTGGCACTATGGAATTTAGATTTTCCTCTTATATGTTTCATATTCGAAGCGGCCTATGTTTATAATGCGTTTTCGGATACATAAACATATCAGAATATTTTATAAACTTTGCATCATAGCTCAAATTATTATGTTATCATCTGATTTCTTTTCAGCTCTTTAACGTTATTAATAACCAATCAAAGGAAAGCCTTCAATAGTCTCTGAAAATAAGATAAATTTCCTCGAATATTATACAAAATACTTGTTCAAATATTAATCTTTATTATGTTATCTTGGCAATTTAAATCAGCAATGAATCGTATATATAACATGTACATTCTGTACATTCTGTACCTACGTGGCTAAATCTTGTCATCCAAATACTGTTCCAGGCGGCTAGCAGTCCATCAAGAGATATCTCACGGACGAGTGAAGACAAAGTAATATATAAGATATCGAGAAATATTATATATCGACATCGACAACTTTGATAGATCGATGGCTCCTACGTAAAGGGGCGAAACTGCCGCTTAAGCCTTTTTCCAATTATTAGTGCATTGAGTTCCTTATATCCTATTCTATGACATTCACAAATAAAAATTTTATTTTTTTTACTAGATACAAAATAAAATTTTAGGCACATAGGCGTATGTACACAAATCGGTAGCGTATAAAAACCGATCTAACGTTTGGTTGATTTACGGCGTCGTGTGAGCGCGTCGGGGGCGCGGCGAGGACTGAAACGGCATATTCGCCATATGCCGTTTCAGTCCTTTTATTCAGTATCTGAAAACCTCGTATAAAGGCGAAACATCACATTTGCCTTTTTACGTGATTCGGTTTTTAGTAAATCGTATTCGCCTGTTTTGTAGACATGTCATATTTTGTACTTAATGAAAACTAATTAATATTTTTTTTATATCATTACGAATAGAACTATACATTTGTAGACTATGACAGTTCCTTTGTTAGTTAATTATTACTATTGACTTAATAACCTCCGATGGCGTAAGTGCAGGCAGGCTGTTTGTATGGAAATTACAGTTAGTATTAAATGATTTGCTATTATTGTAAACACCAATTTAATGTTTTAATTTGTTTGTTTTGTGAAAGCTCTATTCCCAGATCAGATTATGTGTAATTGCTTTTTTCTGTTCAAATTCAGAAGACGGCAACTAGTGACGTATTTTATGTAAAACTTCTTCTATGTGATAAAATTATCTTTTATTGCAGTGTCTCCTTTTCCATCTGATGCAGAGTATGCAGTTAAATATTTATCTTTTTATATATTTGCTCATACAGATTTATAGCTAACAAGGACCATCGATAATGATGTACAAACGTCTTTTATTGATAACACTGAACCAATAATTTGCAATACACCGATGCCGTCACCAGCAAAGTCATTTTCTGCTGATTCTAGTGAAGATAATTCTTTTGAAAACGTTCCATTTGTTAATTCGGACTATTTGACTTCAACATCAGAGCTAGCCGAACCTATTGATGGTAATTTATAGTATTATGAAAATCCTAAGTGATACATATTAATTGAAAGTTTAGTTAAATTTTCCATGTCGTATATTTTGATCTCATACCAACCTATTTTTAACGATATATTTTTAAAATAAACATTATCCTACCAAAATCATTTTCATATAAACTAACGCCAAAACGAGTAGGTACATATTTTTTGCACTGTAAAAAAGTTATCGGATCTTATGGAGAGCCAGGATGCCAGCTCCATATGATCTAATTCTCTCTCTCATAATAGCGTATAGTAATCTGCGGAATCCTAGTCTAAAGTTTTCTATCAGGTGACCAAAAAATTTCGTGCGGTTTTAATGATAAAAATCAAGGACTTGTAGATTTATTTATAAAACAATTTATTAATTTTTATAAGCATTTTTGCATTCTACAATTCTTTCGCAACGAGACACAAGTTTATTTATCCCGTCCTCGCAAAAGCTTTTTCTTTTAGACGCAAAAAAATTGGCTGTCTCCTCTTCGATAATTACTTTATTTCGATTTATGTTATCATATTATTATATGATTATTTAAAGTCAACATAATGTGATAATCCGTTGTAGTAGTACCAGAAGACTAAGGAGGGTGAGGTAGTAACTCCCATTTTAAAACACTTGTTTTCCAGAGTGAACTTGACAACGTGTGGCTTAGCATTATCGTGTAAAAATATTCCTTTATTCCGGTTAACTAATCCAGGCTGCTTCTGAAGTAAAGATTTGTATACTCAATCAAGCTGCATCGAGTAGAGTTTAGCAGTTATAGTTTGACACTCGAGAAGAAACGGTAGTGTATTATACCAGCAGCAGTCGACAATACACAAAGCATGATCTTCTAGTTACCAATTGTCGTCATTGATATTTTCTTATTGATTGGTACTGGTTGGTTTGGGCTAACCAATGGTGGATACGTTTTGTATTATTGTACATAATCCATTTAATATCAGCTGTAAGCAAATAGTTCGATAACGGCTCGGTTTTATAGCGCGAAAGCATAACTGAACAATCTGAAATACTCGATGAAACCTATGTTCGTCTGATAATTCATGAGGAACCCATTTACATAACCTCCCTAATTTACCTAACTGATGTAAGTGCAACCGAATTGTTTCATCACTTACACCAAACAGCGAAAGTTTCTGGCAAGTTAGTGTTGTTTTCAATGGCAGCTCATAATTTTTGAATGTCAATAACAGAGGGTCTTCCCGAACGAGTGAATCTTTAAGCGACTCGTCACCAGACAAGAACTTTTTAAACCACTTTTTTGCAGTACGTTCTGATACTGCATCTTCGCCGATTGCCGTACATATCGTACAAGATGCCTCTGAAGCCGTTTGTAGAGCAAACAAGTGCGAATCACATTAGTATTAACCAAAATTTTAGATAATAATAATTTACTTATGAAAGGCGTGTTAGCATAATAGAGTGAAGAGTCTGTGCATATTATATTGATACTAAATATTGGGCGCTAGCGATTCCTAGCGCCCAACAGGTTCAAAAATGTATTTATAGCGAACCACGACTAAAACCGCATGAACTTTTTTGGTCACATGATACAAACCCTTTTTTTTTTTTTTTTATAGAGGGGGAAGTTTCAACAAACCTTACCTCACCGGCGGGGCTCTTTTGAAACTGCCGGGAGAGTGTGGGGTTGAGTCACTCGCGACTGTCTGCTAACCAGACAGCCCGGTGACCCGACCCACTAAACCCCCTCTGGCCCCTCTTTTCGCCGTGTTGAGGCCGCGGGATAACAGTGTAAACTACCGCGACCTCGGCGACTTGCCATGATGGCACTACCGTGTCCCTAGAAGAAACACATTATGGAGAGCGAAGGAGATGGGCGAACCTTCTCCTACGCTCCCCTCTCCTCCTCGCTCTTATAGTGCCCGCTGGAGCGGCGCACTCTCTTCGCCTCTCGGCGGTCTCCTTCTGCAACATTACTCGTTCGCAGAAGGAGACCACCGCGTTCCACGACTCGGAACTCCTCACCATCTCCCCCATCAGTACGGGGAGATCCAAGTTGGCACCGACCACAGATCTTAGGTCGTGCCTCTCCCTTGACCACCTTGAGCAGACCGCCAGAGTGTGATGGGCCGTGTCTTCTACGCCCTCATCACACTCCTGACACACTGGCGACTGCTCCCTTCTCGCTATCTTATGCAGGTACCGACCAAAACACCCATGTCCGGTCAGCACCTGCACCACCCTGTATGTTAACCTTCCCTTTTTGCGAGTTGCCCACTCCCTCAGGATAGGGCGAATCGCAGCAACCAGCCTATGGCCCGCCTGCGGCTCCTCCAGCTCTCGCTTCCAGCGGTCCATCACCGCCTCCTCCACCCTCCTGCGAACCGCCCTCAGCTGCTCCGCAGTCGCGATTTCGCCCTCCCTTCTCCTCTCCACCCGGAAGCGATAGGCGGAGGCCAGGATTTCCGCCTCCCACTCCCAGGGCGGAGTACCCGCCAAAGCACAGGCCGCAGTGAACGACACCGTCCTGTAACACCTTGTCGCCCTCGCCGCAATGATCCGCTGCGGCCTGCGCAATACCCTTCTGTTACTGCGCGTGAGCGCACCTACCCAAACTGGCGCCCCGTACATCGCCATACTCCGCACGATGCCGCAGTACAGCTTGCGGACCCCCTGATCCGGACCACCTAAATTAGGGAGAAGTCGCCCCAACGCGCCAGCCGCCGAAACAAGCCTTGGCTCCAGCGCCCTGAAATGGTCCCCAAAACCCCATCTACCATCCAGGATGAGCCCCAGATAACGCATACTGGGACTCACCCTCACAACAACTCCGCCCACGCTGATGACAGACCCTGTTGGAGCCCCCCCCCTCGGACCGTGGAAAACTATGGCCTCCGTCTTCCCCAGAGCCACCTCCAGTCCGAGGGCCCTAATCCTCTCGACCACCAGAGTTGCCCCTACCGACGCCAACGTCGACACCTCCCCGAATGTCCCCCCCTGGGCTACGACCAGAGTGTCATCGGCGAAACAGAGGACGCGCAATCCGCGAAGAAGCGCGCCCCTGAGCACCCAGTCGTAGCTGATGTTCCACAGGAGGGGACCCAGCACGGAACCTTGCGGGACCCCGCACTCCAGGCGACGACGTACCAAGCCGCCCGTACCGTCCACGTAGCCGACGACCCTACCTGAAAGGTAATCGGCTACGAGCCGCCTCAAATACAACGGCGTCTCGTGCGCCCGCAGCGCCTCCGCGATGACCGCAAAGGGTAAGCTATTAAAAGCATTGGCGATATCGAGTGATACCGCCAATGCCTTCCCTCCCCTCCCGACAACCTCCTCTGTATGGGCTTTCAGGGCCAGGATCGCATCAATTGTCGACCTACCGGCCCTGAAGCCGTACTGAAACTTCGATAGCCCCGGACCCCCATCCTCCAAATGTCCTACTATCCTCCGACTCACCATCTTCTCGAACGTCTTACCGACCTCATCCAAAAGGACTATTGGCCGGTAAGCCGAAGGTGAGTCGGGGGGACGCCCCGCCTTAGGAAGGAGACAGACACGGCCCTCCTTCCACAGTTCCGGGAACCGTCCTTCCACCAAACACTGGTCGAACAGTCCCCGCAACTCCCCTTCCACGTGCTCCAGCGCTATCGCCAGCACCTTACCGGGCACCCCATCTGGGCCTGGCGCCTTCCACCGCGTCTTCAGACGGTCCTTTGCGAGCTCCATCTCCCCGTCTGAAATTGGAGGTATTTCCTCCACCTCTGCCACCACCAGCGGCGCCATTCTCGGGACTTCTAAAGGCGAAGCCTCCGGGAACAGCTGCCTCATGACCCCACCGACGAACTCCGGCTGTAGAGTCTCCGTCAGCGGGGGCCCCACCGTCTGGAGTTTCTTCCGGGCCGCTTTGAACGGCCTCCCCCATGGGTCTCTGTTGAGGCCCTCCAGGATCGCCTCCCTCGCGCTCTCCTTGGCCTCGCTAATGGCGGCCTGGAGCGCCTTTTTGCGTTCCGCATAAGCGACCCGCAACACCTCCTCCTCTTCGGGGTCCCGCCGCCTCCTACGACGATAGCGGCGGTACTCCCTCCGTGCTACGTCACTGACGGACCGCAAGTCCGCGATCTCTGCACTCCACCAGTAGGTGGCCCTCCTCGCTTCGCAGCGCCGCACCACTCGTGGCATCGCCGCATCGCAAATGCCGACCAACGCCGCACGCACCCTGGCAGCCCCCTCGTCGACACTCCCTGCACTCGAGCCGGAAGTACACCACGCGTGCACGATGGCCGCCTCCTCCGCCAGATCACGATCGAGGCGACCAATTGCCCATCTCGGGAAGTGGCGCAGAGCACTTCTGGACACGTCCTGCGCCCTCCCGGATGCGGAGACCTCAAACCTAATATACATGTGGTCCGATAGGGTCTCCGCATCCTCCACCCTCCAGTTTCTTACCATCCGTGCGGCCGCAGGCGAGACGAGCGTAATGTCTACCCTCGATTCGCCCTGCGGTCGCACACACGTCGGGACGCCACCTACGTTTGCTGGAACGAGCCCTACCTCTACCAACCACTCTTCCAGCCACTCGCCCCTTCGATTCGACCTCACGTCCCCCCATGCCCTTGACCGGGCATTGAGGTCCCCCATGACGACGATCGGCGATGGCAGCGCACGACGCGCTGCCTGGCCGAGATCGTCAAGGAAGCCCTCGAATTCCGACCTCGGTCTACTGGGGGAGAAGTAGACGCCGATCACCGTCCACCTCTCCCGCTCGACCACAACGAACCCGTCCCCCCTCTCCTTTACAACCAGCGGCAAGCCGCCGGGACGAACGGTGATAGCGACACGACCACCAACATCCCCCGCCCAGTGTGGCTGCGGAGCCACGAAATACGGCTCCGCAGCGACCGCAATGTCGACCTTCCACTCCGCCATGGCCTGGAGGAAAAGATCCTGGGCCGCGACGGAGTGGTTGATATTCCCCTGTAAGAAATTAAGGGATCTAACCATACTATTCCGACATAACATCCTTCTGGGCCTCCCGGACAGAACCGGTTGGCCCCGCGGTCTTGCGCGCACCCTTCCTCGACTTGATTGCTGGGGGTCGGCATTCCTTCCCCCCCATGACGTGTCCCGCCGGTCTACCAGCGTCCCTACAGACCGCGCAATGTGCGGCCGCCGTGCATGTAGCAATGCGATGGCCCTCCATACCGCACCTGAAACAAAGCCCAGTGCGGTCCACATTCGAGGGGCACTTCGCCCCTGTATGTTTAAGCCCCATGCAACGGAAACAACGCAGGGGCTTATCCTCCAGCGCGACAACCTGCACCGAGCTCCACCCGACCAACAGCCTGCCAGCTACCACCCTTTTAGCCGCAGCGACGGGACACTTAACAAACAGTGTCCCGAAGCTTTCCTCCTCCCTATTAATTGAGCCCGTTTTCAGCGCGCCGGGCTCGCATCCTCCCTTAGCGGCAATCGCAGCCACTACCTCCTCCACAGTGGCTGAGTCATCAAGACCCAGCACCCTCAAGTCCGCCAATTTCACCGGCCGTTCGATGTCGGCGATGTCCGACAACACCCCTCTCAATTTGTCGGCCAGCGCATCGGCCTTCTCCCCTTCCAACGCAGACGAGAGCTCCATAATGCGAGCCCCCGTGCGCGTCTGACGAATCTTCAGCTGGCTGATCCCCAAGTCAGCCAGCTTCACATTGGCCTTCGCCTTCGCGATTGCCTCACCATAGGTGACGCCCTTCTCAACCGCCTCCTTCCGCAGCGTCATCACTACCGCTGGGGCTCGAGGGGTCTTCAAAACCGGGGCCTTTGGCCTCGATTTGGCCACCGTTTTCTTCTGCGGCGGTCCGGCTACCGCCGCAGAGGGCACCACCGGGGCGGCCTTCTTGCCCTTCCCCTTCCCCTTCCTGGCCACAACTGTAGCCCAGGTTCCGCCCTGCTCCTGGGAGCTAGTCGGCGGTGGTGGGAGCACAGCCTCAGCAACCGGCTGAGCTGGCGCCTTCGCCTTAGGGGTCTTCCCCTTCACTGCCTTTACCGCCACTGGTTTTGGCGGCTCCGGCACGACAAACGGCTGCGCCGGCAATGGCACGGGCACAGGGGCCATCGCCACGCTACCTCTCGCCGCCACTCCAGGTGAGTCCACGCGCTCCCTTCTCGCCGATGACGCCAACGGAGGGCGCAAAATCGGCACCGGCAACAGACGGTCCTTCAGACCGTCGATCTTCGCGTCGATCATATTGCCGACCGCCCTTAGAATGCCACTCTGCATTTCCTCCGCAAGGATCCGCAGCGCCTCCCTTTCCGGCGCGCCGATCTCTTTAACTACAGGCGCGGGTTGCGCCGTCCTTTCGGAAAAGTCCCGTCTGATGGCCTTCAACTCCATCTCCAAGTCCGCAATGCGCGTCCTCATTCTGGAGTTGTCCACCTGCAACCTCCTCATCTCCTCCTCAGCCGTTCGGTCCGAGAGAGACATGACGATCTCCTTCAGGTCCTTGGCAGCCACCTTCAAGTCCCTGACGAACTCGCCCTTGAGATTCCCCGACTTGATCGCAATCTCAACAATCCTATCCGCGCGTTTCGCGGCCCTATCCTTCAAATCGAGAGCATTCAGCTCTCCCACCTCTGGTTCTTTAGCTTTTTCTTCTTTAGCGGTGGACGCAGTTGACGTCCCCGCTGCTGTCTCCTTACGGTACGAACGCGACCGTAACTGTCTCATAGCGACGTCCGCCGTCGCCGACTTCATCTCCTCTAACGCCTTTTGCGCCTTTGCTAGACCCGCTGTGTGTCTCAGCACCTTCTTGGGTTTAGGACTGCCTTTACTGACAGCCCCACTCGTCTCCGCATCCGAATCGGACGAAAAAACAAAAACTTCCGCAGGATGTTTGAAGAACGACCTCTTACGAGGACCGCTCGCCGCCGAGGCGCCCGATTCCGAGCCCCCACTTTCCATTATCACCTAAACTTATTTCTAAACCTATTATAAAGGGAAACAAATTAAGTGAATGAAAATATACCTACAAGAAAACATTTGTAAAAACAAATTAACCTACAAAATTAAAAACAACAAAAATTTAAACAAAAAGAAAAAAGACTTATTACTAATTAGTAATAACCTATATCTAATGCTAATTTATTGTTATTACCTACACTTATCTAGTAAACACACAACAGTACATACCAGAAAAAACCCAACATATAAATCCAAAACCGGAACAACACAAAAACACACTAAAACCACACAAGAACACTTTAATTGTTAGTTTGTCCAACACCGACACTTCCACTCTTGCGAGTTTCAGCGACAACCTGGACGAAACCACACGAAAAAACACTTCCCAACAATTAAATTACGTATGTGAATACGTAATGATATAGCGAAATCGCTCCGACACTCGACACACGTCCTCTCTGGTCAAGATTCCGTGGCCGACATGCATGATACAAACCCTACCCTAACTGATGATATGGCGAGTGAAAGGAGAGAATGGAAAAAAAAGAGAAAATACTGCGCCGACCCCAAATAAATAAAAAGGGAACTGGGCAGGTACAAGAAGAAGATGACTAGCTTTACTAAATCCAAATAAAACTTTTGATTTTTGATAACTGTTTTGTTCTGAAATTGTAGCCGGTAAAAAGACCTAACAGTTACTTGCACACTGAATATGGGCGTACAAGTTTTAAAACTGAAATCACGCCAAGTTAGGTACAATTTTCTGATTGACCGTTGATTATATTAGCTCATAATAGTATTAGAATTTGATATGTATTTGAAATAAGAACAATGTTGCATTCAAACGTTAATTAGTGTTGACCCTTGTAAATAGGCTGAAAGTCATTTTAGCCTTTTTACGTTGAACAATAAAACTGAAATCGTAAGAAACCAACAAAGTAAAAAGACGAATGTGCAAAATCTCGAAATATATAAAAAATATATAAAATTTATGTACATATGTATAAAAACCACCATATGTTAACACTAACTGCAAAATTACATAAAAATCGATTCAGTAGTTTTAAAGATATGACCCAAAATATAGTTCTGGCAACTTTAAACCGCTCTCCTGTAAAATTCACTTTTTTCACTTAGGCCTGTATACGTTGGAGCCATCGAGATAAGACATATCGATTGACAAATATCTCTACTTTTGACAGCAGAAGTCGAGTTTTAAGTGTGTGTTAGACCTGGAATACATAAAGAGATAATCGATTAAAACACGAGAAGACGGTTGACAAAATTGTGTCGTGGTTGTCATGCTAGGCTTATGATACGATATAATTACTGAGCACACAAAGTTACGAGGCACATATAGTAAACAAATAGTATTCAAATGTTGTGTGTGTTATTAATCAGTTGAGACCGTAACCCCTTCGCAAGTCAAGTTAATTCTATTAGAAGCGATCAAGTCGGGAGTTAGTTTAGCTCTGAACAATTCATTTAGCTGGGAGTTGTTTTCCCAAGACATATTAATCCACATTAAATCCTATTAATTATTAACGGCACCTTTGTGCTTCGGGGATGCTCCTACCGAGATATGCTCTGAGACTGTGATCACGGTAGCAGCGATACGCGGAACGAGTCCGAGATGTCTCTTCGAGCAGTTCTTGTCACCTTGCATACTTTAATAATGAAGTCTTTAAGAAATTTGTTCACATTCATTTATTAACTTTTACAAGATATATAAAATATGGAGATTTAATTTCATTGATCGGGTGGGAGGAATATCGAAATTCCAACCGGGTTCGTAGACGGAAAAAGGGTGAAATGCACATTACGCGTTTTGGTTTCAGTCTATGGATTTCTGAATGCTCGAAGTAAAAAGTAGGTCAACAGTGCATCATTAACTGATGTTCTGTGGCTGTGGTATCACTTACCATCAAGTGAACCACATGCTCGTCTGTCGATATCTAAAATAAAAAAGAATGTATTCTTAAATTGTTTTGTAAAATTTAGTTTTTTCGATGAAGTACATATACAAACCACGAGTCGAGTCTGCCGCTCCCGCTCCCGCTCCCGCTCCCGCTCAGCGCGAGCCGCGGTCCCGGCCCGCTTGTAAAGTCGAAACTTAAGTGGTACTCGTACATTAAATATGAACACGACGCAGTCTTTTGGGAAAATCTTTGAAAGTTAAACCACTCAATGAATGAGCAAAGAGAATCTTGTTCGTGATTACTTTGAACCGCTCTTTTTTGCTGCTTAATATCGCTTTGTATTTTTAAATTTTAATCATGTTTTTATTCTTTAAAGTTCTTAAAAATATTATTTTTCTTTTACCCGAGGCCCTTTAATTAGGAGCGGTCCACAGAGTGGTTCTGCGAAGCAGTAAGTTGATGTCTAGGCCCCATTACATAAACTGTTCGGTTCGATCTCGCCCGGCACAGAACAATGTCATAAAGCAAGCCCCAATGGCAGATGGGACTGATAGAACGGAAAATTAAAGTGAAATGAAGCGTTAGTAGTGAAATGGGGCGGTTACCCGGGTACCTCGGGTCGAGAGTGATTTACCCGGCTATAGCACGATACATGTCTTTCATGCGGTTTAACTACCATCGTATGTCGTTAAAATTAATACATTAGAGAAACCCGTGAAATGTAGATTGCGCGGTTTTACTTCAGGCTGCATACGAATATTTGGAGTATAATGTGTAAATGGGAAGTGTGTCGGGGAAAAGGAGAGTGGAGTAAAATATGTGAGGGATAACTATAGCGATACGTTAGACCCGCGCGTCCACTCACTTGATTGTTCGAAGTTAATGTCGTGGACAAATTGGTAGCCCCACTGTCTCCTGCCCTCGGCCGCTCTGAGCTGGGGTTTTGGTTACATATAACGCAATAATAGTCGAAATTACTACTTTAATTTGATTAAAACGTATTTATCATAAAATAGTATTAATTAATTTTTAATTGAAAGATAACCAAATGAATATTTTTTATGTTATATATCGACAGACAGCATGAGGTTCACTTGATGCGCTGTCGACCTATTTTTTTTTTTTACTTCGAACATTCGGAAATCCATAGACGAAAAGCTCAATATGCACTTATTACTTACACTATATCTGTAGGTATTCTGTTACCCGATATCAAGGCATTGGCGCGCTACCGTACCTACTGCATAACATAAACAGAACCCTCAGATAGTGTTCCGATTTTCTACTAAACAATTACGTCGCTAACTGTATATATCAAACCCTTTCTAAGTACCGAGCCGCATCGAACACACTAAATACCCAAAGTGAGCCATTATAAATTCAATTAAGGGCGTAAGACGACAATTGGAGGGGTGCGGTTGAGGGGCGAGGGGAGGGTTAGAGGAACGGTGAAGGATGTCCCAACATATTGCTTGGGTTTAGCTCAACATAATACCCAAGTTCCGCCTGGCCTTACGGGAAGCGTTATATTATGCCACTTAATATTTGAACTTGTGATATTATAGAATCTATTGTTTTGTATTTTTTGTCTAACAATGAGCGATAAGAACTAACACAAGAAAACGCATCTGTTGCCATTGAGAAATGGAGGACGTTGACATGATGTTTCAGGAAAATTATTAAATTAATTAGTTTGTGCTTCTACAAGACTAATTACTACAATATTATTATGAGTGTCTCTCACGAAATCAATTGAATAGAAATGTAATAATAATGTTATAACTAGTTCACGCGAGCCGCGAACAGAACAAACTTCGTATTGTGTAACACGAGTACGAGGAAAACTATTAGACGCGAGCAGCAACAATAACGGTAATTGTGAACTTCGGCCATTCGCTCGAGATATGGAATATTACGAGTTACGCGCTTTGTTCCTAACAGCTCTTGCTGGAACTATTATATATGTCAGATATTAATTAGTTTTTCTTTTGTACTTCGTAACGAACAAAAAGTTTTTCAAACTATCACATCGGTCGGTTTCGTGCCGCAGGGCACACTCTGGGACGTAACCTACTGACGGACGTAACTTACCTGTGTGAAATGACAGTCCCTGTTTTATATTTTTAAACAATTAGAAAATTATTCAAACGCTTACAGTTTTCGTGTGCGCTGTAAATGTATTAGGAGTCCTCATTATTTACCGGTGAGGAGACGCTACACTTGAAACGAGCGCTCGGCTTTACATCCTTAAATATTACATTTTCACCGAGATATAGAGGTAGAGTTACTAATTATATGCCAAATAGTCACTTATTAAAAATTAGTAACTTTACTCTTGTATGTAATCATAAGTAATCATATTCTTTTGGGGTATATATTTTTTTATTTATTTATTTACCCCAAAACCGTTCGGTTTGATATTCAAAAGTCTGCAGAATGGAGGTGATTAATCATAGTTAGGTTTTTTTTAATAGTGTAGTCATCATAATAATACTCGTAGATTTCAATGGTTTTTTTACGTTTCATTGTACACTCGTCTTGTACTTCAAAACTAAGCGAAGTACGGATCCTAATAAATTGTGTGGTATTTATTGATGTCAGGTAATTGAATTAGGTATCTTTTGAAAGCTTACCTTGCGAGATACGCCAGCCATTCAATGGGTAATCTAGAGAGAGTGCGCTCGATAGCGCTCGGAGTTATTTCGCGCCATTGAAGACGATGCTTCGATCTTACGATGCGCTCGAACTATTGGAAAGAGCAAGGGACTTTTATAGCTATGAAAGGCAACGTATTTGTTATAATGTTAATTTAGATAAAATGGAAGAGAGTTACATTCAAATATAATGTAATTAATTATCAGTATACAATAAAAAATATATTATACAAATATGTATGTTTTAAAAAATAGTATATAAACTATTAACTAATAACTTTATTTTTATAATATAAAATATTCTAAGTTTGCCTCAAAAAAATTTTTAATTAAAAATGTCACGATAAAGCTATTAACGTAATGTCGGGTACAAACATATAGCGTCGTACATTTCCTCAGTCAACTAATCTCGTCTATCAATCAGTTGGACAGAAAATTATAGCAATTTACGTTCAAGAAATTGTAACTTTATTGAATGTGATTCAATTATGATTACAATCCGAACCGACTTAATTATAGAGAGCAGATTTATACTCTGGTTCAACTGATTAACGAAGAATTATACGATTATTTACCGAAACTTGTACACTGCAAAATAGACAGAGACAGAATACGGGTGAGATTTTGGGAATTTTGGGTCAGTTTATTGAAATTTTCTTTAAAAACATTCAGATATTTCCATAAGCTCAATAGCCTCAATAGCATCTTGCCTTGAGTTCATTGAGCGGGTTTGATCCTAACTGACTTGTATACGTGACTGTAATTTTTGAATAAATATGTTTTCTCTACGTCTATGTACTAGGAATATCGAAATTCACAATCAAGTCATGATAACATTGTGAAGTTGATCGCGCTTTTCGACATCAGTATAATAAGGGCTCCCGAGTGCTCGAAGGAAAATGATTAACTATGATATCGAGATTTAATTGGGCGTTGGTTTCTTTAAATACTTCTTGCGGATGTAACTCAGTTCTTATGGAGATATTACGCTCCCTTCGCACCGGAGCGATCAGCTCACGTCGTTCACGCGGCGTAGTTCACAGGCGAAAGCTTTTAGAAATATGTTTTTAAATTATATATTTTAATAATAATGGAATTGCAATATTCTGACTTTTTTAATAATTACTTTACGAAATCAAATATCATGAAGTATTACCTATACAGTTTTCACCAACTGATTCGGGAAGGGAAAATCGGCAGAAAACGTAGTGTCGGAAGAAGGAGACATTCCTGGCTAAAACACCATAGAGATTGGTTGCAGATGAACACAACGTCCTTATTCCGCGCCGCAGTTTCTACATTGAAAATCGCCTTGATGATGTCCAACCTCCGACAGGAGAGGAACTAGAAGAAGGATTAGTAGTTTCAGATGATTAAAACATGTAATACCTATAATTAACGTCTGTTAGAGTCAGTGTTATACACAGTGTTATTATTAAGAAGTTCAGGAATACGGAATAATTAAATAAAATTTAAAGATAAGCATAAAAAAAGCTTACTGAGATCTGTCTGAAGCCTGAAATATAAGCGGAAGCTCACGTTGCGTGTAGAAGTAGGTAAGTAAATTTAAACAAATACACGTATTGAATGTGTCGTAGAAGCTCAGCAGCGGGGACAGCGCGCAGCTCCGGGCGGCACAGCATGTCTCTTGATACTTACCACTTACACATAACGCAAATGACAATTTAATAATACCTTCGGTGCACATGTTTTTATACGGGAACACACCTCACTATTAACTAAGCTAACTACGCAATTTTGGACTTTAAAATGTATGCTTAAAGATTTAATATTAAAAAAATATATATTTAAAATGATAAATATAATTTAAGTAGTACTTGGTCTAATAATAGAGTTAAATTGAACTTTAAATACAACATGAAAAGAGTAATAATCGCACAAGTGTGGGTTTCATGACGAGTGATTAAGATCAGTGCTTACAATTTAATTACGCGTTGAATAAATATCGCAGTCGCGAGTTCTTGCAACTTTAATAACTTAATAACAGACAGTTTTCTTTAAAGATTTATGACATTATTACAGGCATTTCTTAGTCAGCGAATATTGTTATAAAAGAAAAATTAAACACGAGTGTATTGTACGCGATGTACTGAAATATAAAAGTTTGACGTATTAAGTAGTGCCAGGAAGATGAATTACTCAGTAACTCTTGTATTGAAGAAAAGTAGAATCTCTTACCTCGAAATAAATTAGGTATTAAGTATAGATATACTTAAAACGAAGTAGATACTTCGAATCCTACCGGAAGACAATCTGTAAATGATATTGAAAACCAACTTTAACATTCCTAGCATAATTATTCAGAACTTACTTTTACAGAACAGATGTTTGATACTGATGTGAGATAACACAACATTCCGATCATTCGTGATGACATTTGTTTTTGTATTATTGAAAAAATATATTGTTTACTTCATCACGCTTTTAATGTCCGTGTGAAATGTATTCCAGTTGCAGCGCAGCTGGTTGGAAGTTTTAATTTAATGAAGTCTCCTTCAGTTGAATTGAAGTCAGTTTGAAACGGATCTGACAGATCGTTTATTCGCACTCGAAGGGAAAGTGCCTCGCTCAGTTACATCGAGCGTATCGCCAGTGTCCTGTAAATAGAGTTATCTCTCGTGCATTTATGGTAGCCTGGTACCTGACGAGCTTACAGTTGTAGTAAAGCCTTACATGGGCATTTTATGGTAATTTTGTTATTTGAACATTGTGTTCGCTTCTGGCTGACTCAGAGTTTCTTATTATAATTTAATCTGGTGTGTAGAGTAGTGGTTATCACGTAATATTAACATGATCTTCTTTTAAAAAAGAATAATATAAAATCAACTCTTTGGAATATAAAAAAGTTTAAATTTGATTAGAGTTTTAATATACAAGTTTGTTAAGTATTGGTTTAAACATTAATTAATTGGTAAATCATATTGGCGTGACGGAAGGCTTTGTCGTCTGAGGCTGTGGGGCTGCTATAGCCCAGCGCGTGTCTCGGTGCGCCCGGGGCTGGCGCCCGGGTTTGGCGCCCGTGTAGTGATGCACCGTGTATCACCAACCGCTTGGATAACATATTTCATTTGTAGATTGGTTCTCGGTACTGATATAATTTCGCAAATTAAGCAAGTTAAACTCAATCTGTCAGCAAAGAAATGTTAGAATTATCGGCAAATGAAAAGCCGTTTAAGCCGGCTATCGCGGCACGCCGGACAGTGTGATACCAACCGGTCCTATAGTGATAGATTTGTTTTGTTCCAAACCCTATTAGTATATGGTGTATAAGAAATAATTTCTTTTTTTTATGAATATCGTTCAAATGTGAATATAATGGAATTATTCCATATCAAATAACTGAGTCGGGAATGCATCCTGAAATGTTCCGCGCGATTCGCTTAAATTCCGCTTAATCTGATGCGTGTCAATCACTGCCACAGAGTATCTACAGGGGCTCTGCAGAGAGCGCGCCGCACAGAGCACTTCCACTGATACCGCAGACCGTGTCCGGCCGCGGCGCACGCACTCGCTTCGAACTAATTCCTTTAATCTCAATTCCCAGTAGTCGTACTCTTAAATCATGAAATCTTACTTATTCTCAAATATCATGAAATCAAATCCAGCTATTGGATTTGAAACCCAAAAACAGCCGTTGTCACATTCCATAGCCATGAATATTTAACTTACGCGTCTTCAAACTCAACTTGACTGTAAAGTATATGAATAGTACTTTTGCGCTTATATAGTCTAATTTCCTAATCTTATCATTCTTAAATGATCTGGAAAGAGTTCCCTGTATCATTTCGAACAAACAATAATAAAGATAAACGTTCACACAAACACCATGTACTCATGTAGTATGTAATTGCAATAGCTATCCAACGCTCTAATTGTCGTGCAGGTATAGTTACAGATGGTATCGCCGCGCTCACAGGGTGCCACATGTTAATCTGTCCACGGTCCGAAAGGCCGGCGACACACGAGACTTGTGATTGTATCTGTCACAACTCACAACTTATTCAGCTGCGATCAGCGCGAGTTGTGATTGCGCGATAAGCCGGTATGCAGTAAGCACGCTCGCCGCCGCGGCCGGCCGCGCGCGATTTATGTTAGATTAGATTTTATTGGGTAAATACATGAAAGAGAAAGCACAATATTACAGAGATAAGTTTATTGGCCGCCTATTAAATATATAAATATTCGCATATTTTTCACTTAGTTATTATATTCACAGAATCCGCAAAATATATGCGGTATCTTGTACGTTAAGTAATATTTAATACTCGATTCTTTAAACGATTTGGTTAAATAGGGCTCCATAAATAAGCAATATTATTGAAATAAAGACGAAATGAGAGCAGGCGTTTATCAAAATAAATAAATTTAAATCTTCCAGTTTGAAATACAAACGCCAAATATTGTGAAATTATGAATTTTGTATTAGATTAAATTCAGTTTAAACTTAGAATTTATTTGAATGTCAAATATACAAGGCGCACGGACAGTTGGAAAGTTTTCGACAAAGTTGATAATAGCGCGGAGAAGATAAATACTTAAATGCGATGAAATAATGGTCAAAGTAGATTTTTTCTTCTTCGGTACTTTGTTCTTTGAACTGTTATTAACATAAATAAATTCTTAATCGAAAACATGGTTTGGCGAATTACATAATGTAACTTAAGAATTTGAGCATTAATATTATATAAACCATTATTATCGTCATTTTTCATCCTTTTTCACTCTGGAATAAGGCATCTACCAAAAATAAACGATTTTTCAGAAGCGTTGTAGTGTTCTCAGTTCAATCACAAAACAATATAATAATATATAAACCGCAACTTATTTATTATATTATGTATCAGTTATCCTGACATTTGGATTGGTTTACAGCAAGCGTAGCCACGGGCAGACTGAAACACAACTGAAATGTATTAGTGTATGTAGAGTATTGTCCTCTCGGCCCTTTCAACAGAACTTATGACCAGGGACTGAATACCGGTTGATTTACTATGGGAGCTTAACCGAAATAATAAAGGTTTTTGTTAATATTCTTTCATTTTTAATCATTTTTATTGAAAAAAAAATAGTGTGATGAGTTCTCATTAAAACTAATATAAAAATTAACCGGTTTCAATCCCTGGTTGTGACATCATCTCAATCGGATATGAATTGACAAATAGGCGAACTGATAACGGCAGATAGAGGCCGGCTCCTCCCGAACTGATCGCTACGTGACTCGGAGGAGAGCGTCATCTGCCGGCTAATGCCCCACCTTCAAATAAATTTAATCACTCTACAATACTCGAGTGGAATTTTTAGGGGAAGTGGACGTGAGAGGAATGATGAGGCGGGAATCAAACACACGTCCTTCAAGAGATCAAAGCTCTATTTGGTAATATTACTTTCGTTAGATGTGGGAGAGTGAGAAATCATTTTTTGTCCAGTTATTGCGTTGCTTATAAATATAAAAAATTCTTATTTATTTATATCTTGCCATTATTAAGGTGAAAACATCTCTCTGTTACTATAACTACATTACTACTTTTGCACTTATAGGTATGCTGAACGCATTTTAGTTGTCGTCTCACATAAATTACAGAAAAAGCGTTTAAATCTTTACAATAATTCTTTTTATTATTGTAATTCTTAAAACAATTTTTTATTAATTATAATGAATTTTGAAATAGATATCCCAAAAATATAGGTAAATCTCTAATAGCTAGCTCAATTTAACAGCGAGATAAATATTTATGATTGAGTTCCCATTTGTAGCTGTTAATTCGACGATAAATCTCCGAGCGCCACTCTCCGCAATATACATACATATACTACGACTGATATCCGCTAAATTGTTGCCATAAACGTCTCATAAATCACTCAGATAAAGAAATTACCTCCTCTATAGTAAATTGGCACAATTGAAATGTTCAAACACTTTATAGGAAAATATTGAATCGCTTTCAAAAGATTATGTTTTAAGATACCAGTTGTATGTCACAGCCAACTGTTCGACCTATTTGGAGCTATACATATATGTATTATAGTTCTATGTGGAGATAACTGAAATAATTAGGAGTAGTATTTTATTTCGACTGTATGTCTTTCTAAAAGCATTAAATAACAAGTGGTATAGTTCAATGAGTATACAAGACGACTCCGCGAACGAATCGTGGTCGTAACGCATTAACATAATTGTGGCAATAAACGATAAAATACTGCACGAATATAAAGAGTTCACTTGCCGAATGCGCATGCGCAGACAATAGGAGGGAAACACTGAAATGAGATGGGAATTTTATTGCTAAATCTGTTTTTTATCTATACTAATATTATAAAGGGGAAAGATTTGTCTGTTTGTTTGTTACGATTTAACTCAAAAACTACTCGACCGATTTTCATATACTTTATATATTCACCAATTGAAAGCTACATTATTTTTTGTGTACATCTTCATTGCACCCGTGCGAAGCCGGAGCGTGTTGCTAGTTCCGTTAAATAATCTAAATAGGACTTTCTCAGTCTGTCCAGTTGTATAAACATTTGTTTAATATTATATTAGGAAACAAATACTAGTTGCAATAGTTGTGCCTCTATCTGCGGATTCAATTTTAAAATATATTTTCAGTAATATAGTTTTAAAGATTATTAAATTACTATTTTTTTAAGTATTCTTGTAACCCATTAAGGTAAATCAAATTAAGCAGTAATAAAATATATGAGAAGTGTATTGTTATCCCTGGTCTCTGCACACCCGAAGGGAGTCGCGGGAAGGAGCTAGTGAACGACAATATAATCTCGTAAAAGCTTGCGTCAGCGTATGAATACATAAACGTGTCGTAAAATATAATAATATTCAGGGGATAAAAAGTGAATCGCATCCAACACAGGCAAGCTCTAAGCAGTGGGGAAAATAACAAACGCGGGAACTAAAATAATCTATACATCTATATCTATACATATAATAAAAGAGTAGGTTCGAAATTACGCTTCACTAGATATTTTTACCAGAAATTAAGAGGGGTGATAAAAGAAGGGGTGATAAATGCAATTTTTAAGATTCTTGTCTGTCTGTCTGTCTGTCCGTCTGTCTGTCTGTCTGTCTGTTTGTTCACGCTAATCTCCGAAGATACTGAACCGATTTTCGTGTAATTTAAGCAAATTCCGGGGCAACATATAGGCTTTGTTTCATCGAAATCGGTTGTCGGAAAAAAAAGTTATCATCATTTAAATATTATTTTAAAGGCACCATTTCAACAAATTGCAATGAAAACTGACTCGCGTTGAACTTTTTCGAATTGTCAGATGTCAATCACAGTTTGATATGTAAATGAAATAGTTTGATGATTTCGCTATATTTGATATGTATTCGTAGTATAGTGGATATGCAGTCCCATTGCGTAACTGAAGATGCGAGTTCGAACCTGAAGTCGAACTTTATGAAATATTTTTTGTATTTATTTATTTATTTTTTACAAATGAACTTAATGAAATATTTTTTTTTTTATTTATTTATTTATTTTTTACAAAAATTTACAAAACTATATTATAACAATAAAAAAAGTATTATTGAAAAGTATTTCTAATGAGATCGTTTATTTTATCTTTTCATCAATCCTTTCTCTTAAACACGATTATTCGACATTGCTTTTATTGCTTCTGACTGCCGCGCCGGGTAGGAATCCCGAGAAAAGGGAATTTAAAAAATATTCCGAAAATGAAAATGATCAATTAAATAAAATAAATATCGAGGTGGATACAGTATCTTCCCCACTAATAAAATTTATAAAATTTAAAGTGAACCCCACGCGAACGAAGTCGCGGGCATCAGCTAGTTATACATAACATGACGAAGCATAGCGCGAATTTCGTAGCAATTGGACTGAATTAGCGGTTCGGTCGAAGTTCGTCGTTTAAACCCTAGTTGATGTCATTTTATGTACAATTTATTATATTTTTAAACGCTTGCCAAACGTGAAGTCTAGATTTACAGAAGAAGAAGTATTATATAGCATTGTGTAGGTAAGTGATCGAAGGTCCGTATGTATAAGAATAAATTATTTGACGCTATATTATATAGTGTCGCTACTGCGGTATATGCCCTGTGGCTGCGGCTGACAAACGGCGCCGATAGAGTTTTACAGTTTCCCCCAATATTGTTAGGGAATATCGGATGGAACTCGGACGATAAATACTGTCGTGTCCGTCTCGCCGCGACTGCGTTATTGTACGAGACCGGAGTGTCAAACTTCTCGTGTAACGTTTTAAACTTTCAACTCTGGAAGGTAGTTAATGTTGACTGTTACTGTTATGGCACAGCGACCCAAAATAAGTCTTGACCTCCGTCCACAAAGCAAGGCAAATCTTTCTATGTAGTACAATATTTAAAATATGATATAACCCTCACATCCACATATAGACCCACACAGAAAACTTAATATCCAAACCTTATGTGCCAAGCTGTTGTCTACTTATTATCTCGTTTCGACTTCAAAACATATATTAACTGTTGCCTCACATCTCCGAGGAGAACAACTCACCAAAGTTTCATCGTAATCTGATGAATAGTTTAGGGGTGCATAGAGGACAAACATACATACATAGATTTTTATTTATATAGATTTATTCCCTTTCGCATTTAAACCTAGAAGAAAATCCATTACGTAGTTTATAAAAAATCAATGACTAGATAGTGTGTATGCAATTATTTCATCTTTCTGTTTACTATATGACACGACTGTGTGTTTAAATAAAAGTATTATACATATCGGATGATACGAATTAACACCCCGCGCTCAAAATGCAATGCCTTATATTCATGAAGTTTTCATTGTTCAGAATTACACCGGCGTCGCCGATAAATAATGATAATGACGTACAACGTGTTCCGCGCGGATTGGGGCATACTTTCATTCCACTCACGATTCAATGGCGATCGTAAAACAGTGTAATTATACCGCGCCCAGAGTTAGGCCATCGAGATATTATTTATTTCACTTTTGTTAATACATTGGAGCGATTTTAATTAGTTATATAACATATAGTCCCCACGAGAGCGTCTTGCAACTATCCGACGATACTAGCATGTCTTAAAGATAAGTGGAACATTAAATTGCAAAAGATTTGCAGAAGCGTTTTAAAGAAATTACACAAAACTGTTGGCGGCCAACAGAAACACTGGATCGTTCGCAATTCGCTTTGTCGCTGAGTCTAATTGCATGGCGCAAAAAGTGCCCCAAACTTAAATGTGCATCTACAATCCATACTTTTGTTCTAAACTGCGCTTTGAGTTTATTCAAATAAAATCTCTATTCGTAGAGTCATAAAGTTGTGAGCGATTAAACGCAAAAGGTTAAGGCTTAAGACTTTCGATAAAAGATGTCGAAGGGAATACTCATACTACAAACGTAATATTCCTAAATTATAATACTTAAATATTTCATTTCTTAATTATATTAGAGCATTCTTTTATCGCTTTCTCGAAGCTCGCTGTGTTTTGGGTTTATTTTTGGAAACTCGCGCAGTGCAGTAAAGCGCACAGCGTGCAGCCTGCACCCTTGATGAACGTAGATAATTCATTATTATTTTGGCGATGCATGTCGCCAGAAAAACAAATGGCTTGTTTTTCTTCTCCAAAAGTATTTTATAAAAATCAAAAAGTTGACTAAACTTATGCAATTCCTATGATAATTTCCAGAACAATCGTCAACAATACCGCCAGTAATTCGGAAGAAGTCACATAAAAATACCAAATCATTTCATTGTCAGTGGCTGAAAAGTCTCCATAAAATTTAATGGTCTCTGAAATCTATTCCACCATAAATTCCGGCGGTCCCGGGGGGTTGCGGGGGTGAGGGGGTGAGGGGGTGACTGCCGGCGGGGCCAGGGGATGTGTCTGTCCGCAGAGCTATAAAGTCACCCCGCTCTTCTTCATAAAGCTCATTCATACTCAGTTACATTTAAATGTAATTTACATTCGAGCCGTTTGTTCCTTTCTCTTGATAAGTCGCTACAAAGTTATGCTTAATTGTGACATTTGAATAACTTTTTAATGGACTATTTGTTTTCAGTCTAAATGCCTTATGTCGTAGACGGCTATTTATCTATTTATTTTAATTATATTTAAGAGACGTTCATCCAAAAGCAGTCACAGTGGAATTTAATGAAGTCGATTTGGGGTAAACTTATTTTTTCAATGAATATATATCAAAGTTACTAGATTATAGTTTATGAATTATGCTAATATGTTTTCATAATCCATTTTTACACTTATAAGAGATGAGTCAGTTAGTTTAAACAGTGTGCCGCGTGCACACTACACTGTGACTATATTTATCCTTTAGTTAGGAGACAAATTTATGAGAAGCGGTTGCAATGAAAAGGACGTAATTAAAGGGCGCTGAGCACGGGCACAGTTTCATGAAAACAGTTGGGCATTTCAAATAAAACTTCAGCTTGGTTACCCATTTACTGGTTTGCTTCGTGTCAACTCCCTACGATCTATTCTGCGCAATATCGCCTTCGCTCATATAATCAATTATACAATATATTAAGAATTTGTTTTTCTTTTAGATAATAAACGTTTGGGTTACTTTAGTGACAGAGCCGCTCTCTCCCTGCTGCCTGTCTCCCAGTCTGTCCCGCAACTAACTCTATCGCCCGGCGGACCACCGCGCCTCGTGATGTTATATTATAGGCACTTCACAATTCGTTAGCTCAAGACTAATCCTTCCTTTAATTAACCCCGTAACTTATGCTCCTCGCTCTTTAATTTATTAACTTTTAAGTCTAGTTTATAAATTTGGTTTGTTTTCAGTTAAATAAATTAAATTACAGGTCGAAATCCTCCTCCGTGGCCCAGTGGTAAGCGCGATGCGATGCGAAACAAGATTTTAAAAAATTGTTTCAGTCGGGCAGGGCACAGAAGGCTTACCTACTTGCCTGTAAAGAAAATGATCAGAGAAACAGACACAAATGGGTCTGCCCCATGCCCCATTGGGGGACTCGGGATTTCACTTTACAGGTCGAAATAATAAATACACATAAAGCCTCTGGATGGAAGTAATTCTAAAAAGGTAATATGGACCCTGATTGATTTTAAAATCTTCACATTTTTAATAAAATGTAAATAAAAATAATAATTAAATGACTGTCTTGACGTTACGGGTGCTTTGGGGGGCGATGATCACTTAACACCTTATGACCAAGTCGTTATCTACATCGTATAGAAATATATGACCTTACGTTATTCTCTATATTATCTATTAATAACTGTTAAGAATTAATTATTATATCTTAAGGAAACCACTTAAGATATCTCATCCAGCAACATCGGTGTTAAGTGTGGGGTGCCGGAATGGACGAGTGACTCCGATAACTAATAACTAATTAATATGCATAATATTTGCAATTCAACGGCACATTTGCCTCGCAAACAGGCTTACACAGTACAGACATACACACATCCCGCCGACACGACACCGTGTACAGTACGCTACCATCCGCTACCGAGCGCTTCCCGACGCGAGCGAGTAGATACTAAAAAAATAACATTGAAAAGGTGTAAGATTTTTTGCAAGAAAAGTGTTGTATTTCAAACCCTACGTTTTGTCACTTCAAGTATTAAAGGGACGGTGGAAGTATTGAACTCGAAGAAAATAATACATTTTCATGAAGTCATTTCAGACACGATCTCTTAAATATCTCACAAACCGAAAGAGCGAAATTCTTATGCAGATTGTTTGTGTTTTATCGTTTTTTTTATTTTATGCAAAGTTAATGTCGGAATAAATGTAGCGTATTTAAACACGGAAAATTTTTTAACAACCAATTCGCTGCTCTGCAAAATGTTTATCACTGAGTTCCTGCGGCTGTGTCCTACTGGCTACTGTGCGTTAGAGATGGGAAATTCAAGAGAAAAAGATATGTATCAATCCGTTTACATCTATCACTCTTTATATCACTTCGAATCCGAATGTATCAGTATATCTTTTACATCTCGTTCAATCACAACGTCTTTTTGTATCTGTGTCGCAAAAGTGTATAGCCGATACATGTGCAAATGATAATTTTTCTCGGCCGAGTCCGAAACCTCTCTTCGGAAAGTCCAGACGTCTCTTTCGCACCTTGAGAATCTTCTGTCGCAAGATAGAGAGTAAGTTGTTGATTGATGAATTGAGCGAATCGAATCACGCTGAGTAATGTCGCTGCGTGTCGTGCGCGGATACAAAAGATATAAAGATATAAAAGAGTGATACATATCCCAGTGATCAAAGATGCATTTCAATCTTTTCTTTTTAGTGATACATTGTTCCCATGTCTACTGTGCGTTACCGAGGGTCGGTCGTCTTACGAAAGGTTAAAATGTTATACAAAATGTGTCGCTTCTCGCGATCACGATTCACGTTATCTTAATTGCAAAACGCTAGCAGTAAGAGTAATACGTGAGCTTGCTAAATGTTATGTAGGATTAAACTCTGAGTTGTGTATACTGCTGGTTGCTTCATACTTTATAAATAATTCGTGTAAACTCTAAGACCCTCATTAATAATCGTGGCTCATAATATAGGCTTGGAATACTTACTCTGTTTTTTTCTTTTGAAGTCATTTAGTATTCGATAGAGCGAGACAAACAATACTTTAACTATTTATTTCAAAGTTATACTACCTATTAACAATGCCGGAAATATTTATTATGAAATAATTTTGCCTCATTCTCCTGATATCTATACATATCATCATTTCTATCAAACATTATATTTATACATATAATGATTGCTGTCCACAGTGATATGTGTTGCTGTCAAATAATATATTCGAATTATTATACTTTCTTTGTAAAAATATCTCTCCGTATTAATTGTTACTTGAGACCAAGCAATGTGTGTGAGTGTGTGTGACAGTAACAAACCGGCCGACGTTGTGCAGTTAATTGTGGGATCTTCACATAACTGAGCTCCGCGGAGTGTCGGGACACTCACTCACTCGGCTTTGTTTACTTTTTTACACTCATCCGGCGAGAGGACTTTATCATTTAACACCATACAAAAGTCGCCATGTCATCAATATCACAAATACGCCCTAAAATGCTTTGATAAGTGCGAAACTTGTGACTAACTAAATAATAAATTATAAAAAGTTTTTTTCAGATATACATATCTCTTATTTAAAACGTTGGCTACGATTCATACAGCGAGCTGAAAGAGCATTTTCTTTGCCATTATGACAACGTAACTACGTTAAATTCATATATCACATTTCGAAATAATCATAAATTAATTTAAATAAGTCTAAAATTAAGAAATAATATTAAATAATATTAAAGAAATAAAATTACACTCAAAATTAATAAAAAATTATAATTTAAAGTAAAGGTTCGGAGCTCTCATTTTTTTATTGTTTTGATGATGAAAGAGCAAAATGAAACACAAAGCACATTAGACTTATAATGTAATATTAGTGAGATGCGATGCTAACGCGCCGCGCCATTGTGCGTGTCTTCCACGATTTAATTATGAAATTATTAACTATTGTACGCGGAGACTCGTCTAATGCGAGATCCCAAGATAAAGGAATTCACTGGATTATTGCACGGCCATTAAACGGACTCGCGGCAACTAAAGAGAACGGATGGAGGCGTTATTTCTAACCCATATTATGTACTCCTTTTTACGAAGGAAACAAACGTTTTATGCCGTTTAATAAATATTAGTTTACCATAAAACAGTACAACTGTATTAGTTTAGAGTTTAGACATTAAATAAGTATAAAATATAAATATTTACTGCTATAGTGCTATACTGTACATTATTATAGAATCCGCCCTTTTGCATACGAACTAGGAATTTTTAAAAACAGAGCGGTTTTGTTGTACGGCGGCTTATGTTTATCATTGTAAACGAGTTATCTAATATCTTGTAGGAAAATAATATTCACAAAGTGAAATATTATTTGATTTAAAAATAAATTGTTGCAACATATTGTACCGACGCTCGTCTCGCGGCCCGCAGCCATCTGTCAACAGAATATAGAAATGAGCTTCATTTTGGCGCGTATTGTTCGCGGTACATCGGCGCCGCCGCGCGCCATTCAAACATTAATTACGACGCGATCATAGACTTCACATTAATTATTATTATTCATTTAATAATTATTTTATATCCGGTACGTCATCGACCTTACAATGGCCCCATTTCAATCAAAACAATTTTCAAAAAAGAGCTTCGACTGTATCGTGTATGTTTTATAAACGAAGTCAGAAGAATTAAAAAGTTGAGTTTACCTGGAAATGTCGTTCTCCATATTCTGCCAATCTATATGTAAACTTATAGTATATTTTAGAATGTGTTTCATTTTCAAAACGTTTCGATGTTGATGGCACCCTCGCGTGTTTAACATCATCACACCACACACACATCTGAAAGAAAAAATATGAAACTCATTGTTAGTTTCGTGCTGAGGACTCCACTTCTGAAATGATTACCTATCCCTTAACAGTATATTATATTAATAGATAAAGGTAATTGTTGGATTATGTACTCTGCTGTATTGTTCTCAGGGGTTGTTGTAAATAAAATAATGAAGTTGATTGACACGTTTAATTAGTACACCGCCATTACACCGGCTCCAACGCAAGAGTATCCTGTATTCTGTAGACAACAGTCATAGACACATATTTGTTGCCATTTAACACCCCCCCTCAACAAATATTTTCTTACAATTCTATATCTCTTACGACCTTACAAATTCAACTAGCTTAAACACAATTATTACAATACCTTTTAACTTATACAATACAATACTTTCAAAGAAACAACTTAATATAAAACTTTCTTAACAAACTTCTCAAACATTGTTTTACCCAATGGTTTAGTTAACATATCAGCTATATTTTCAGAGGTATTTATATAATTCAATGATATTATTCCTTTATTCACTTGTTCAACTATGTATCTATATTTAATATCAATGTGTTTTAATCTTTTAATACTTTCAGAATTATAAGCTAGTTTAATAACAGATTGATTGTCTTCATATATAGAAATATTATTACACTTTATATTAAAATCTTGTAATAAACCTTTTAACCAATTTGCTTCAACAATACATGAACTCAAAGCAATGTATTCAGATTCTGTAGAAGACAAAGTAACTGACATTTGTTTCTTACTTAATCATAAGACTACACATCCATATAATTTAAACATAAAACCTGTTGTAGATTTCCTATCCTGTACATCACCAGCCCAGTCTGCATCTACATAACCTTCTATTAAAGTATTACTACAATTATAAACCAAAGATAGTTTTAAAGAACCTTTAATATACCGAAGTATTCTTTTCAGACATTTATACAACAGCTGGCTAGCACAATGTTGAAACCTACTTAAGAATGTAACAGCAACACAAATATCTGGTCTGGTACCACATGCAGCATATAATAAAGAACCTACTAACCTCCTACATTGTGTTTCTATTTCCCTACTTTCAGACTTCTGTCTTTGTAGTATTTTGAAATTAAAGTTTTGATCAATGGGGGTGGAAACTGGATTACAATTTAACATTTTATATTTTTCTAAAATCGATATTAAGTATTTTTCTTGGTTTAACACTGTTATACCATTTTCTTGCTTTATATTTATTCCTAGATAATTAGATGCTAATCCCATATCTTTCATTTTAAAGTTTTCACATAACTGATTTTTAAACCTTTGTAAATCAACAGAGTTTGAACCAAAATATAGAATATCATCAACATATAGTAACACATATATATAATTATTATTTATTTTCTTAACATACAAACAGGTATCATTTTTAGATCTTTTAAACCCTACTTTTGTAATAAAACTATTAAATTTCTCATTCCAATATTTGGGAGCTTTCTTTAACCCATAAAGTGATTTGTTTAATTTACATATTTCCCCTGAATGTAATTTTATATAAACTGTTTCTTTAATATCACCATGTAGAAAAGCACCTACTACATCCATCTGATAAACTGGTTGCTTTAATTTATAAGCAATAGCCATAAATACTCTAAATGTTCCTAAATTTGCAACTGGTGAATAAATATCAGAGATTTCACCTTTTTGTTCAAAACCACGAGCTACTAATCTAGCCTTATACAATTTCCCTTCATTTGTATCCTTTATTTTGAAAACCCATTTTGTTGATACTATATTTGTACCTTGAGGTATTTTATTCACAACTGAAAAAGTATTATTTAATTTTAATGTGTTCATTTCTCTGTCAATTGCCTCTTTCCACATATCACTGTCATCTCTTGACATGGCCTCATCATATGTTGATGGCTCATTATAACATGATAAAAAACCTGTCTCATATTGATCTAACCATTGTGGCTTTTTCTTTTGTCTTGACAGTCTCTCATTTCTTTCTTGACCTGACATCATCATTTCTGAAGTGACCCCTTCAATATTCTCACTATCATCTAGCGACTCTTCCAATTGCTCTCTTGGTAAATTATCTAAACTTTGTATTATTTCTTCTTGATGTACTTCTTCTGGCAAATGATCATACATACTTTCAGTGTCTTCCTCATTAAAACTATGATATTCATCTTGTTCTGTGTTTTCTTCTAAATATTCCACAGGCCATTCAGATTCATCTATTATGTTATCGTCATTTAACTCTTGAGAAATATTTTTCTTTATAAATGTAACTTCTCTTTGTACTACAACCTTATTTTTATTTGGAAAGTAAATCCTAAAACCTTTACTATTCTCACCATATCCTACAAAATAACCTATTTCAGATTTAGGATCCCATTTTAAACGCTTTTGATCAGGAATATGTACTGACACTTTTGAACCAAAAACTTGTAATTGTTTAATATTATATAACTCTTTATTATACCATAATTCATATGGTGTTTTATTTTCAACTCTACTCTTACCAGTTCTGTTTAATACATAAACAGCTGTATTAACTGCTTCTGCCCATAATGTTTTGTTCAAACCAGAAGTTAATAATATAGTTCGAGCTGCTTCTGTTACAGTCCGAATTTCTCGTTCCACACAACCATTCTGTTCTGGAGTGTATGCGCAACTTGTTTGATGTATTATACCCATACTATCAGTAATAGATTGCATTTGTTTATTTATAAATTCACTACCCATATCTGACCTTATTATTTTGACTTCATGGCCTAAGTTTTTAATGACAAATTGTAGGAATTTTTCAACATATTTAAATGTTTCTGATTTATGAGATAAGAAGTAGACTGTTCTAAAACGTGAATAATCATCTTTGATTAACAAATAATAATATGCACCACCTAATGAATTTACCTCCATAGGTCCACACAAATCCATATGTAAAATCTCACCTGATTGTTGTGCTTTTGTTGAACTTAATTGAAATGGTTGTTTATGTGATTTACCACTAAGACAATCCTCACATATTGACTCATTATTATCATGTGAAACATTAATATTACTTCTTTTTAAAATATTTTTAACCTGTTCAATGTCTTGATGACACATTTTTTTATGCCAATTTAAACAATTATCAGTAATTTTTCCTACACAAACTGATATGTTATTTTTGTATCTAAATTGCATTATATATAGTTTATTCTTTCTTTTAGCTAAAGCTTTAACTTGTTGACCTTGTTTTGTTTTAATAATACAGATTTCACTGTTAAATTCTAAACTATAACCTTTATCCGTAGCCGTACTTACAGAAAATAAGTTAAACATTATATCTGGAGCATATAAAACATTTTTTAAAGTTGTGCTTATCCATTCCAAACCATTATATGCTTCTAAATAAATTATACCTGAGCCTAAAGCTTGAATGATTTTACCATCACCTATAATTATTTGTTTTGGTATGGAAAAGCTATTATATTCTGTAAAATAATTTATATCATGACATATATGCTCTGAAGCACCGCTATCTAATATCCAATCATTACTCCTTTTATATATTTGTGCATTTAGGGCTGGAGATATACTTACATGAAAAGCACTGCTTCCTATATTATTTTTAGACATTAAATTTGAATTTTTAGTCTTATTTTTAAACCAGCATTCGCTTACATTATGATTTGACTTCTTACAATGATTACAATACTTTTTATTATTATTACTTTTCACTGCACTTTTACACAAATTATCAGACTTTATATGCCCTTCTAAACCACACTTAAAACACTTACGAACCCTTTTAACTGCTTGAAATGCACCTGTAGTCGAAGCTTCTTCTTTTTTATAACGCATCTCCTCGACAAGTAACCTAGAGGATAATTCTTCATAGGTCTGCTTCTCTGTTTGAACTGACTCCCATGCAGATACAAAATGCTTATAACAAGGGGGCAATGAGGATGTTATTTTGGTAATTATCATACTTTTTGATATTTTAACGCCTAGGGACTCTAAAGTAGCTAATATTTCTTCAAGTTTTCCAAGATAATCGGATACTGTTTCTTTTTCATCAAATTTTAAGTTATAGAATTTTTCTTGCGCAATATGTATGGATAAAATTCCACTTTGTTCAAAAACAGTATTTAATCTGTCCCATATTTGTTTTGCGGTAGTGCAACTTAATACTTGAGATATTGTTTTTTCTGCTAACCTGCTGACAATGAGGTTTTGCGCCTTGGCGTCTAAGTCTGCCCATGCAACAAACTCTTCTTTAGCCTCTTCCGGCCTTGGACTGGAACCGTCCACGACACCTAAGCATCCCGCTGCTTTAAGTAGAACCCTTAACCGGAACTTCCAAGCGGCCCATTGTGATTGATTACTCAGCATCATCTCCTTTACCTGGACTACACCGTCCATGTTTCTTGTGCACGTTTTACCACGCGCCACGTGCTTGCTTCACAACGCTTAACCACGCTGATTTACAACAAATTCTAAACCCCGAACAATTACAACAGATCTGAGCGTGGCCTGGGCCCAGAACCTGTTGGATTATGTACTCTGCTGTATTGTTCTCAGGGGTTGTTGTAAATAAAATAATGAAGTTGATTGACACGTTTAATTAGTACACCGCCATTACACCGGCTCCAACGCAAGAGTATCCTGTATTCTGTAGACAACAGTCATAGACACATATTTGTTGCCATTTAACAGTAATTCCTATCGATCATAATATTTAGACATGAAGTCGTGAGTGGGATTGTCTATGGTCTACGTAAGCCGGCAGCGCCATTTGTCACAGTTAATACTGTGTAAATACCGGAGCTCGGTCCTGAGCCGGACAGCGCGCCGGTCCGGGGCAGCACTGCTTTGTAAGGCCGGACTTTATGATCTTAATTCCTCACAGCATTCAATTATAAGCTGATCAGACCGACATTATTTCATACTGCAGTATTTACTTAACTAGCAAGTGGACATTGCGAAAGTGTAAGAAGTCTTAGTTCAGTGGAACGACTACGTGGGCTCAACATTGCAGACGATTGAAGTATTATAATAATAATAATAACAAGAAGCTGTTTAAACTTGATATTTTGAGGGTGTGGGTACTTGTATTTTATTTATTGATACAAGTTCCCTCAATATGGTTCAATAAATATTTTCTTTACCAATTCATAATAATTTTGACTAATTTTCTGTCATAAGCTCCATTTGAGATCTAAAGTCTACTATTAAATTATACTAAATTACCTTAAGTTCAGGATAACAAGGATACTATTGTGTGATTTTAAAATAAAGAAAAAGGTTTGTCGTGTTTAGAGCCTGCAGCTGAGTAAACACTCGTATCAAGAAATATTCAATAATAGGTACTTTATATAAGACTATTATAATATAATATTGTAAAATTTATTTTCCAGGTATGTCAACGTTGAACGCCAACGAGAAAATTGTAACCTATAACCGTGAGTACACCACAACGCGAACGTCACACAATTATTTGACTGACAATCTCGGGTCACATAGAGTCGATGTCATTCTGAAAATATGTTGCTAACACTATTTTTCAGTGAAAATCTATTTGCCAAAAATATTTAAGATAGTACTATTATGTATTATCAATTTAACTGTTTTGTAAAAATGATATACATACATAGGTACAGTAGTGTTTCTGTAAGTCTAATACAAAATTATTTAGTTTATTTCGAGTAGCCGACCGGTACCTTTATTTTTATTTATTTCCAAACATAAAGTAGGTACTAGCTCGTACGTTCACCTAACACTTGAAACGATTCATAACTAATGCCAAACTCAAACTCTCAACTGAACGTAATTCAGACGCATACAATATATGTATACTTCATTATATAGTCAAGCGAATCAGGTTTTTGTTTGTGGACATCGTAGTACTCCAGTCCTATGTACGAGTATAAATCACTTGGCGACAGTCGTAGTAGTAGTTGCCTACTGACTACTGTATACATATATGCAGTATTTTTATTAAGGAATGGGGGGCAAACGAGCTGTCGGGTTACTTGATGATAAGTGATTATTATCGGCGCCCAAATACATCTGCAACATCGGAGAACTTGCAGGTGTGTTGCCGGCTTTTAAAAAATGTGTAGGATCTTTTTTTGAAGGTTCTTAAGTCGTATCGGTTCGGAAATACCGCGGGTGATAACTAGTGTAGTATGTCGCACCGTAATGTATCAAGTGTAGTGGTGGTCATGTAACAATTATGGTCGGACTTCGCACCCCACGTGATAATTTAATAAATGGCTACTTAGCAGCCGTCGTCCAATTACCGACGCACATCAAGTTACAAATCACGTTCTGGGAGTCGAACCCCGCTCCTCGGGGAACGCGGATCGATCTTTACCGACACTCGCAAAGTTCTTGCAAGTTTATTGGTCATTCAATTGAAATATTATCACTCAAGTAGGATGAAATTTCGATTTATCGAAATTAAAGATAATTTTATGTATAACTTAGATATTTTATGTACATGTGGCAGACTGTCACACCGTCGCGTGTTCGCGTCGCTCGGGAGCAGAATATCTGACGCTGCGGTGTGAATCGCTATAATCCATAGAGCAACACGGTCCACCGGCGAACCGGAGGGGAGTAGCCATACGCAGGCGTTCCCCTCTGTCAAAGTACAAGTCCAAATGGTCCTATGCGTACAATAAAACTAGTTGTAGCCGCACTTTTCACTAGACTAAATCCAGATGCGCGACTGAATTGACCTCCTAAAAAAATGCCGAATTGTTTGTGTTTCTTGTTGCCAAAAAATATCTGCCACGTCAAATTTACAAAAAGATGGCGTTACCTTTCATATGTAGGTAATTTTTAATCATATTATTACTATTTACTTCTTTAAAACTTAAAAAATTACAATATTATCGGTCGTGTTGTTTCGGATTTTTTTACCAACTCAAGCCGCTCGCTCTCATACAATACGCGGATCAGTCGAGCAACTGTTCGAGGCTGTTTCCGAGAAGTCGCTGTCACCGAGCGATAGTGTTGTTGTCGGATTGTTTTAAGTTATCGATTAAAATGGCAAAGGAGTCTTCTATACAGAGAGAGTTTTGAGATTAAATTTTCTGTTTCAAATATTATTTTGTGAGCTGAAATATAATATAATACTTACGCGCGTTAGCACATTTATTAAAATCACTTAGTGTAAACTTCAACCATAATGTTTTTTTTTATTTCCTAAAAATTCAAAAGAGATGGAAAATTGTGGGCCCAAATGTAATAAGTTGCGATATGATCTAAAAAAATGTCAGATTTTTTATCTTATAATATAAAAAATCAGCTCAATTCTCAGTCTGGGAGAGGAGAAATATAGGAAATATAGTTTTCCTGAGATTCTCGATTAATTGAATCGATTACACAATCACAAAAAAAAACCTTTGGTCAAGGTAATTAACTCAAAAGTTAATAAATGCACTTTAAATACAATATATAGCATATAATTACAGTTATGTTATTAAATAAAATATAAATTATTAATTAAAGAAAATGAATATACATGATTATCGATTTTTAATCAAAAAAATACGCGGGTAGAACTAATATAGACGTGTTTTAGTTTGCTCTGTTATTTTTATTCTTATTTAATTATGAAAAGTATTTTTCTATAGTTAAATATGTTCTAGAGCCTCTCTGTACTTACCGCATATATTTTTCCTATAAATTCTTCATCTCTAATGCAATATTAAACTCACACTCTCAGTTCTTGTTAACTTAACCTAAAAGTGCACACAAACCCACAGTCAAAATGGATGATTTGAAGAAAACCGTAATGGACATGTCAGAGAGATTCACTTTGAAGATGGAAGAGTTCCAGAAACAACTCAATACCGCATCACTTGCGCCTCCATCTACTGACAATTCGCCTCCGTCCCCGCTGGCCAGAGAGTTTGCATTGTTTCGCACTTCTATGTTATTCTGTCTAGAAAATCTTCAAGCCCAAATGGAGCTGCTATTTAAGATGCAAGATGACCAGGAAATGAGAAGCCGACGCAAAATCTTATTGATTCATGGAGTGAATGAAGTAAAGGATGAGGATGCTTCTGCTATCTGTAATATGCTGTCAGTTCGTCTCAAGTGTCCATTCATCACAGGAGATTCCCTGAGCCGCTGCCATAGAATGGGTTCAAGGAGTGATGGAAAGCCCAGGCCTCTGTTAATAAAGCTGCGTGATTGTGCTATCAAGGACAAAATATGGGCAGCAAAGAAAAATCTGAAGGGTTCCGGCATTACTTTGTCCGAGTTTTTGACTAAAAATCGTCACAAGTTGTTCATGTCGGCAAGAAGGCGCTTTGGCATCTCTAAATGCTGGACCAAAGAAGGCCGTATTTATGTGATCAGTGCTGATGGCTCTCGTCATCATATTGAAAGTATGAAGGACATTGAAGCTATCACTGGCGATCTGACTGCGGCTGAATCTACTTCAGAGACTTCTGCTCCACCTTCAATTACAAGGATTCAACTCCGCCCCAAAAAACCACCTCAGAAGACCAAGTAATTTATTTTTTATAGTATGTACTATATATTAATAAGCTTCCTTTTCGTTATTTCTGGCACTGACTCATAGTATAGGACATCATCATTTAACTTATTGTAGGTAATTTTGTTTATGCTTTGTTTTTATGAGCTAACTATTCATTAATTATTATTATAACAAAATTATACGAAAATTGGCGGTGTTTATAACTTATTAGCTATTTGACTTTTATTTAAAATTTGCACAATATTGACAATGTCTGTCACGTCAGTGTCATTTAGTTGGTTTAATGTCAAAAATTCCAGTTGCTCTAATAACAATGTATGTGATCGGAGTCCAGTCTTTTTGACTATGTATAATTTTCAATTCTATTGTGTTTTAGTTTGTGCACAGCATATATTAAATTATATTTACATAATATTGTTAGTATATAAATCAATTAGGTATTAGTTAGTTTCTTTAGTTCTTTTAATTATTTTGTTTTATTATATTACTACTTTATATTATAATGTAGACGGTTCGTGCATAGAATGCTTTGGAACTGAATTTAACTTTAATTTGAATTAGTTGTTTTTATTATATACTTTTTAATAATTTTAAATACTAGAATTTTACATTTATGCATTATTGTTGATTTTAATTTATCTTTTGCTGAGCGATAGTACTATAATGTTATATGATACAGATAACTCTGATTTTCTCTCCTTTTCTTCCTCCAATGATGATTCATTCCATAGTGCTAGTTCCGCCCCTTTAGATGTTACCCTTTCATCGTTATTTCTTAATTTTCCAAAACATTTCAACGTTATTCACATCAATGCGCAAAGCGTTCCTGCACATTTTTCTGACATGCTCGCAACATTTGCATCGATAGACATTCACGCTATACTGGTCTCTGAAACTTGGCTTAATCCATCTTTCCTTTCCCACACATTCTCACTTCCTGGTTTCAATCTCATCCGCAATGATCGTATAGGAAGAGGCGGGGGTGGTGTTGCGATATACTTACGGTCACATATTCCTTTTTCCATTGTCAGTATGTCGCCACAACCTCCACCAGCCAATGCGGCTGAACATCTTCTGGTTGAAATTATATTGTCTAAAACTAAGGTACTTCTTGGTGTTTTCTATTCCCCTTCTCCTTCTGTCGATTATTTTGCATGCTTCGAGAAAACCCTTGAAGATTTTACTCCACTGTATAAAAATGTAGTAATCATGGGTGATTTAAACACTTGCTTGATTAAAAATAATAATCGATCCAAGAAGTTACTTTCTGTCCTGGATTCTCTTAATCTCCACACCCTTCCTCTTAATGCTACTCACTCTGTTTCTGGATCCACACCTTCTCTCTTAGATCTTATGTTCGTCTCCTCTCCTGACCTAGTTTCCAATCATGGTCAACTCCCTGCTGAAGCCTTTTCCTATCATGACCTTATTTTCCTTTCCTATAATGTGCGACCACCTAAGGCTAAGCCTACTGTTGTTCTGCGGCGAAATTTTCACGGAATCGACAATGATTTACTTTGTGAAGATGCAATGAATGTGGACTGGAATGCAGTTTTTGACGGAGCATCTCTTGATTATAAGGTCGATTTACTAAATACTTTCATCACTAATTTATACGACAAGCATGCTCCATTGAGACCCATAAAGATCAAACATCTCCCTGCGCCTTGGCTCTCCAATGAACTAAAAGAGTTAATGAATAAGAAAAATCGTGCTAAAGCCAAAATGAAAGCTGCCACGTCCGAAGCTGCTCGTGAAAAGTACAAGAACCTACGAAATCGCTGTAACACTCGCTGTCGTGATGCACAAAGACGACATATCCATGACGCCATCTCTAACGGTGATCCTTCTAGAATCTGGAGATTTTTAAGGTCTTTGGGAGTTGGCAAACCAGCACACAGTGTTGTTCCTTCTGATCTCAATTTAAATGATTTGAATAGCTACTTCACCAGTTCCACTACCATTGACGATAGTCGTCTTCAGCGTACTCTGCAATCTTTATCTTCTCTTCCTTCTCCTAACTATTCTCCTTTCTCCTTCACGCAATTTACCGATCGGGATGTTGAGAAGAGCATTATGTCCATATCTTCGAATGCCGTTGGCTGTGACCTCGTTAGTCGTGCTATGATTACTCCTATCCTTGCTGTTATCCTTCCGGTTATAACACACATTTTCAATTTTTCAATCTCTTCTGGAATATTCCCTGTTGCCTGGAAAGATGCGAATATAATTCCCATACCCAAAAAACCTAACCCGTGTAACTTCGCTGATTTCCGACCGATTTCTATTTTACCTTTCTTATCCAAAGTCCTTGAACGCCTAATCCACCAACAATTTAGCCAATTCCTGTACAAAAATTCTATTTTAAGTCCCCTTCAATCTGGTTTCCGCTCTGGTCATAGCACGACTACTGCACTTGTAAAGGTTGCTGACGATATTCGACTAGGTATGGACAATAAGTTATTTACAGTTCTTACTCTTCTGGACTTTAGCAACGCTTTTAACTCTGTGCACTTTGAGATTCTGCTGGGTATGCTTCGCTCTATTAATATTTCGACGCCGGTGATTGACTGGTTTCACAGCTATTTGTATGGACGTCGCCAGCGGATCACTGCGAACGGTACTCACTCACAGTGGAATGATGTCGTTGCCGGTGTCCCGCAAGGTGGAGTTCTATCTCCACTTTTATTCTCTGTTTTCATCAACTCCCTTACTCAACGACTTACGTCAAATTTTCACCTCTACGCCGACGATCTCCAGATTTACGTGCAATCAACTCTTGATGAGCTACCACAAGCCTTGCACTCGACTAACAGTGACTTGGCTACTTTGGTAAGCTGGAGCAAAGACTTTGGTCTTACAATAAATCCTATCAAAAGCCAGGTTATCGTTGTTGGCAGCTCCTATTACTTATCAAGAGTTGATTGGGCCTCTCTTCCACGAGTTTGCATCGATGGGGTGGTTATTGATATCAGCACGTCTGTTAGAAATCTTGGTGTATTCTTTGATCAGTGTTTATCTTGGTCTTGTCACATCAAAGAAGTAAGCCGCAAACTATATGCTGCCTCAAGTATTTTAAAGCGACTTAGTCACTTCCTACCCATTTCCACAAAAATCACACTGGCGCAGTCACTCCTTCTTCCTCTCCTGGATTATGCCGACTCTTGCACTACCGATGTCAATGAAGAGCTTTTGAATAAACTGGAACGATTGCAAAACTTCTGTATTCGTTTTGTTTTTGGGTTGAGGAAATTTGACCATGTGTCCCATTACCGCAAACAACTCGGATGGTTACCTATCCGGTTAAGACGTAATGTACACACTTTACAACTGCTTTACTCTATCCTCTTCAACCCCAGAACACCTTCTTACCTTAAAGAAAAATTTAAGTTTATGGGTCCTTACGACTACACTTTACGTTCTTTGAATAAGCTAACTCTAGAAATCCCTACACACAAATTTATCTTTTATGGTAACTCTTTTACAGTTTCCGCCATAAAGCTATGGAACTCCTTACCCGTTAATATCAGACAAGCTCCTTCTTTAACTTCCTTCAAAACTCTCTTACATAAACATTACTTTGCCATTACCTATCCTACTTCTTAACTTTCCTTTTCTGTTGAAGTTCATTAAAGTGTAATGCATAAATGTAATAAGTAGTACTACCTGCACGAATACTCTCATTTCTTTTTATTGTTTAGGGTTGCCTGGAAGAGATCGCTGAGAGCGATAAGGCCGCCTATTGTACATTTAATTTATTTCTAAGGATTTTATTATTGTTTTAGTTATATTTTAAAGTGCAATAAAGAGTGCTAAATAAAATAAAATAAAATAAAATAAATAAAATCGATCTTTTATTTTAGTCTGTCGTTGGCAAGCCGCATGACAGTTGTTTATTCAGTGCTAATTCGTTTCGTGTTTTCTATGTTTTGAGTCTGAGTGCTTTCCCGATTGTCGTCATTTAGGAATTGTTACGATTTGACAACTACAAATATCATTGATCACAGATTTATGATATATATGTCAGTTATTGTAATTTGTAACATAACCTTACTTTTACAGTTTACTACTTAAAACTCTAATAACTCGGCACTCAGATTGTCAAAACTAACTTGTGTACCAATTCATGGTCCACTCTCCGTGACCTGCTACGTGTGCATTACCCGACAAGTTCATTTGTTTTATTGTACGTTATAAATTAACTCCATCTTTAAAATAAATAAATTAAGTCGAACTTATAAACCTAATTTCCCAAACCCAGTTCTTGAAATTATCGATACTGCGTATCGACAGTTGTTGCAACTACGGCTAAAAGGACTTGTCAGTGTAGTTGCGCCATTTAATTATACTGTTATGACACGGAATGTTTAAATGTGTGTGTGAAATTGTTAGTGTATTTTTTAATTGTCACGGTGTGAGTTTCGTAGTGACAGACGATTGCTTGTGTGTGCGAACTTGAGTACGCACACATAGCGCAGGTTTCCCCCCGCAAAAAATGACAGATTGTTTGGTATCGGTAACGAACGCTATGGCTACTCCCCTCCGGTTCGCCGGTGGCCCGTGTTGCTCTATGCTATAATCAGATCTAGACGACCGCGACACCTTGTTAAAATAGTATCCCTAGTTATTCTACCTTTAAGCTTCATAAACACGTAACCTTATTTTTGACTAGGAACACGCACACATACACCCGGCACCGCACGGGTACAAACACAAATAATAATATAGCCTGTGTTATTCGCTGAAAATTTAGCTTTCTATTGGTAAGAATTTTAATATGAATAGAGAATTAAGATTTTTTATTTTAACGTAATAGTTAATTAAAATAGGTCCAGTAGTTTTTTTAGTTAAAACGAACTAACAAGCAAATCTTTCCTCTTTATAATATTAAAATAGATAGATATTAGCTTTCTCATCACCGTATCTCTTTAATTGGCTCATAACAATAAAGTTAGTTAAACTTGTTGTTCAGTAGCTTATATAAAAAATAAATGCTGTCAAAAATAAATCAGTTAAAGTAACTATATAAAGTGAACTGACAAAACCTCAGAGTTAATGAGCGCTAGTGACGGCACTCGCCCGGTTAACCGGCTGACCGGCTGACCGGCTGACCGGCTGACCGGCTGACCGGCTGACCGGCTGACCGGCTAACGAGCCCGTCTAGCCGGCCAGCCGTCCGGCGGTCGCGCTGTCTACTGCTTCATTAGCCGGCAATTAGCCGACACCTAGCCTCCAACAACACCTAACTCACGAACTGAGTTAGGGCAAAGTTCGAGTTAACTGTGTTTACGATGCACTTCTAATTGCGTGCTGACTGCACAATAAATAACTATTATCTACGCGCGTATGCATATTCACTTCTAAATATGGCATATATAATAATGTATGATGAAATCATAAAAGGCTTAAACGGCTTACTCCTTAAAGGCTGACAACGCATCTGCAAGTCCTCTGGTGATGCAGATGTTCATGGGCGGGCGGTGTTTACTTTCCATCAGGTGAGCCGCAAGCTCTTTTGCCCCCTATATTGTAAAAAAAAAAACAAATGAATTTTTATTCTTCTTTTTTTAAAACTTCCACCGGAGCAGTATGTCGCTTCGCCGCGAGAAGAGCTGGCATGAAACTCGATAGTTATTCAATTCATAAAGGGACATTTTACTGGTCGGTTCACTCTCGGTGGAAACACCGAAAAGGAAGTAAAGATAATTGATAACTTTATTCTCTAGTGTTAACCTAATTATTACTAAAATTGTCTTCAGCCTTAATTTCAACATTATTCTTCGCACATTTAATTTATTAATTCTCAATGTCATGTCTAAGCACTTTTAAGCCTGAAATTAGATCAATTTCATTTAATAGTAGCCCGCAGGGGTGGCTGTGTGAGTGCGCTTCTACGACCGACACGCACCGGTCGTAGCTCAGTCAGTTCTCTCTCTAATTGAGCGCTGCTCATTAACGACCAACAATAGGCACCTTCTGCAAACTTTATTGAGTATACTAAAAAGCTTCTTTTTTCTTTTAATTGCTTCCGACGTGACGTCACGATGCTCGCAACGGTTCATTTTTTAAATACAATCCTTTTAAATATCTTATTAAAGTTTGACATTCAGATATCAAAATAATTATATTTATGTTGTAAATCTGACAAATTTATAACCAGTTAGTAGGTATATCGGATAACATAATATTTAAATGAGCTTATGATAGATTGTTGTTAGTTAGTAAGCGAACAGTCCAGAAATCTTAGGGTCCGTGTCAGAAGAACATTAGGCTCGCGAGTCGTGCAGCATAACTCGGTCCTTGTCAGTGATAAGATTGTGATAATAGACTATACCGATTTACCTCGCCCTAGAATATCTGCGCCCGCGCCGATCGCCGCGCCTACCTTACTGGGAGTGTGGCGCAACAGATATATCGCATAGCGCAGAAGGGCGCTTGCCTCATGCCTAGGGATCACAATCCCGGGATCCCGGCCGTTTTCTGGTCCCGTAAATCCCGGGACTGTACTTGGCTAATCCCGGGATTTTCGGGATTGCCACAAACAGGTCTAGTTCGCATAACGTAGTCCGTTGCGCCTTTACAATAACCTTTCTTAGATTATATTAATAGCATTTATTACATAACGACTTAAAATAACCCTTAGATACGCCGTAAGATACGTACGTACTACACAGGTACAGCCCTAATAATGTGTTTGTTGTAGAACTTATAAGGGACTTCCCATCTCAGAATACTTCAATACGATAATCTTTAGGTAATTACCCAACAGGCCAACAGGGGAATCACCCGGGAATCAACTACGAGGCAGGCAGTCAAAAATTGGATGCATAATGATGATTCAATTATATTTTAAAATTCTAAATATTTTTTTGTGTTGTCGTATTGATTTCTTGCAAAAGGACAGTTTTTATTGTTTGGTCTATTTTATTTTGTTACTAAATTTATTGTGATTAGTCTGCAACGATATTAAAAACTAATTTTTAAAGAAATTATTAATTATTTTTCATTTGAGCCCAATAAGAAACCTCATAGTCTAATCCCGGGATAGTCCCGCGATCCCGGGATTACGCATCAAAAATCCCGTAATCCCGGGATTGAAAAATATGCTCGGGATTGTATTCCCTACTCATGCCCCACTGGGAGACACAAGAGTTCGCTATACCTTCTCGCTAATTCCATTTATCACTGAATCATTATGGAAGCCTCTTCGTTCTTATGTTTAAACCTCTCAAGTACCTACTCAGCTACGTCCGTCAGCAGGGTCTGATTTTCCTGTTATTGGAAATTGTTTTTATTGGCAGTGGTTAATGAATTATAATTATTTAAGTCAACTCTCCACATCATATTATAGTCACGTAAGTTATTGTGTTGATTGGTGAATAAAGTTAAGTTAGATATCTTGAAATTAAGTTTAAAGACCTGTCCGCGACCTGCCCTGAGGAGCTGCAGTTGCAGGTTTTTGACGAAACATTACGCTTACTTTGCTTATGGGTAACAACTGGTGAATTATGGGAGCAATTCTCATATTTTCAGGTAATCTGCGACCTTGTTATTAGTGTTAAGATTAGAGATGTTGCCTAAATTTTACAATAGATGGCGGTTTGTTCAATACATTTTACCACAATGAGTGGACAATTTTTGAGATGTAAAGAGTTCATATGTGTTTAACTGATTTCGAGATTGTAAAAACGAGGAAGAATTACACGAGTAATATAACAACTTATTTGAGTTTTTCATTTTAATCATTGGTGCCGAAACCAGGGAATAAGAGTATACAAAACATAAAACTTAAAGTATAAAGTGTTGTGAGTTTGTGATACAAGTACTAGGTATATACAGTTTGTTAAAGTGTAATAAATTGGAACAATAAACTGTGGGTAAAAAGACTAATAAAGACATTGTGCAGTTCAGGTCATCTAAAACATAATTTAAAACATATATTATAGAATAAACATTTGATGTGGTTGTATGAACTTATAAAAATTAAACTACTGATTGGTGATTACTTAGAAAACATTTTTGCTAATTAATGCTTTAATGAACTTATAAAATTATAGTGAAAATAAGGCTGGATTAAAAAATAACAATAATAAAGAAATTGGTGATTAATTGAACTTCTGTTTATAAGTACTTTATATGAACTTAATAGCAACATTATTGCTAAGTTAAAGAACTTTATTTTAAATAAATAAAGGAGTATATTACTTGGACATTTGTATTGTTTGTGTATGTTAGTTTATAAACATTTCAACAGGGAACTTTTATAATATTTTAGTGAATCTTTTAAATTTGTAAAATTAAAATGGAGACTTTAATTAGGAGTCAATTTGAACTATTTGAACAATTAAAAAAAGCTTCAAGAAACTTTAAGAAAACAAACCACGAGACACGAGCAAAAACGAGTTATTTAAATACTAGAATTGAAGCTGCAAATAAGTTGGAGGAATTGTTTAGTAAAAATCATTTGGAAATAGTTTCTAAGGCTACATCTGAGCAAACAATACAATTATCATATTTTCAAGAAGATTTACAGGATGCATTTCAAGAATATTTTATAGATTATATTGCATTACTTAATGAATATTTATTAAAAGCAAATCCTAGCTTAGTGAAACAATTAGATGAAAGTGGATGTGGTTCATCTCATGTAAAAATACCACTGAACAATTCTGAGGTGCAATTACCTAGAATTCAACTACCAGTTTTTAATGGAAAGTATACTGAATGGCAATCATTTTATGACATGTTTTTGTCTCTTATACACAATAACACACTACTTTCACCAGTTCAGAAGCTGCACTATTTAAAATCTAGTCTTTCTGGAGAACCTGAAACATTACTAAGGAATTTTGCCATTACTACTGATAATTACAAAGATGCTTGGGAACAGTTGATTAAGAGATATAACAATAAGAGATATAATTGTAACGCCATTATGAAAATGTTATTTAGTCAGAAAAATATAATACATGAATCTGCTAGTGCTTTAAGGCACTTACTGGATACTACTTCTTCATGTCTGAAAGCTTTGAATAACATTGGTATTAAGACTGATGGGTGGAACGCGATCATCGTTTATTTAGTGGCCTCCAAGTTGGACGTTGAATCACATAGACAGTGGGAGAGTTATGTCAGTGGTGTGACAGATGACTTGCCGTCTTGGTTAGACATGGAAAAATTTTTAGAAACTAAATTTAGAAATTTAGAGATGACTGATACGAGCAAACACACAGTTATTAAAAGTAACATTTTAAATAAAAATATAAATCAGTGCAATATTAAAACAAAATCATTCCATTCAACATTAAATGAACCTAGTTGTGCCATATGTAGTGGTTCACACTATATATATTACTGTTCACATTTTAAAAATAAACCTGTACTTGAGCGTCAGAATATAGTGCAATCAAAAAAATTATGTTTTAATTGTTTAGCGCCAACTCACTCGGTAATAAATTGTCACCAAACAACTAGCTGTCGTAAATGTGGCAGAAAGCATCACACGTTGTTGCATTTTGAAAGAGATGATAAGGAATTATTTAATAAGTCAAAACAAAACGAGATTAGTAAAATTAATAAAATAGGAAATATGTCATCAGATGAAACAACAGTTGTAACAAACTTTTCTCGCGGTGAAGTAAAAATTTACAATGTATTACTAGCTACTGCTGTTGTTAAATCCTATTCAAAAAATGGTACTACTTATTTTTTAAGAGCGTTGCTTGATCAGGGCTCACAAGCCTCTTTTGTAACCGAAGAGTCAGTTCAATTACTAGGTTTAAAGCGAATTCATGTTAATGGTAAAGTGTCAGGTATAGGGAATGGTCATCTGAGTGTGTCTTACCTTGTAGAAATCGAAGTGCAGTCGCGCACCGAACCTGAAAAAATAATAAAAATTAATGCATATGTATTAAAAACACTTACCTCATTGTTGCCCACGCGAGATGTACATACCCCTGATTGGCTGGAACTGAAACACTTACCTCTTGCTGATCCTGGATTTGCATCGCCAGGAAAGATAGATGTATTACTTGGAGCCGACGTCTATGGCGAAATACTGTTGAGTGGTATAAAGAAGAGTCCGTCGAGTAACCTGGTTGCTCAAAATACCGTATTTGGTTGGATTTTATCTGGAAGCGTTACAAATAAAACTAAGAACGAGACTATAAGAACTTTACACATACATTTACGAGAAGATGAACAACTGAGAAAATTTTGGGAGCAAGAAGACGAGCCTAACAAATTGGAGAAACCAATGACGAGAGAAGAGAAACTTTGCGAAGAATTATACGAGACAACTACTACCCGACGAGAAGATGGAAGGTTTGTTGTAAGACTGCCTTTTACAACTGAAGATCCACAATGTCAGTACGGTCAATCATTTGAAATTGCTAAACGGAAACTAAATTCATTAGAAAGAAGACTAAGTAAAAATACTACACTCTACTGCGATTATCAGAAAGTATTAGATGAATATGTTACATTAAATCACATGAGTTTAGTAGACACTTCAGAGCGTAACTGTTCTAAGGCCGTATATTTGCCTCATCATGCTGTCGTACGAGAGGACAAAGAGACTACTAAAGTCCGAGTAGTATTTAATGCATCTAGTAAAGGTGTTAACAATGTATCACTGAATGACGACTTACTAATCGGTCCAAAACTGCAGCAGGATTTACGACATCTTTTGCTTAGATGGCGTACGCATCCTATTTGTATAGTTGCGGATCTTGTCAAAATGTACAGGCAAGTGTATGTTCATGAAGATGATGCTAACTTTCAAAGAATTTTATGGAGAGACAATACTTTTTCCCCTATACAACATTTTAAATTACTTACCTTAACCTTTGGCACGGCATGTGCACCATACTTGGCTGTAAAAACATTACAGAAACTAGCAGAGTTAGAGAGAGACAATTTTCCATTAGCAGCAGAGCTTACAAAAAATGATTATTACGTTGATGACCTAATGACAGGGTGTGAGACAGACAGAGAAGCGTTAGAAATTTACTCACAAATGAATAAACTTATGAAGTCTGGAGGTTTTGATTTACAAAAGTGGAGTAGTAACAGCAAGATATTTTTGAGCCAAATTGAGAAGGATAAATTAAATGATAATCAATCTGTACAAATAAAATTAGATAATACAGTAAAAGTTTTAGGCATTGTTTGGAACAGATCAACTGATAAATTTGAATATAAAGTAAATTTGAATGAGCCAGAAGAACCTATAACAAAACGTAGAGTTCTTTCAGATATTTCTAGATTATATGATCCAATTGGATGGATTGCTCCAGTCGTAATAGTTGCGAAAGTTTTTATTCAGACACTCTGGAGAGCAAGGCTCGATTGGGATGATGAGTTGCCGGTTGATTTAAGAACAGATTGGTTGAAATATAGAGAAGAGTTAATACAAATAAAAGACATATTAATTCCACGTTGGATTAACACAAAGAAAACCTCAAAGAAAGAGCTTCACGCATTTTCAGATGCTTCAAATACAGCTTACGCAGCTGCTATTTACATAAGGGTCATAGATGAAAACGAACGAGTACATGTTAAATTAATAACTGCGAAAACTAAAGTTGCACTAATAGAAAAAGAACTGTCTATTCCACGATTGGAACTATGCGGTGCAACATTAGCTGCAAAGTTGCTTAGTGAAGTATCACAGGTAATGAGTATACCTAAACAAAATTTATATGGATGGACAGACTCAACTATTGTTCTTGCATGGTTGCAAGGTCCTGCAAACCGTTGGGCTACATATGTGAGCAATAGAGTTTCACATATTTTAACAATTATGGATAACAATCAATGAGGACATGTATCAACAAACATGAATCCTGCAGATAGTGCATCTCGAGGTTTAAAACCAACAGAATTGAAGAGTTGCGACTTGTGGTGGAATGGGCCAACATGGTTATCGGAACTTGCTTTGAAAGAAGATATACTTGAATTAGAGGAAACACACGAGGAAGAGAGAGTGAAGAGTTTTACTGTGATAGAGAAGGATTGTAGTGAATATGAATGGATGAGATTTTCGGATTTGACTAGATTATTAAAAGTTTTATCATTGTGTAGAAGATTTTTGAAAGTAAAATTACCGTTGAGTGACAGGAAAGAATATTCAAAATTTGTGAGCGTGGAAGAGATGAATGAGACTTTGGAAATTTGTATAAAACAAGTACAAGAGCATGAGTTTGGTGAAGAAATAAGCCAATTAAGAGCGAAAGGATGTATTGCGAAAAAAAGTGCGTTGTACACTCTTTATCCCTTTATAGATAGTAAAGGTATTTTAAGAGTCGGAGGACGCTTAACTCAAGCTGATGTATGCTTTGATCAGAAGCATCCAATCATCATGCCTAGTAAAAACCATTTTACTGAACTGATAGTTGTCGATGCTCATAAGAAAACACTTCATGGTGGCCCTCAGATTATGATGAGTTTTCTAAGATCAAAGTACTGGATTTTAAGAGCACGTCATTTAGTTAAAAAACATTATCGTGACTGTGTAACGTGTGTGAGATACTCAAAGGCTGGAGCATCTCAGTTAATGGGGCAGTTGCCAGAAGCGAGGGTTAAACCATGCAGACCTTTTAAGACATCAGGGGTAGACTTCGCAGGTCCTATTAATATAAGGTTTTCTCCTGGACGAGGCGCAAAATCGTACAAGGGCTATATTTGCCTATTTGTCTGCATGGTCACACGTGCCATTCATTTGGAGGCTGTTTCCGATTTGTCTGCTAAAGGCTTTATTGCAGCATTTAGAAGGTTTGTGTCACGACGAGGCCATTGCCAAGACTTATACAGTGACAATGGAACAAATTTTGTAGGTGGCAATGTAATGCTACAAGATATGCTGGAGGGTGCTAAATCGGAGTTATCAAACGAGATTGCTGAGTTGTTAACACTAGAATCCACAAAATGGCATTTTATACCACCGGGTGCTCCGAATTTTGGTGGCATTTGGGAGGCAGGTGTTCGCTGTGCTAAAGCACATCTGAAGAGAGTAATCGGGGATAGTACATTGACTTTTGAAGAAATGTCTACCGTTTTATCGCAAATAGAGGCATGTTTAAACTCGCGTCCATTATCCGTACTAAGCGACAACCCTGATGACCCTCTCCCTTTGACACCTGGCCATTTTTTAATAGGTGAAACATTGATTAATGTAGCGGATAGAGATTTTTCTCAAGATAATTTAACTAATTTGGATAGGTGGAAGATTGTTCAAAAAATTGTTGTTTCTTTTTGGAAAAGATGGTCTGTAGAGTACTTGAATAATTTAAATAGAATTAATAAAAGTGGCGGTAGTAAAATAATTAATTTGAATATAGGTGATATAGTTATAGTAAGAGACGACAATGTTCCACCTGCCAAATGGATGTTAGGAAGAATTATAGAGAAACATGTTGAACCTGATAACGTGACACGAGTAGTTACTCTGAGGTGTAATGGAAAAATTTTGAAACGTTCCGTAAATAAACTTTGTATTTTGAATATAGCTAAATAACTCGCGTCATGTTGTCACGGTGGGCGGAGTTTTATTTCTTTTATATTAGATATAATTTTTTACTGTTTTTTTTTCATGTTTTTTCATTTTGTTTGTTGTTATGAATTTATGTTTACTATAGTGCTTTATTTTTAAGGACAAGTCCTTGGTGGGCGGAATGTTAAGATTAGAGATGTTGCCTAAATTTTACAATAGATGGCGGTGTGTTCAATACATTTTACCACAATGAGTGGACAATTTTTGAGATGTAAAGAGTTCATATGTGTTTAACTGATTTCGAGATTGTAAAAACGAGGAAGAATTACACGAGTAATATAACAACTTATTTGAGTTTTTCATTTTAATCAATTAGCTTTATTTACCAAGAAGTTTTGATTATATTCAGGCTTTATAGGATTTATTTGTTCAACAAAGAAATTTTATATTTTGTTTATTTAATACACTTTGGTAATTTTTTATTATAGGTACATATTGTAAAAATACTTTAGGTTTATACGTACGCGGCGTTAAGTGCGCAATATTCTTCCTTCCATATTACATTATACTTATAAAGTCATTAGGTACTAAACATTTATTTCAAAACGACTTCCGCTTAAATAATTAATATACTAAAACATGTTACATACATATATCGATTTGCACACATAATGTTAATATCAGCAGCTTCACCCGACAGCTCTACGATACTGTTTAAGTAAGTTGACGAGTCCTCTACTGCGTACTGCGTAGTCTGTAGAGCTCAGCCTATTCTATACACCCTTCGTGTGTGGATCCTTGAGGATATAGCTGACAGCTTTTTCTTAAGTTCGGATAAAAATAATTGATTAAAGTATTATGAAATTCGTGTCTCCTTCGGTATTTCAATAAGAAGTGTCACCGCGCACCGTCTCGACGTAATTGCTCCTCGCATTACCGCCTCGTCCGCCCACCGTTTGCCGTCCCGCCACCCGCCAGCCAGCCCGCCAGACCGCCGGCCCGCCAGCCCGCCAGCCCGCCAGCCCGCCAGCCCGCCAGCCCACGATCCCATTACATAAGGTGATTTATTACAAATCACGTTAGACTCGTCACAATCAAGCGAGGAATGCGGAGGAACCATAAATTGATTCCTTGTGTGTCAGTGTCTCCGCAGATTGTGGCTGCAACATATTCAAAAGGCGGAGCGGCAGCGAGTTGAGCATTAGATATCTTGTCCTGCGATTTCGTGGCTCCTGTCTATCCTTAACTTAGCTATTTGTATTTAGTGGCTACAATAAATATCATTCGTAAGAGCATTTTTCTTTGACAATTTACATCAATTTCTTAATATTTTACGTGCAACATAAACTTGTTAATAATCAGGAAATCATACACATCAAGGTATAGATTACTATAATTGCGTTTAAAATCTGTTCGCTCAATATATGTATAATAAGAGTCATTTTACAAAAATATTTTAGAATAAGTTGTTTTACAAATTAAAATTACGAGTGTGCGTTTTTTAATTTTTATAACTTGTAACATATCGCTCCCGCTGTTCTCCTGTGCGGCCTTACGCTCTGCCGCTAGCTAACATAATCCGCCGTGACCCGGTCAGCCCGTGGGAGGAGGAAGCAGCAACCGCGCACCGTATATTGATGTAATTGACGTTATCGCTCATCATAGGAAGCCTCATTAATATCATCCAACTCACTTCCTTCTGTCTGTTGAGTGTCCTATTGATGTGGGCACTTTACAATTGATATACCTATCTAGGATATTTGAGATAACCGGTTAAGGACCACCGCGGTCAACCTACGATTAAGATATCAATAGGTAATCGTGGTCCGATGATGTATGTATGTATGGGTGCTTGTGTGTTATCAGGATAGCCACCGATAGCATAAGATAATAAGCTGAACACCTCAAAACGCTTATAGAGACCGATGAAAGACCTAGAGGACTCAGACTGACCAGCTAGAGTTTCCCATGAACGTTGCGCTTCACAAAGCTGCGCGGCAGGTGGAAGCAAGCTGTTACGAGAGCGATATCACGAACTAACACTGAGAGTTAAGGCCCTTACGCTTAATGTAAATACATTAAAATAAATAATAAATAAATATTTACATATATGACGACATCCGCACGCAACCGTTTCCATTTAACAAATGACAGATACACTGTAAGTGATGCATATAAACCTGCGAACACAGAAAAATTCGGTCGCCGATATAAACCATACTTATAATATAGGCAGTTCAGCTCACGGGCGGTCGACTGTAAATAATGGTCGCGGCGGCCACCGTCGCCGACGACAAGACTAATAAGTCGCTAATTCCATAATTTAGAACCAGTCTTGTTATTGAAATGAACATTATATCTACAATAATTATGTATTGCGATAACATTAGCCTTAAGTGCGGTTCCAGTAGTGACCAGATCCATCACTATATGACAGCTTTGATTTATAGTATATTTTCGATGTCCTTCTAGTGTATACTTACCTGATTTAAAAAAGTTGCGACTAATCCCGTCCTTCAAAGCCCGATGATAATGATTCTCATTGACAATAATTTGACCAGATTTAATTGAATCTGGTCAAATTATACATAGTTTTCTTTAAAAATAATACTTCATTTTGGGTGAAAAACTATTTCGTTGATTCATTCATTTATATTTTCTTAGAATGTACAACAATACTATATGACGTCAAACGTGTTAGTATTTAATGTCAGCATTATTGCAACTTTTAATAGTCATTTGTTCGTCAGTAGGTACCTAATTTACACGTAATAACAACAGTTCAGCGAAATTATTGTATAAGTATTAACAATCACTGGCAATAAATGAATATTATGAGATCTGCCACAATACTCTGTTCAATGTAACAAGCTATATGCAATTAAGTAAATGTCAGGAGTCCGCCGCCGCCCGCGCCGCCGCCGCCGCGTCCTCCCACGCTCGCAGCAATAATCGTCACATAAAAGGCGAAAGCTCATTCCGTTAACGATATAAAGTGCCTGAAGTATTAAGCGTATAAACAATACACAATGATTCTCTAATCAATTATATATTGGAACAGCATTGGGAAAGGACATAACTAAGTAACAAATTATGCTAGAATACAAATAACCAGTGGCGGGACTACCATACAACCTAAAGCCCGGCTTGCCGACTTAAACGTAATACGTGTTTATATATAACTTATACATATAACTTATACATATAATTATAAACCATATAAATTATATATTATTTATAAAATGTTAAGGGCATTATTATATTTCTTTTTATGGTCGGGCCGGGCTTTTTGGGCTTGTATGGTGGTCCTGCTACTGCAAATAACGTAGATAAACAGCCGTCTGGATTGAATAAATCATTCCAAATATCAAAGTACATTCTTATCTAAACAAGGAAAAAAATGTAATAATAAACATTTTGATTATGTAGTATTATTTAGTGTTTATAAGTACCAAACTTAATTTATTTATTTGATAATAATTAAAACGGCTGATTAGGCCAATTACATTAATTAAAATTAATAATATTTTATACGCTTCTTTGTAGGTTTCGTTGAAACACTGGGAACACACATGTAATCGATGGATAGCAGGTTCGATCCCCGCGGGGTTGTACATGTTTTTGCTCAATTTTCAGCATTCTATAAACGTGTATCCCACGGCTTGTAATGTCGAGCATCAAGACGTGAAGGAGAAATATAAATATGTGCCCGGCTCATGAACCATAATTCATAGATGAAGTGCAGATTGCATGTTTCGGTCTTAGTCTATGGATTCCCGAAGACTCCGATTTAAAATGAATTAACATCATATCACTGGTTACTGCCGTGTGGCTCGGCGGTCATATTAAAAAACAATTATCCAAATGGTGATGAGCAACACTTCATGACTTATCGTGTAGTTGGGAGGAAGTATCGACCGACGTGAACAGCGATGTTTAGAGATAAACCCACATCTGAACTCTAATACAACCAGCCATTCAGCATCCTGAAATAAACGCTAAGCTCGCATTTGTAAATCCATCAATAAGATAACGTCAATCCCGGCCTGGATACAGCGCTCGGATCCCGGGGCTTAGCTTGTATCAATGCGAGCGCAATGATGCCAACCCCTCTCCCTCCTCTCTCCGCCCTCCAAACCCTCTTAAGAACACAACTATTTTAATTGAGTTTATTCTGAGATGTTATTTATAAACGTTATTTTAAAAAAGACATTACTGTTGTATAGATGTATGAAGAGGAAGCTTGCAGACTGGTTGTTGCACGTAACTTTTTACATCTCGGACGTGAAAAGTTTTCCCTTCAATGATATTGATTCCTGAATTCTGATCCAACAGCTTTCGTTTAAAGTTTATTCGCAAAGTGGTGGTGGTACTGTCGGAATATTTCAATTAATAGTTTGTTAATAATTATGGAGAATAATGGTAAAATCATAATAATGATTACTATGGTAGCTTAATTATCTGGAAACACGATAATGCCCCCGCCAAGATAAGACAGCGGAATCACAGGGCACCACCTACCTTTTCTCGAAGCGTTTCGTTTGTACCCTTATAATTTAGGTCTGGACAGTGCTAGAAAATCCAAATTATCCTATCTAATATTTTGACTAAAGTGTAGGATTTGTAGAGAACTTAAGACTAGGATTCACGCAGAACACTATGCGCTATAATGAGAGTGTTCGGTTAGGGCGTGTAGAGCTAGGAGCTTGGCTCCCCACAAGATATGATAACATTTTTACAGTGAATAAATGATAAAAGCAGTGTAAGCAATATGTACCTACTCGTCTTGGCGTTACTTTACATGATTTTTTTTGGTGGGATTTAAATTTTAAACTTTTAATTTTACGCTTAACTATGTACATGCAGAGGTAGGATTATCTCATAATTATATATTGATCCCTATTCTATCTCTGCCTAATGCAGCCTGTGCCTAATACCTAAATGTTATTTTGTCAAAATATACTTAAGATTTAAATAAAATACTATATACCGGATTAAAACGCGATTTATTATTTAAATTATTTATCCCGACGTTTCGGATGCTTTTCAGCAACCGTGGTCGCGGGAGACTGAAAGATGACAGTTGTCTTATATTTGAAATGTCACAAAGTTGCCATATTTAATTAAATTAAATTAAAAAAATATAATCTATTAATTTAGGTAACACAATGTACACCTATGAATATGTATTATTTTTTATTCACGTTCATAGGTGTACATTGTGTTACCTAAATTAATAGATTAATTTTTTTTAATTTAATTTAATTAAATATGGCAACTTTGTGACATTTCAAATATAAGACAACTGTCATCTTTCAGTCTCCCGCGACCACGGTTGCTGAAAAGCATCCGAAACGTCGGGATAAATAATTTAAATAATAAATCGCGTTTTAATCCGGTATACAGTATTTTATTTAAATGTGTGATACTCGCGTTAATAAAAGACAATATTATATACTTAAGATATTAACGTTATATAGATTGAAGTCGAATCTTAACTCTGCAATGTGTATATGGCAAGCAAATTCACTGCACCCAATACGATCGTTCACTGTCACAATACTCTCGCAGCCATACGTCACGTCGATATCACAGTAGGATCACTTAATATAGCGGCTCTGTCGGCGCTCGGCAGCGGGCAGTCGGGACGGAACGACCGAGTGGACGGTAACTCAGTTAACCCGTCCGTTAACCCTGCGACAGCGCACATCGGGCTCGTAATTGTTTTACCTGAACACTCACACTTGATACTACACACACTTTTATCGTATTAACATTTTTTCAATGAAAAAATGATTCAATAAGGGGTAAAAGAAAATTCGGTAAAAGAAATATACATCTTTTGACTCAGGCTGGTTTTAGTCTTACGCCGACGGCACGCGCACCGTCAGCGCTGATGGCCGAGATATATGACTTCTAGGAAGCGTTTTTGAATTACGCGTAGCTATCAGCGCGCACGGTGGTCAGCGCTGATAGTTACGCGGTCGTACGCGTCGCGCGTCGGCCCGCGTAGCTGTCGGCGCTGACGATCGCACGAGCGCCTCTGCTTTCAGTGAGCGTTCTAGTGTCGAGCGGAGCGGACGTCGTCAGCGCATTTTGGTCGTCGTCTGTACAGTAAGGCGGTCAGCATGATACTAAATCGAGCCACGCTGAGCCTCAGCGCTGACAAACTACGCGCTGAGCTATGAGCGCTGACTGTGAGCGTGAGACTAAAATCAGCCTAAGTCTAATGAAATAAATCTGATGGATTTCTACTTAACGAATGTTTGGTATCCATACTCAGTTATTTAAATTTTGCTGCAAGCCCCCTGGTGTTGTGGATATCTATGGGCGGAGGTGATCAGTTCCCATCACATGAGTCATTTGCCCTGGAAAACTGGAATAACAATATATGCGTTTGCAATGTCAATCATGTATCTGTTTCGTTCACTCAGCGCCACATCTTAATGCCTTGAACATTACGATTGAGTAGTCTGTATGTCACGCGAGACGGCATGGGAGGTGTGTGGGCGCCGCCGGTGTAATTGAGAGTCTGTTCTAGTGTAGGGATGTGCCGAGAGCCGGAGACGTGCAGGTGAGGAGACACGCGACCTGCGGCTGATTCGATTGTCGGCTCGGAGCTGCGACACGGCCTAATTCGCTTAACACCAGACTGTCTGCAGTCTCTCAAACAACTGCCTCGTATGTCGCTGGAGCTATACTTAGCGTTTGAATAGTGTTCGGGAACTGAAAACCCCAGAAATGAAAGACATTACTTATTTATTATTACATGTAGGATATCTTTTAATATCTCATTACATATTATCTAAAACAGATTGTGGTTGCAAGAAATGTAAAGTCGTCAAGTGAGATCGAGATGAATGATAATGTTGACTGGCTTACCAATCAACGTTATCAGGACGTTAGACGATAGTGATTATTATGTCTCCAAAGTAAGCTAACTTTGTATTTAATAATCTGCGTACAGTGTGCAAGGTAATTTTTTTAAATATCATATGATAATAAATGGAGGTCCATTATTTAGTTAACAGAGTTCTCATACACGCCGATCGGTTTACATGCAAATAAAACTAATTGATTTCATCTGCATCCACGAGCACATTGCGTTGCAACGGATAGCGGATAACGGATAGCGGCCGCCAATTACAAAGTAAAACATACAACAACTCGGAGTCCTCACAAACTTTAAGTTTTCTTTCTTCCTTACTCTACTATTGATATTATCTTAAATACATTGTGCGTGAAGGGATCTCAATTTTTAAAAATTGCCATCTCATGTGAAATATTTGTTTGAAGAAAGTTTTAATAAATATGAAAATATTCTTGCTACAAAATTTATTGCCCCAGATCGTAGCTCGATATATGAGCTTACAATATAAAATCTTTATAGCTCAGTTGAGGCTTAGCTTTCAATATTAAATAGTTCCAGAGAATACTCTACAAACAAACAAACTACCTCTTAAGCTATTATTATCGCACAAATTTTCAAATATCTCCTTAGCGCCCCCATTCATTCATTTGCGAATGCAAATTCCCCACTAGATTCCATTACCATATTCTATTTAAGGTGCATTCTTAGAACTGGTTTCAATCAAAAAAAAAATACTCTTAAACATACAAACAATAAAATGAAACGGCAACCCGACCATATATTTATATCATAAAATATATTTCCGTAGCAGTTTAGTATTCCCGCGGCCGACGCGACTCGGAGCCCGAAATCAGTGAAATGGGGTTGTTTAAAATTCAGCGATCAGCCACAGAGTAAGGAAGACTTCTTTTATGGTCACTTGTAAATAGTGAGGGACGCTTTTGTCCCAAATTCGGGACACGTCCGCCGCGACGCGACGCAACATGCTTTGAATATTGCTGTTATACTATTTATAATACTTATATGTTATTTTTTGTAACTGTGCCTTTTCAAATAGTTTGTTTATTGTTGACTTCTTAATAACATTAACAATAATTATTATAATTTTAAAAAACCAGTCGGGCAGAGTCACATTGGTATTTATTATAGAAATGAATAGAATGAATGATGTATTATTTAATGACGTTCATGACATCAACAGTTCTGCCCGGCCGGCATCGGAAGCAATAAAAATTCCCCGCAAACAATTTATCATACAATCAGAATCGAATCACGTTAAACAAATTCCGTTGTTTTTGTCCAAGACAAAAATTGCGAGCTTGTAGCCGAGCGGATGTCATCGATTTGTACCTGAAGCGCTCTAACGAGTCGCCTTTCACCGCCGCGCGTTAAGGAATTCATCGGAATGATGCCACTAAATATCTCTTATTGACTGAACTGGGACTGTCGTCATGTTTTTATTTACAGTAATTATAGTAATATTTATCATATTATTAAAAAATCATATTTAAAGTTAACAACTGTACTCCAAAACTTAACATTTAAACAGTGCGTCCTTAGGATCTCGCCTAGAGCAACAATTCCAACAGGAGGTCTCTGTATGTCTGATCGACACGTGATATACGCCAGTTAACAGTTCCCGTTGTGGCTGTTCGTTAGGATTGCGAGTGAGATATAAATCGTCAAGTTTAATAGTTTAGTCATTCCGCAATCCAATTTGCTCGGAGATATTTCATGCGTCGCCCACGCGATCTCTCCGATCTAATGTTTTCGATAAATTCAGAGACTTCATCGGGCGCCGGGTTATAAATATCGCTTCGATACTTTGTACTACTCCAATATCCAATATCCTAAGCAAGGATCATCAGAAATGTTCGAATTTGGAGTCAGTCCTGAACGTCCATAGGCACAAATGACTACAGTGAGCTCCGTGAATCAAACGGGTAACCGAATACTTTATAATTACATAAATACACACACCAATATATTTGACTGAGATATTCCGTTTCTATACCTGGTGTCACCGTCTCCGTTCTCTACCTACAGCAACTCAACCGGTAAAAGATAGATCACCTTACCCGAAATTAGTTGACAATTAAATACATTTTTACAGCAATCAATTTTAATTATGGATACACCGCGAGGGTTTTTAGTAATAAACTTGGATATAATTTGTTCCAGTCTTCGAAGAGTTATTGAGTAGAAATATTTTGGTAAGGATTTATGAATAACGTCGAACGTTGTGGACAAGATGAATGGATCCTGTCGTGCGAGTGCGCGTGCGCTCCAAGTGTGCGCCCCGTGCGTACGCCCCGTGCGTGCTTCGCTCGAGTGAGATTCCTCGTGTGGTGGGGACTCAGCCCCACGAAGTCGCCAATAAATAACATACGTACATGTAAAATGAATATCCTACAGTACCCAGTCCTACAGTATTTACAGTTGAAGCCGTTGACAATGTACGAAAGCGTTGATTAAAGTCGAAGAAGAGAAAGTCGTATTTGAGGATTGAAGCCTATCGCAATGTGATAGAGGCGTAAATATACAGTTACAGAGGTATACATTTGTAAGATTGATATTTGTGATTTTAAATATACCATTTTGAGCTGGCGGTAAATATAAAATTAGACGCATTTAATATTATATTTTTATTGACGTTCATAAGTGTACATTGTGTTACCTAAATGAATAAATGATTTTTGAATTTTAATTTGAGCGAGCCTTTTAAAGTAAAAGGTATGTGATCTATACATCTATACATACATATAATAAAAGAGTAGGATCGAAATTACGCTTCACTAAATATTTTTACCAGAAATTAAGAGGGGTGATAAAAGAAGGGTAGCAGAATGCATAAATGCAATTTTTAAGATTCTTGTCTGTCTGTCTGTCTGTCCGTCTGTCTGTCTGTCTGTTTGTTCACGCTAATTTATACAATTATATTAAGCAAAGTCCAGGGCAACATATAGGCTTTGTTTCATCGAAATCGGTTGTCGGAAAAAAAAGTTATCATCATTTAAATATTATTTTAAAGGCATCATTTCAACAAATTGCAATGAAAACTAACTCGCGTTGAATTTTTTCGAATTGTCAGATGTCAATCACAGTTTGATATGTAAATGAAATAGTTTGATAATTTCGCCGTTTTCGATATATGTTCGTGGCATAGTGGATATACGGTCGTACTACGTAATTTCAGATACGAGTTCGAATCATCATTCAGGGAAATATTTTTTTGTATTTATTTTTTTATATTTTTAAAAGAACTAATATTGAAAATAGAAAATGTATTATTGAACTATTCTATTATATAAAAATGTATTTCTTATGAGATCGTTTATTTCGCATTTTCATCAATCCTTTCCTTTCCAAGGGAATTAAACAAAAATATCTGAAATTAAAAGTGATCAATTAAATGAAATAAATATAGAGATAGGTGGATATAGTATCTTCCACACTAATTAAATTTATAAAAAAATAAGTATTTGGTCAACACGGCCATACTATTTTTTTCATTCATTTTACGTTGCATTTCTCCATACCTTCATTTTATTCGTATTTAGACATTTTCTTGGCGTTTTTTCCATGTGTCGCAAGTATTTTCAAACCCCCGTACAATTTTCGTGCATATATTTGAGACGGAAAATGCATTGAATCCAATCTTCGACTGAACTCTGATTAGTGGAAAAAAGACACATATCTGCATTTTGGTGACGTAAAATTTGATTGATATGCATCTCCCTAAAGTTTCTTTAAAGTCAGGTTAATTTTTTCAATTAATGTATTTCTTTTGAATTTCAAATCATCATTTGAACCCCAACCTCAACCACCATTAAACATGTCGATAATATGATGCAAAAGCAACCGTCAATGACTATTCTGATAGCTCTTTCCGAAAAGAAATCACCAAGTACAGAGGATGGAGGATATATAATATGAAGAAAGCTTGCTCAAAAGTTCAGCATAAAGTGATCCCCACGCGAACGAAGTCGCGGGCATCAGCTAGTATACAATATACATACATATGCGATCAGGCTGATAAAATAAAATTATAAGTATAATATATTCAAATAAAGAATACAAAATCTCGTTATTTGATAGTAAGGTATTAAAATTACGGTATTAATCAATATTTAAGGTAAAACTAACATGTAGGTAGTCGTGTACAGTGAGGGTACCCAATGTATCGGCAGCTCCCGTCTCGCACCGCATTGCAGTACAACCGGCGCTCACCCCGGTATTAGGGACGCTAATGGAAGTCGGTGACCCCATCGGATCCAATATAAACACTAATATCGAGACATAATCGGTATGTATGAGCTGCAAGCGGAGATAGCAATTAGAAAGTGGGTGAGAACGGACAAGTCGGTGAAGTGATTGCAATGAATCTATCGTGAACACTCTATACGAAGCCGACGCGAGCCGGCTACGGTTATGAGTGTTTATATTCAGCTTTAATTACGGTATTTCATAGTATTTGCACTAACTTTATATTTTATGTTATCGACAGCTCGTAAAGTGATTTGCATTTAAATTTTCCTTTGATAATTTCGGTTTGTAAATAATGTAAATTTAAGGTCATTTATTTGTTTTCATGGCATAGAGTAGCTTTTGAGGTTATTTTTATAGAGAATGACTCATTTATCTTTGAAAAAAATGTCATAATTCGATGCGAGCGAAAGGAATTCATGAGATTCACGGTCAAGCGAATGTTGTCTCAGCGAGCGGCAATCTAATAAAGCCGAACACATACTCATTAGTCATTGCAGTTATTTCTGTACCGACACGATACTCCCAGTCGTGGGAAGGATCAGCGTGTAACGAGCTCCACCTGACAATGTCAACCCTCGCTCGTACCTACGGACGATTTCGGAATCTTAATTATTTCATACTAAACATTGTTTTGAATGGATCAACTAGTTAACCTTACTTACTAAGATCGACACTGTATTTGCACGATATTCCTACTTTAAGCCAGGGCATATATCCCACTAAGCCGTTAACACATCGTAGTTAATCTCGCGCACCATCGGCGCGGCGTTCCGCGTCGGTACCGGCGCAGCGCGATGTGTATCAGGCATCAGCGCGTTACGGCTTAGCCTGCAGCGCTCAGCGCTAATACTAATATATTATATCCTGATCAATTAGACTGTAATATCACTTGTATTAGCCGTCCCAAACTAATAATGAAATATATTTTTAAAGTCTGCGTAATTTAGGCACATTAATTACTCTCAAACGACAATTGCTGTTGGTTATTTGACTGCTCTATTTTCTTCTATATAAACTTATCATAACATAAGTGGCTTAGTGGTCAGTACAAAGGTTTGCAATCTGTAAGTTCAACTAGAATGGTGTCGGTTATTTAAAATGTAAACAGATATATTATATGTATGTACGAATCTGGGTGAGACTCTACGTGAAATATCGCGCCACTTAGTAATAAAAACTGCTTGGCATTTCTATGCATTGGTATACGTATATATTTTATTACGGAAACTTCACAGATCCTAAGTTATTTAGGAATTCAGTCTTCGCTCAACAGCCTGTGAAAATCCTCGCAAAATATTATATCTTGACTTATGACATATAATATCATAGAGCTCGTAGTAATATAGGCCGGAGCGACGGAACAGTCTGGAGTAGACGCGCCGCGGCTGGACCGCCGCCAACCCACCGCTTCGTCCACTTTATCATGTCTTTTAAACTTTTTCTAAACTAAAATGTGTCAATTTGACTTTAGTGCCAATTCCAGGATTCTTGAATATCGACTTTACGTATATCGATTACGTTCCACTATTAGTTCTTCGAAACAGTCCGTTTTGGTTATTGACATAGTTTTAATACTATGTCAATGGTATTGGTAGATAATGTAAATTACGATTTATAATAAACGTCAGTCTTGATGTCTTGATGTCAATCCACTATATTTCGAACTTACAATTACTTTTTTGTACCTTCTACATATAGTTACATACTTACATAATAGTACGTAGTAAGCCAGTGGGTGAAAAATAAATAGAATGTTCTTTTAATTAATTTGAGTCACAGTAATCGTTTATTTTTAAAAAGTACTCAATTTTTTTTTTAGCTGTGGTAAGTTACACATATACTTATCTTTTGATAATAAACAAAGAGTATGACAGTTATATGGTGTGGTGTGTGTGTGTGTGTGTGTCGGAGAGGGCACACGCCACACAGGCGCAGTGCGGAACTGCATTGCGTGGAGTCTGCTCGCGGTACCCGCCGGCTCCGAACTAGGTACACTACGCACCTCTTGGTGCAATAACATCACAAATGAACCAAATATAGTTACACTATATGAGATAAACCTTTTACTATCTATTTAGTTCAGTGGATATGGTTATATCGATACGTAGATACGAGTACTAAGTATGTTTGATTCTGCTCTTTATTACGATTATTGCCTTTATACGACGTATACGACAAAAATCAACTGAAGGACAAGTCTCAAGTTCTAGCCCTGCGGCCTGCAACTATCTCCTTTCAATGTTTGTTTTCATGTAGGTATGTTAGTTTTAGGAGTGTCTTTTGAGTGCATTATAGTACAATATAATAATAATATTAATAATAGTAATACAGTATAAGTATACTATAATATAAGTATATTATAGTATACTTATACTGTATTAGTTAACAACAAGTGTTGATATTTATAATTTAATATGAACCAATGAGCGTGAGCTGTACCTACTTCAAGATAGGTCGTCAATCAAAAATGTGTTCTCAATCACATACTTACATCAATTAAGTCTGTAATTCAGTGAATTCCATAACTCTCTCACTCCTGTATGTAAATAGGCAGACGAAGTAAAATAATCTTAAAAACATGTCATACCCGGTGGGATTTGAAACCGCTACGCCAAGTAAAATTTTTCTTTAATTTCATTTTACTAGGAACATAGAATACTTGTAATGCAATTAAATGAATTCTTCTCAGTATTCATTTGGTTTATAAGTCGCGATACCTTCCGAATAGATGTCTCAGCACTAAGAGCGCATAAACTCGAAGTAATTACAGCTCGAACGCTCGGGTACCGTTATCTCGCGGGCCACTTGCGACTCTAAACAACTAAACTATTGTGAACTTTAGTTCCCATATTATTGTTATTATTTACTTTTTTCGTTTAGTTTGTTCACAAACAGAATATATACAGTTCCAACATAGAACAATTGAACGTCGCTATCATCTGTCACTATATTAATTATTATTAGCAACACGCACCGGCTTCGCACGGGTGCAATGAAGATATACAATACACAAAATAGCCTTTCAAAACAAACAAATCTTTCCTCCTTATAATATTAATATATATAGATCCTTCAAAATAATAACATTCTAAATTATGTAGATCAAGTGAATGCAGTTCATATTATTAAAACTTTATAATATTAATTTCTACAATATTGATCATAAACTATGCGAATTATATAGACAACATTGCAACAACACAAAAAGCAATTACAGAGAATCGTTTAATTTAGATAAGCTATCGAACGGCAGTGCTCTGAGTTATCTAACGCGGAGGTGGTGGCGAGTGGCGACCGTCGCGTGGTCGGGTCGCGGTCGACGCGTGATGGTAGCGACTGGTAGCGAGCAGCGCTAACTGCCATTGTATATTCACATACAGCTGTGAAACCCATTCAAATAAAACGAATCTTTTATAGTTAAGTTTCTCATCGTTTTCTTTATGCTTGACTATTATTCTTTACTAGCTGCACCCGGCAGTTGCAATGCCACGTTAAATAACATGTGTTTTTTTTTCTTCGCGCGCGTATGCAGAACATCACCAAAGTTTCATCATAATGAATAGTTTAGGAGTATAAAGATGACAACCATATTTACATTGATTATTATTATTTATATAGAAGATTATCTTTACGTTAAACAAATTTCCTCAATTTTTTCGTATTTCGTACAACATGGTCCGCTACTTTTTCATTTCCTGAAATGCAAAGTCTTACTTCTATGCATTTTCTGCTGACGGCTCGCCTGATGCTAAGAGATCACCACTGCGCGTGCTGCGCGAGAGGCCGCTCTGAACCGTAGGCCGTAGCGGTCTCCTTTGATCTGTGTCGTCACACGAATCTTAATATTGTACACCCACACGCGCTCACTTTAGTTTGGATAGACATTCACTTCAAAGTGCGGCCGCTAATTATTATTAAACAGCAGATATATCTTTGTACAGTTTGAAGTTTAGGGTGTACTCGTGGACGTTTACAATCGATTGAGAGCGCTGGAGTGCCGCGTCGGGAGTCCCAACAGCGAGTACTTAAAGAATATTAATTGTGTCGGCCTCATGAATATGGAAGTGCTTAAGAACAGAGCAATTTGAAGCTAAGCGATCGCAACAAATTGTCCTGTAAATACTATGTAAAGCAGGGATTTGGGGCTGGAGGGGAATTCGCGGCCATTTACATTCTGCGGCGGTCCGCCACGCCGCGCGCTCTGCCCGCCCGCGATTGGCTCAGATGTAATGGATGTGGCATCTTGTCTTATCCGTTTTGATTGCAGTTTCCTTGTAGAAATAAATAATATTCCTATATTAAGCTATTTTATTCGTATTGCCTTTCAACAAAGCAGATGAATGAAATATTGTTTACCCTTAACCAATTGCTCAAAATAAATATACATAAAAACATTCCAAGATTATGTTGAAATTAAAAAATGTACAGGTACATCTCAGATTAAATAAGAAAAATCTAAGGAGTACATAATCAATTTAAATAAAATACTGTATACCGGATTAAAACGCGATTTATTATTTATATTGTTTAAATTATTTATCCCGACGTTTCGGATGCTTTTCAGCAACCGTGGTCGCGAGAGACTGAAAGATGACCATAAATAATTTAAACAATATAAATAATAAATCGCGTTTTAATCCGGTATACAGTATTTTATTTAAATGTGTGATACTCGCGTTAATAAAAGACAATATTAAGTACATAATCAATTTTTTCAAAGAATATTTTATCTCCCTAATAACGTTTATAAAAGCTTATCATGAATTATTGTAACGTGTACATCTCTCTGAGCCGACTTCTCGAAACAAGTCATGTTTCTACAATTTAGCATAAGTCCTCACGTTTTCACGACATAAGCTGTCGTTATCTGCCCTCGGCCGCCATTTTTCTGGCTCACTCGAGCACCGGGCCCTCTCCACATTTGCATATATTTACATCGTAATCCTTGTTACTCGGATATTATTTATAATAGACTGCGCGAAGGGAACTAATGCACTCACTAAAATAGTTTTATTGACTTTCAGAGCTTTTATGATTGATGTACATTATTTTTTGTTTGCATAAGCTTTTAGGTGATTCGCGAGTTCATCAATCTTTTGGCCTGTTAATGATGTTAGCGGTTTCTTTTTAGAAAATTCGTATATTCTCTATTCTATTTCAGTAAGTCCATCCATTGTAGAATATATGTAGTGCTGCCGCACACTACACCATTATGGGTACAGGACAGCTGCGGTGGCCGGGTCTGGTGGTCGCCCCCGGTGGCCTAATGTGGTAACACTTAGAGCAGAAGCAGACAACCACTTTCTCCGCCGCGCGACCGTGCTCAAATAACACGCCGCGGCATCCATCTCCTGTGAATTATTATCAATTGCAGCGCCGGGCCCTCCTGGGGTCAGCAAACATCAATTCATTGAGTGCGGGACGCGCTCGATCATATCTCACTAGTCAGTCACAGTCAGGTAAATACACCCGCGTACAGGATCTGAAATGTCTGTTAAACGGTAAATTTCGCGTAGACCTGAGATAAAATAAAAAATACCAATAATAAAGTTGGTTTAGAAGTCTCTGTTAATTGTTAATCTTTATAACTGCCACGCTTATGAAAGAAAATAGTTATATTACCCACATTGCACATTTCCACTTCCCATGAAAATATAGGCTGACAATTCCATTGATTTATATCATGTATTATTATTTAGTTTTGCTAATTTTTATCTTAGTTTAAAATAATACAGACGAAATTAGAATAGGACAGGAACTATATTTTACATTATAGAACTCGAGTAATATCCCTCTTTATTTCACAATAAAATAAAAACGCAATGCGTGCTACGTTGATATCTAGGAAGCAAAAAGTTCAAAGAATCCAATTCTGATTCCGATGCAAATGGATCGAAAACATCCGCATGCGAATGTGCGGATAATTCGAAAAAACGGGGAGAAGAAGAATTTCTGCAGCATTAACAGGATTCCACTCGAGCGGGGGGCTAATACCGCCCTAACGACGTCTCCATTTTACTTACGATAGATTTCAATATGAAGAAATATATTTTAAACGAAGCTGTAATGTAATAAAATTCGTAACCCCTTTTCACTTAAACCGATTATGAATGCAAGTCAGTACCGCTCTATAGAAACAATGTTTTTTGAGGTTGTAACGTAAGATCGAATAACTCAAACCACTCACACTTTCTCGCTAATCTATATTAAAACAATGTCGTGTTAGTTACACCATTTATAACTCAAGGACGGCTGCATCGATTTTAATGAATGAAAATATCAGAAAAGAAACATAAAAAATGTAGAAAATTAATTTAATAAAATAGATTCGGAACTCCGCCATCTTCAGCAATTGACAGCTCATGTCACGCACTTTTATAGATTTTTTGTTCAAATGGATGTCTACTGCAAAACAGTATAAGAGAAGTGAGAAAATAGCATAAAATTCAAATCTTAATTTTCTTTTTTCTTTTTGAAGATCTGGTAGGACTGCGTCTGTCGGGTCCGCTAGTAATTAATATAATCAAGTGTAATCAGACATTCTGTAATTTGAAGTATGTCTGCGGGGGTGCGGGGTGAGGGGGGTGCGGGTGTGCAGTATGTCAGGTATGCCGCGTCCCGTCACGCTGCGGTCACTGTGCAGTGTGTAGTGCGCCTAATGAACTGCTCACTCAAGCTCTCAGACTAATATAGCGCTACAGGCCACAACAACATCGCATCGTTTTAAACTTGTTTCTTTTGATAATTGTAACAACAAACAAAAATGCTCTCCCATTATTTTTAAAGTACTCGAAACCGACGAGCGTATATGAACGCATTGATGAAAGTGATATGCAAGGATCGGAGCGTATGGTATTCCGTGAGATTTGGCAATTGGCTCTATATATTAGTAAAACAAATATTTCTTTGAATGTGTATGATTATTTTCTTTAATTTCATGACCATATCTAATCTAAAGCTAGTCAGTATCGTGTGAAGAGAGTGGTCTACAATATGCTTCCAGTGCGAATATATAATGTTATATACATATATACATAAGTAGTCATACACGTGTTTTTAATGATATTTGAAAATACAAACTCATTTTTGTAATTAATTAAAAGTTTTAAGTCGAGATACTCAGCTTTATTCGTACATAAATGACACTGGAGAGGTTTGACGCTTTTTAAAACCCTTTTAAACTTTACATTCATAAAACTAGTATACTGTTATTGGACAGCCCTTATTACAAGGAGTGAGCGTAACTGAATATAAGCTACCGGAGTCGCGTGATGTTTGCGGTGACGTCGTGCGGTGTAATCAGTCGCGTCGCGCTGTTTGTCTGTTTGCTCGCGCGTAATAAACCCTGCAATCACTCCCTATCGTATTCATTAATAGTAATTGTACCTCCTTGAATTGGTGGGTAGCAGTCTGGCTAAGTGATTGATATTATATCATCGAGTTGTGTGGGAAAGTTGTTTTTTATCTCCAGGGTTTCTAGTGTACATACTTTTATACAGAAGTAATATCTACTACCTCTAAAATATTGTTACACAATAAACCATGTTAATATAATTTAAAATTACTACGAATAATAGTAAATTTCCTTCAGTACAAAAGAGTTCTTAAATCATATAAGCTGGGTTTGGGTGTAGCGATCGCTGAGCGGAAGTACGTACCAGTTTAGTGTGCGACGTTTTCGTATAAATGAAGCACTAATAACTCGCAGTCACAGCATTTGATTTCAGTTTGGAGTTAAGTTCGATGCCGCGAGCTGCTCTACTGAAATGTGATAACAGATTCCCGCCGACACGGACGTCACACCGACTCTACGTGTAATTATTACACGCCGCGTTTGCCTCGAGTCGAGTGTTTTTCACATACTATATAATATGTACATTTCGACTTGTCCGTAGAACAACGTTACATCTGCAAGACGCTCTATTTTACATTTGACCTTATTTTTTGGTGAAATTAACTTTATGAACCATTATTTGACTGTTATCTTCGAAAACAAGTTGTGTGTTTTAATATTTTGATTTTACTAGTAAATTATATCGGTCAGTTTAGTCGTACAAATACAAAAAGGGGACTTGGTATCATAATCATATCCGACTTTGTTCTACGGATACGTCGATTTGCATTAAGTATATTGTAAGCTATTATTTAATAAATAAATATCAACCATTCATTGACAACATTCTTCGTAGATTGACTACTTTCACATTGGGACTCATTGATATAAGATACTTTTTTTCTATTTTTTGTTTGAAGCCTGCAGCAATATCGTGAAGTAATTTTTTTCTTCGCTTCTGTACACTGTTACTTTTGAATTTCATATATGTGAATAAATTAATTTCATAAATATATACATTATGTACCTATAAATGACGGAACAGTTGTGTTGTATATTAGCTTCGAGAGAAACATCAATTACAATAACATTAAGCTTCCACCAAACTTAACAAAGTTAGTGATGTTTCGCGAGTTTGTAACTAGTAAGTGATTTATTAGTTATTAGCTTATTAGCAAGCAACCTGACGGCTTACATGTTAATTGGTGATATCTATTGAGCACGTATTTACCGGGATTACTGCCGTTTATAACTAGTGCGACACTAATTGATAAAGTTTATTTTTCTTGCCTAATTTTGAGGGAAAATTGCTGGATTGTAGTTATAGATTAATATGTTTAGTAAACATATATCCACCCTGAAAAATATATATTGCCTTACAATGCAATCATAATGATTGGTACATCGGAGAGAGCGGCGCTCCCCTTTACTATTGCAGGAGTCCTTCAAGACAGAGAGTGATAGAGCTCTACAAAATTATTCGCTTTTCCATACTTTTGTACAGTAAAACGGCAGTAATTCTGCTCTGAGAGACTCTGGTAAAGAAATAGTTCGGCCACGAAGAGGACGGGGACTGAACCCGGCGAGTCCTCACGGATGCGACGTCTGCGCTCACGAGGTTATTTGGAAGACTGATCTAGTTTTAACGACAGTTCGTTCCTTCGAATGTCATTTAGTATTTGGAAGGAACGAGACCTTGTTTGGAGACAAGGTTTTATCGCTCTTGCTCACACATTAATTAATAAGAACCTCGCTGTTTAATCACTCAATGTATTTTAACAAAATTGGCACCAAAGCGCCATGGATATTAAACCATAATGAGGTTGGTAAGTGAGACCTAGTCTATAAATTGTCGAAATTCGTTGACGACCACATGGTCCGGCGCGCGCCGCACCCGGCGGCAGTCGGAGCCGGTTGGCACCACTCCAGCTAACATTGGCTGTTTGATATCTACTGGCCGAACTGCAGTCGAGACAAGCTCGTTGTTATGATAGTCCTGCATTGTCCAAATTATCTATCCCAAAAAGTCTAAGAAACATGCAATCCAAATAAAATGATATTCCGCTGAATATGAGATCACTATTTCAGTTGACATTCTTTAAGTCATTCTTTAAGTGTACGTTAACTGTACCTACGAGGAAGAAAATTTATGAATAAATGAACATCGGAGAGGTAAAAAATGTGTCAGTCAGGCTGCCTGCAGTGAAGTGAAACAAACACGGCTTATTGTTTGAAACAATGCTTTTTATTTTCCGTAAAAAGTATACTTTATCTAATACAGCACTTTTGAATATTTACTGTAGTACAAATGCGTTACGTTGAAGTCACGCGTTGTTTAGTCTAGATGCACTGTTTAGGCTTAACGACTGAAATAAAGCTGTTCCTAGTGACCTACGAGTGTGGGAGCAACGCTCTGCTTCAGCGATCGTTATATTTCAATAAAAAAAATTAAGCCAAAGAAGTGATGTGTGTGTGGAGTCCGAAACCTAAATGAGTAGTATTCATGTGTTGTAGAAGCTTCGTTATAAACCTTGAATATCAAGTCAATCTAATCGGATGACGCCATTCACTTTGGGTTTCAAGACAACTGAGTTTGCCATTCAAACAGCAGACTGACAAACAAACTGCCGACAGGTACTACGTACCTTTCTCTCAATAGCGGTTTGTTATTATAAATCGTGCTGTGCCCCGGGCGCTGAGCTGAGCGCTCTGGGCACTGGCCTGCCTCAACATTCACCTTTACGCCGTATATGTATTTTGTAAATCTCTTGTGTCCGCCAGGTTCGACTCGCCACTCGCCCTGCATTACTTGCTAGTTTAATCAAACACAAGTCTAGTTTAGACAATCGTTTATTCCTTTTCAACTTTTACAAATACTTATACTTTTATGTCTATTTATGCTAGCACTGTTTTAACCGTATTCACTTGTTAATGCAACTGGTCGAGTTCAAGGTTCCTTTTCGTCTCCCCACTCGCCACGTTTTTTGTTTTAAAATCACCTCAAGCGGGAGAAACAGAGTTATTCGATTGGTTCGTGTTTTTGGCGGGAAATATTCTCATGCTCTGATTGGCTAACGTCATAGTCAACAGTATCAATAGATCTATTATTTTAAATATGTTTTAAAATAAAATAACCCTAACACAATATATTTATTTCTTAATATTTTCTTTAAAATTAATAACCCTAACACTAGTGTTATGTTATCTCTCAAATCTTTTCCTCTGTTTCTATGTAATGCTCACTGTTGAATCGCGGACGTCACATCGATGAATGAACTTGTCATTTTGTGAGACTACTTCGTAAAATACGTAATTAAAGTAGGTAATACTATTTTTTTTTAAAGATAATTGATAGCTTAATTTAATGAAATCTATATTGAGTATGGGCACGTACGATTCAAACTATCGATGGTAAAGCTATCAAAACACCCATCGTTATTTGAGATAAAATAGATTTTACGTCTCGGAAATAACTTAATTCTTGTATTAAACCCCGCTAAATGGCAAAATATAAAACAAGAATAAAACCACGATTTATCTAGCGGGTGGTGCGACCACACTTGACGAATTAATACGAACCGGTAATGCGAGTGTTATTACGCGCGATGAGTTATAGCGCGCCGCCCGCCGCCCGCTGCCCGCCGCACGGCAGCAGTGGTGCCTCACTACACGCGAGCTTCACTTTCCGATCGTGTGATTGAATGTTCCGTTTTGATAACACGTTTACATGCTTCATACTAAATCTCGGTACACATTTCCGTTAACACAGAAACCATTGTTTCTTTAGTACTTACGAGTCAATGAGAGTTTAGGCGATTACAGATGATTGAGGAAGTTGTTTTATAATTTACGCAAATTTGAGCTCTCAGATATTAATAATTAATAAAACAATAAAGAGGCATAATATAATTTGCATTATTATATTAAATTCCATCATGATGTGAATTTGCTGACCGTATCTTGTCTTCATTGAAATTCTAATGCCAATTCATTTAATACCCCAAATTGTTAGCAAGATAACACGAATTAAAATAATGTAACGGATTCTGTGCTGGGTGGGCGATTGTAGCGAGTGTTGCGATGTGTAGGCGGCCTTATCTATTAAGCGGTGAATACACGCGCATACAAATTGACGCATTACATACACGCACGTATGATTACGATCTTAATAGCTTTCTCAAATGAAGCTATATTGAAAATTTATCTTTAACGGAGAATATTTTGATTGTTTTATTATAGCGTGTGCTTGAAAATGTTTAATGTGAGTCATCATCATTAACTTTTATTAAGTCGGATGATTGTGCAGCTATCGAATACATATTTAAAAATTAAGGAAACAGAAATAAACCTCAAAAAACCCTAATTTAATTAAGAAATAAGTAAAGATTATTTATAATTCAAAATAACGAGGCTTTCTTAACATTAAGAAATTCTTTGTACGTAGTGTACATAAGATATAGGCCGCTTTTAATGACGAAGCTCAACATAGGGTATTTCAATCCAAGTATATCGAAACTAATTTAATTTAGAGAGGGAATGGAATCGGACATATCGGCCGATCGCGCTTCACGGCGGTTTCGCTCAACTAATTGAAAAAGTTTGTGTTGCGTCCCGCGGCCGAGGGGACGAGCGACTGCGCAGTCGCAGGCGAGCGACAGCGCGCGGCGCGCAGTGTGGACGGTGCTTTATTAAAAGCCCCTGTCACATCGTATTAGTAATACATCGGTTTTAGTGCTCGCTCGGGCTGCTTAATTGAATTTATTTTCGTTTAAGAGCATCTCATTAAACAATAGAGGAAAAAGGAAAGCGCTGTGTATTTATTTTCCCCGGACAATCGAACATCTATAGCTTTTTTGGACTTGACTATATCTTTCTAGTACCGATTTTTTAAGTGAGCCATTTTTTTTAATTTTTTGGTTCTCCGCACACTCAAGTTTCCATGCACGAATGGCGCGGCATGGTGGCTCGTTGCGAATTGAGTTCAGTTATAAAAGGGCACATGTTCACTTTTGGATCAAATTGCGTCAATTTTATTGTGACGCTTTTTTTTGCCGAGCAGCGAAATGTATAACCGATATTTTAATTTTCTTGGGTAATTATAGTATTTAACAGTAGTTTCTGCTTTATAACATATTTTTTTATGATACTTGGCAATTCCTTTTTATGAATTTCTGGCATGTGCTCATCCGATGTCTTAGAAGGGAATGACAAACAGTACTTCATATACAAAGCTATGTGTAGTGTGTACCGCACAGCGAACCGAGAATAAGTCGAGTTAAGTGGATAAAACTTGTTACTTTTACCCCAACGCCAAATATCTTAGTTCCCCCCCCCCCCTCCTCGCTGCAGCCCGCCCCGGCCCCGAAGGCTCTTTTAATGAGTAAATTGTTGTCCACTAGGAATTTAATATAGCGTGGTCCTTAAGACAACGATGTTTTGTTTAGTTTTCGGCTCCGAGTGTCGCTTAGTCTCGTTTATTAAAAAATACGCAATGTTACAACTGTAAATGACATTCATTAACGATATCTTGCTATGCAAAGACAAGTTCAAAAATGTAATGTTGCATTTTGTCATTTTTTGACCAGCTTGACTCGAATTGTATGATATAAAAATATTGATGACGATCTATCGTGTTGTTATTTTTACTGAATACTACTACTGCTAACTCATGCACTGACAACGTATTAAATACTATGTCAATTATCTGATGCTAGATTTTTTTCATTGCTTTAATATTACTTTTACTACTTACTGATTGAGTCGTAGATAATATGATATTAACGAACTCGATCAATCGAATGAAGGAACTTTATGTATCGTAAGTTATGATCGAAGGCAACTAGGAGATGCTCCGCGAAACTCCTCGCTAATAGTGCTCATAAATATCCCGAAGTTGCCGCGTGGCACGACGTACTGCGGTACATTTATATCAGAAATAGAACTATAACTCATACAAAAAGAACAATGTATTTAACTGTTCAGTTTTAGTGTCGATAAAATCGTTGGAGCGCGTGCAGCGTCGCGGACCGGAGACAGTGTTACAGGGGTGAGGAACAGCCACGTGTGCTCGAAATCGCGCGGACTGTCTGTCTGTCCGCTCAGCTTGGCATTTTAAATTTAATCCTTAAATGTTTAATACTTCGTTTAAATGTCCTATATAGACGTATCCGTAGAACAAAGTAGGATATGATTATGATAACCTTCTTCTGAAAACCAACAATTTGACGGAGCGATAATTCATATTTAATGAGATACGGAAATAGATGCTTACTCGGAAGGACGTATCGTGTTCATACTTAGTGCACTTGTGACAAATCCTCGTCCAATTAAAGCGACGGTGCGTGGCGAGGACTGCGCGCCCTGGAGACAGCGCAGTCACACACAGTCCTCGCCACGCACCACAGATGTGTCACGAGTCAACACGAAACTTGGCTGCACCTTGGCTGACAGCACCTCCGTCTCACTTAAGAACAAATAAGTAGTGTGAATTGGTAGAGATTATTATAATTAACGAGCCTAGTAACCTTGCATATCTGCAACAGAACAGTGCTTCTCCCGCCCTCGTGTCGTCGGAGCGAGGACACGCGGTCGGTCTGCCCGCGGACACGTGTCGCGTCAGGAATGCGTTTTCTCCATTTGCTTTTGTTGTCGCTCCCATTCTGATAAATAGACGACCTGCATGTGCTACGTCTTATATTGCTATGCAATTGGGAGCTATTCACGTTACATTTCTAGGACACAGAGATGTACAGCGCACTTACTGAGATCTGTTATCTTACAGAATCTGCCATTTATCTGGAAATGCTCATTTAAGATTACAAAATCAATCATTATATAAACATATTGTAATATTGTATTACTTAGAGTAAAACTAAATGATTTCCCCTCAGCGAACATTCAAGTCTGCCATGTGCTTAAGCATGGTAATTGGTACATTTTGTCCAGTGTAAAGATAGTTCATCAAAGGGTTATTTTACAAAAGTAAATAATGACTCTGGTATATTATGAGTTTGTTGACCATCGAGAGGATAGACGTGATTTTAATTAGCGGTAGGTATTTCGTATTAACAGTAATATATCTATGCGCCCTGTACCAGTACAACAGTTAAGTCGTTTAAATGTTGGTAACTCTGCATGCTCTTCTGCCAATCGCAGTTCAACGTGTTATGTCACAAAGAATATTTTAAAATATTTTAATACAAATCACTTAATAGTCTGTCAGCTTGCGGTGTGATTCTCAACAGTTGGCCACAAGTAAGGGCGGGAGCTACCGACATAACGCTCAATATTAATAGATTATGCTAATGTGTGGGCGGCTGTTCTAATGACCGTATCCTTGATGGACCCGCTGACGATCTCTGTTGTTTGTCGTTGTATGAATACGAATGAAGTGATTTTATATTTACAGTAAAATAAACGAGTATACTACGTATCCCTTATATGTATCGTATTTTTTTAATATTATAAACAAAATTTTTAATGTATGTTATGGCCGATCCAAATGTTATTTTTAATATTAAGCTGGTTAAATGGAAATGGTTTTTAGTTTATTTGATGCCGTTTAAGCTCGTTTGAATTGTCTCCAAAATATTTCCTTTCATGCTTTTTTCTGTGCTTGGCTGTTTTAATTTTTTTATTTCATTAAATTCTTGATAATAATACATAAATAATTTTTAATAATTTATTAATTGTAAAAAATATAATTTTAAATTATTTCTAGTATAAGTATTCTCATAAAATACTTGTATACCTAATAGCGAAATTTCATAAAATATGAGCAATATTCTCCGAGCTCCGGATGCACTTAAAAATCCCAGAGCTGTTGTCGGCCCATACCCCATACCCGCGCCGCACCGAGGCGGGGGCTGCTATTTCTGTGAATAATATTTACTGATATTATAAGCCCCTTTCATTAACTGCGCTAAGATAAATTTCAATTGAGTTTTCGGGAAAACAATCTGCTTGGACAAATTGAGAAGTTCGAGGGCGCATAATTTGCATAAAATAATAGCGAGCGAGAGTGGCGTAGCTCCTCCAACCCCCTCCCCCCACAGCTCCCCCCGCGCCGCTCGCGGTGTGGCCTGTGTGGCCTGTAGGGCCTGTGTGACCTGTGTGGCCTGTGCACATACGAGATCAGCACATCGGAACATGCCGACCTCGGGAAAATACATGGGATAGAAGCATAATAAATGGCTGGAAAATTCGCTATTGCATTTAGATCGTCGATGACTTTGCCCTCTTTCCTTTCAGGGAGAGGGGGGGGGATTAATAGCCTATATCTTGGCAATGTGTAAATTCGCAAGTGTTGACAAATATAAACAAAAATAGTTCTGATCCTGATACCCAATTTTCTTTCGTCAAAATATCCATATTTTTAAATTCTTGAGATAATCATAATAGCTATGGAGATAATCATAATGGATATGGAATATAGTTGTTTGCCTTTCGCCAGGCGCCACTTGTGTTGTCGCACCGCGAGACAACGAAACACCATCTAGATAATGAAAAGCGGATTTGAGCTCGTACTGGATACTGCGGCGCGGGCGGGCGGCGCGGGGGGGCGGATGTTTTCCGTTTAACACATATAAGGAAAAAACTTTACATTCATTGTAGTCTTTAGGAGTAAGGGCGACCTTTTCTTAAGCCATCATCTTTCTAAATCGTGCATTCTTTGAGGTGCGACTTCGCCCTTCTTAAAGTGGTAATGTATTTATTTATCTGCAAAGTTCTCCCCGAGCCCTGTCACCGCGACTCTTAACTTTTTGTTATGAAACCGCGACCGTTCGGGTTGTGCCCTCCAGACTCGAGCGTCACTGCGGCATCACTCTACCGACACACTTTAGTATTCTACAAACGATTTATAAATTAAACTAAGTAAGTACTTAACTTCGCTGAGAATATTCATAATTTGTTTCTGTCTAGTGTACTGACTTTTATCAACGTAACGCTGTGTATGAAGGCCATGGTGGAGATACAGTTTTGGGTTTTGTTTTACGAATTATTACCCGTACCAGACCGACATGCTTTTCAACGTGTCTAAAGCCACACCGAACCTGACAACCATAATTGTGTCCCGACTCCCGACTGCCTGGCAGGCGCGGCGGGCGCGGCGCGGGTCGCTGAACCTTTGTTCTTTATCATCTACTTAACTTACTCCAATTTGAACAATTTCCTCTGCGTCTTTTTATAAACCACATAATCGAGGCTTTCAGTCTTGAGAGATAAAATGTCTTGTAATATTTTTATTTCTAATGAGACACTTCTTGCAATTTTCAACGTACAAAGTGCTCGCTTACACAGCTTAAGTGATGTAGCCGTCGAGTGTTCACTACTGTCGGAGTTCTTTGGTAAGGACTTCGGACTGTGCTCTGCCATCAAACTGTACTTCGTGCCCCTTTGGGGTTGTCTTACCGAAACCTAAGATTGAGCTGATAATTTAAATTCAAATATTCCTTTCCAGTATTCATAGTTTTAGACGATATTTGTGTAAAATATTTTACTGTTTGTTGCATTGTTTGTGATACGAGAGTTGCACTCCTCCAGGCGACGCGCACAACGGCGTATTTCGCACGCTGAAGTGACTTCAATTCGCTCACTCGCATGAGTAATGTACTTTACGACGCAACTTACTTAAATGAGTTAAGTTTTAACTGTTTGCGCTTCCGACACTCGACACTCTTACCCCTCGGGATTTAAACGTGTCCTTTTATGTTAAGAAACTGTAAATACAAAACTATGAGACGCGATCTATGCATTTTGTCCCATGTTCCATAAAAAAGAAGTCATTAATATTTTACTATAATACATTGTATAATTATTATAATATATTCATCGTTTTTATAATACAATAATATTCTTCTACTATCACTCTTCAATAGTTATCAGTAAAACAAATTATTTATTATTAAATCATAAAACTAGTTTTTTTTTGTTGAGAAGTATTTACACAGATAACTCTCTATTGTGACACTTACATACATACATATATGTATATGTACAGTATATACAGATAAGAGAATAGATAAGGGGGTGTATTATATAGACCTAATAGTTCGTAATCTATTTCTTCTAAGTATAAATTTGAATTTTGACCTGTATATGACAAATACCTAATACATATATCAAAATAAACCTTTCTATCTATATATCCTTTAAATTGATATTCACCTTACATTTGTACAATATTTGGGATCGAGACGTGCGTGAGCTAATGAACAGTTGAAGTTGTTAGTTAGGCTGAGCGTGGAACTAACTAGATCACATTCTGCACAAACAATCTGATGTTTTATTAAGATTAAAGACAAATAATAAAATATAGAATGAATGTCTGTCCTAACAATGCCAGATTATCATATAGCTCAAAGGTTCGTAGTCGGTCCCCGACGGGGTGTCCGCTGAGGCCGGGTGAGCGCTCGTGACGCGACGGGACAACACGACGGAAGTAGAGCCTGCGACTCGACTGAGCTTAATGAACAAGTTAAAAAGTCACAACGAGGCCGCGTCGCGAATATTAATGTGAGCTTTTAATTGTTATTGTCCGCCGTAAATAAGTTAACGTCTCTGTTGAGCGCTCTCCGGGTTAGTTCGTATGCGGGCAACGGGCAGCGGGCAGCGGGCAGCGGGCAGCGGGCAGCGGGCAGCGGGACGCGGTTGCACTATTTATGACATTATTTTGCGGACTCTTCCGTTTTGTGTGATTTTACGTATTTTAAGAATGTTATTTTCATCTAAATGAAACTAAATAATTTAGTTATATGTATAGGTATAGGTTCAGTGAAATACTAACAAAAGTGGGTGTAATACTATATAATAATACCCCGCAGTGGCGCACGGCCACCAACGCTAACACTCGCTGCAGTTTTACAAGGTTGAAAAATAAGCCAAGCTGTCGTGAACCGTGCGACAAGCTTGCATTACTTTAATCCTAAAGACTTTGTTATGTTACCTGAAAACTCTGATGGATATTCCGAGTTCCGACATAACATAGCACAAATAAAACGTTTTCAACTAAAGAGCATAGCTAAGAAATAACACACATTCGTAATTTAGCGCATTTATCCCGCGGCGGGGCGCGAGCGAACGTCATTACGTGTCATATTATATAAAATTGCGAAACGCATTTAGCCCCCCGCGATCTAAGGCCCCCGCGAGGTGTAGCCCCCGCGATCAGTAGCCCCCCCGCGATCTGTAGCCTCCACCCCTTGCTCACTAGTCACGAAGAGCTACTATTTCGGAGCTAAGATGTTCACTTATCTATTAAAAAATAGTGAAACAAAAACTATTAATTGAATGTACTAGATTCAAGTATAAAAATGCCTAACGTAATTTGGAGCTGTTTTAGTAGTTTTTTTTTCTATAATCATTTTCCCTTTCCTCAAGAGACATGTGAATCCGCCGAATTTGTTGACGGAATAATAAAATAAAAATTATATGTATGTAATAAACAAAAGAATATGTTAAACATTAACGAAACATTAATTTTATAATATAGGGTGTAGTTTAGCAACTTTATACTTATAACACGATATTTGGTGTCACTTCCGTTGAACACAGCACATATGGTCGGGCGGGCGGCTGGTAGGGCGCCTCCGATCGCGCGTTGAGCACAACTCATAAAACAAAGCGCTCGCAGGATTTCGCGGCAAATCTCCCAAATTAAGTTAGACTCCCTATCGCTCTCAATGCAAATGTATGCAGACAGCCAGCAAACAACCGTCAAGTGCCTGCTCGCACTCTGAACGACGAAACATCAACCCTAGCGCCGTCGCGACAAGACGCACTTCACGTATCCCGAGCTCGCCGGCAGGTGGATGCGATTCCCCAGGGATACGCGTTATATTTGAGACGCTCTAAGTACTTCACTTCTCGTGAAAGCTTTAGGTGCATAAGTCAGTATTTGCTTTCGGTGTTAATGTTTCGGTTTTCTCGACACTTCACAAATGTTATTTTACATTTTGTAGCTTTGGGGTGATTCATTTATTGTTTGTTATTTTATGATGTGAGAATTAAATTATTAACAGTTCAAGATCTATTGAATGCCAGACTTGTTTGTTCTGTTTGTTCTCGAGCCGACATCGCTAGTATTCTTAAACATTAAAACACGCTTATAATGGGATTATAATGCAATGCTTTTGAGCTGACAACTAACAAATGTGACCGAGTAGCTATTCTACGTGAGTGCAACCGAATTTCTAATTTTGATATTTATTAGCGCTTTTTTCAAGCACTAGTCTCAACAAAGCTGCTTATTGAATTTATTTACCAGGTACCAATTTATACAAGAGATTGCAAATTGTTTTGCGCGAGTCTGTTCAGTGTCGCGATGTGCCGGGATCTGCCTGGAAGCGCCGGGAAGTATCGGGAGAGGGTCGCGTAATGAGCCGCTTGTATGCAGAGCGCGGAACCTCCCGCCTCTAGCCGCCTCCCGACCCTCGAGCCTCGATCACCAACCGACATACTCTGCGACTTTCGCTTTCCTTTTTTGACATCTTCTAATGGATACCGCACTACTGTACCTGGTATGCTTTTGCCAGTAGGGAAGATTCTGCCTTACTACGTCAAACTTAAAAAAGATGAGATTTCAAAAGCGCAGCTTAATACCAATTCACTACAGAAATGTTTGAGTTTTCTAGTGTGTGGAAGGAAATAACGATTTCAGAGTATTGTACACTGAATGCGAATGGGCATCGACATCATTGATCTGAGACGTGATAGTCGTTATGCGGACCCCCCCCCCCCCCCACACACATACTGCACACTCGCTGGAGAACACATCGTTGTCATATCTTTAACATTCGAAATCTTATAATTGATTGTTACATGGTCGGTGTTGCACCAGCTGAGTACGATCGCACTCAAACTTGTTGCACACAACACTGTAATGCAAAGGGTGAAGAAGGGAAGTGGGGTTGATAGAAAAATAATAAAATATAAGACATTGAAACAAAATCTTGACATCGCCCCCCGGAATCGTCAACATTTAGCATAACTCCAGTCTCAAGTGAATAACAGAATTCATCTCGGTACTATAACAACGAGTGCGCGAAGTGCGGAGCTCATGACAATGAGTAATTAAAATGTATGGACAATTAAAATAGCATCGATTTGCACCAAACAATACGCATATGAACCATTTCTTGTTTCGTTAGGAACCCCTAAATAATTCAGACGAATACGCTACTAAGAGAGCTATCATCAGTATGCAGGCCGTATGCTGTCGGCGCTCGTCGCAGTCCGGACGACACGCGGCGCGGCCCGTCATGTGTTATTGATGGATGAAAACCTTCGACCCCTAGGATTTCCAAACAAACAGAGTAGTTGTTTAAGCCTGAAATTGATATTGTAGTGTTACTTAATGTACATTTATTTTTATTTTAGTTGTCAAAAAGCATTAAGTGCTTGCGTGTATTTTCTTATCTAATTAACAATTAATTACACAACATCGCTACAGCTTAAATTAAATTACTTAATTCGTTCTAGTCACAATATGTTTACGGATTTTCCACTATTCTCTAACAATAAATTAGCGCTTATTTGACGTAATCAGTGTCCAATTACTCGCATTTCATATTATTGTTTTAGTTACAAGAAAGCTCGCCCCATATTTCATGCGACTAATGTTTTCATTTGCGTGAAAACTCACACTTACCCCAGTTTTACTGAGTAAAGAGAATCCCGAGCGACCGGAGAGTTATCCAGCGATTTATTTTATTAATAATGTTTAAGTAAGCGATAGATGTCGACATTTATATACACAGTACGAACTTATGTAAAAGTTGATTATAAATCGATATTTTATATATTTATTGGACATAAATAACATATCAATAGCATAAGGGCCACCCGCGACGCGGACGTTAGATTTGTTTTGATAAAGCAAATCTAAGTAGTTGACTCGCTCGGGCTGAGCCGGGCGCAGGCGCACGTCAGAAAACGCGATAACGATCACTGGTCATAGAGTAGGCCTTAATCATGCTAAATATTTATAAACTTTATTTATTAAAATTTGAAATAACATTTGTATTTTAGAAGGGTAAGAGCCTCCCTTCATCGCCAGACTGTTTGGCAAAAATGAGAATACTGTTTGAAGGTAACCTAGTATTCGTTCGTAAATACTGGTGGCGATAACCGATTCTACAGAGTGGTGGTCAAGGCACCTCAACACTCGTGTCAATTTAACTGATATCGTAAATTGTTCCAAACTACTTTGGACAAATATTACTAAAAACATAATATAACAGCTACGCACTGTGGTGTAAACACAGTACATATATTTTTTTCTTTTAAACTTGCTTGCTTACATAAAAATATTTATGTTTTACAATCAGATATAATAATAACGTAACATTGGCATGCGAATAGAGTATAGACAACTCCGTGTGAGGCTCGGGCGGGAACTTCACGCAGAGGAAACTCGCTTTGATAAGGCTTCGATTGCTCTCGGGAAGTTGCAGACAATGCACTCAAGTTGTTGTTCTTTGTTCCAGGTAAGAGCTCCGACATCCACCGTCTCCGCACTTCGCACCAAGGGCCGGTATCTTTAATACAGTAACTCATTTTCGTTTGTCATATTAATAATTTCTAAGACATTTTACTTATTATTATTTATTTATATTTAAAAAAACACGAGCACTAAACAAAAACGGTGGGCAGAATACAATATCACTCGAAACAATAATTCTATATTCTCAGCAACAGGTCAGTGTAGGCGTCGTCGTTTGAGTAGCGAGTACCTCCGAGAATGTTTAATCGTTATTTGAATATACGAGTAGTATTAATTCAAATTCAGAACAATGTGCCCGACCTGTATTTAGCTAAAGCTTAATCGAATACAATATATAATTTCGTTGCGTTAAATTTATGTGACATGCATTGTGGTGCTTGTATTGATAAATGTGAGTGCAGAGAGTGCGCGGCGGCCGGCGGAGAGCAGCCCACTCTCCGGCTCATGAATATATCCATGGGATATTGACGTATTTATTTGTCGATTTAAATGATATGGGGAATTACGGAGGCGCCGCGCGGACCACCTGTGAGATACTAATTTTAGGCTTCAATAAAAAACGAAGCCAACGAATCTCAGCACGATATCGTTATTTGAGAGAGCATTGAGAGCTCTCAGTCGCACGCACGCTCCGATACCTCATTATTTTTGCGCGGAGCAATATGTCGATGTCTAAGTTGGATGAAGAAGTGTGCGACAAAATATTCATAATATAGGTAAGAGATAAATTGTAAAAATGAAAAGTTATCGAGAATTCACGAACCCTCGAGAAAAGCCTCGAACCCTCGAACGTAAACGAGTTCCAATAAAATCACAGTTATCGTGTCGTAGTCTCAGCGACATTTGAACAGTTTAGCTTCCAGACATTTCTAAGTCAATCCGTCACGGCCGCGGCGGGACAAGTTCAGTTGGAACAGATCAGATCTGGACAGATAAGGCGAGTGCGCCGGTCGGTCGGGACTCGGCCGGAATGCCACTAGACAATGATTTCAATCACGCCGAGTGAGACAGCTCACGACAATTACCGCCTGAGATGTGCTCATAAATACACGTCTCGCGCTCGAGATAAATGCCGCTCGGAGTTATAAATCTGCTCGCGTGCTGCTGTCCGTGCTCCGCGGACTGACGGCCGCGACTGCCCCGGACCGATAGCATCGCCCGGACCCCGGCGGCCGCAACATGTGCGCCGACTCGCCCTTCACGCCTCTATCTGAGATCTCTCATAATTAATTTCACAGCAGCAGCGAGGCAAGACGTCTCGTCGCTAAATCCGTATTTGACATCTTTACATACGTATTAAAATAGACGATTCGCTCGCTCCATGCTTCGTACACTTCAGTTGGAGCATTGTAGCATATTGTATAAAAAGTCAAAAATATTGGGAAGGTCTCCGATGTAATGCTTAAGTATAGTTATTGTGATTACGCAATTTGTCTCAACATCGAGGGCGATAGCGACGGCTCCCGCGGGTCACACAGACGCGCGACGGCTCCCTCTAGGGAGGGAGAGGAAAACTGTAGTGTAAATTGGCCACGTGTATCTAACCGTGTCGACTACATTAACAGAAATATAACTCACTCACTTTCCAGATATTCCTTAGTCTTATCGTTTTTTATTGATTCCTATTTATATATGCAGGCACTTCCACATCATCTTTATAGGAGTCACATAACACCCTTGATTTGAGAACTGGCAGTAAATGTAAAATTAGAAGCATTTAATATGTATGGTTCACTTGATGGGAGGTGATACCTCAGCCACACAACATCGGTCAATGATGCGCTGTCGACCTACTTTTTACTTCTACTATAAATAAGGCGTGTACGTATATTGCCGTGCGCGGCGGGCGGACCGCGGCGGGCGGACCGCGGCAGGTGCGGGCGACACGCTTCATCTCGCGACGATTGTTATGCTAATGGCCTGATCTACGACGCGGCCGTACCACTATAATAAAGAGAGCAGGGTATGGAGTAGACGTCAACGACACGGTTTGATTAAAAAACTTTCTCGATTGCACTTGAGATCCCCGTAGAATTCGTATCGGTCATAAGTCTTGACAAATCCCAAATACAATAAGTATTATTACAAAAAAAAATATAATCTTCTTGGCTTAGAGTTGGCATATTCGATTCCCAATAGCAAATGAAGATAACTTTACAGTACTGTTCGTATTAGCAAAAGATACCTGAATCCTTGTTGCTTATTACATTAACAGATTTCATACTTATTACATACATACATACATATACAATGAGCCTCTCTACCGTAATCCTACTTATTGTCAGTTCTAATGAGCTGTGTGAACAGTTCCCAGGTGATATGTTCGTGTGTGAGACGCGAATGTGTTTAGGTTTCCGGAAACAATAACAAGACAGTGAAACAAATTTTGCAAATAGCTCAAAAACAAACAATCTTAAATTTGTTAATACCTCAGGCCATATCGAGAATCATCCCTCATTCGGAGAAAAATGTCAGCCCTGGGCGTGAAGTGCACACCTGTAGGGTTGCCAAAAAGTATTTTTGTAATATATTTCAGCCTAGTTTTTTCGATACTATTCAAGATAAATGTTTCTTATATTTATATCACAAATATCAGTATACAAATATTTGGACCTGTCAATTTTTTATAAATTAATTAATTATTTTTTTATATTTGAAGTATCGAAGTAACTTTATAAATATGACTGTCATTTATGATTATTACTGAACGTATTACATTTAATGGCAAAATGGACCTTTTACACGTTTAGCTCTGATATAAAACTTAACTGAAACACACGGGTGAAATCGAGAATTAATATTTTTCGATGATTTGAAAACACTTGGCAGCCCTAGACATTACACGTCACGTGGAGGGACGGCTCGCTATCTGTCACGACGCACGCTAATCTAATCTGTCACGTCACGTCATAAATCACAATGTATAAAAAGTGCACGTTGCTTCTCGCTAAATCATATTCTCAGTTCCCGAGAAGGAAGCGTTAATGTTATATTTCTTCATAATTGCGATTTCGAATCAAATAAAATTATTATTTATTTATTTTATTATAATTCCACGCTTAATATCTTATTATATGACCGCTGTATAAAAACTTTATTTGTTTTAAAGTCATCATGCCAGTTTATAATGTTTATACTTTATGGCTTATACTTATAACCGAAGAGCTTTTATTGGAATATGACGCTTCCTCGGAGTCTTGGGTCATAAACCGCGGAATAGCTGCAAGTGGCCAGTGGTGAGCTGGCGGGCGGCGGTCCCGGCGGGCGGCGGTCGCGGCGGGCGGCGGTCGCGGCGGGCGGCGGTCGCGGCGGGCGGCGGTCGCGGCGGGCGGCGGTCGCGGCGGGCGGCGGTCGCGGCGGGCGGCGGTCGCGGCGGGCGGCGGTCCCGGCGGGCGGCGGTCGCGGCGGGCACTCGATAGCGCCGCGCTCTCGTAACTCCGACTTTTCATTAGGATTTACTAACTCGAGCGCGTTACACGAACTCGGACGTGTCAGTTTGTCACTCGCGTCGGTTTACGAGCGCTCAATCCACGGTCGTTTTACGTTCGCGACGAGCACTGTCACTTTTATGAGCTAAACTAAAAGTAACTAGTTAAACTAAAAGTATAAATGAATGTTTACGATGCAACGAGAGGCAAACGCACACTAAACATATGCTTCTGAGTTAAGAAGAAGTAAAAAATAAATGATTTTATCGCAGAGTATTTAAACATATACATATGTATTCAAATTCAAAATCATTTATTCATTTAGGTAACACAATGTATGTAGGTATGAACGTCAGTAAAAAATACATATTAAATGCTTCTAATTTTACATTTACCGCCAGTTCTCAAATCATGGGCGTAGAACGGAAGAGAAGAACTGGCAATAACTCTTCGTCACTCTTTTTAATCGCCAATTTTTTGTTTTACAAAATATTTATAAGGCGCTGCAACCATTACACCATGTTCCACAGGACATCTTTATGTAAGTAATTAACTATAATAATAAAAAAATATAAACCAGAAAAAAAAACAAAGATTTGTCCTCTATCAGCAGTAGGCATGGTGAAATAGGAGCACGCACTTACATTCTCGTGGGAACAACACGCAAATACATAGTCGAAATAACTAATATCACCGCATACACGAATTCAAGTTCGACCTGTCACCACAAGTAGCACCCGTTCACGAGTATGACGCATGGCCAGCCATCGGCCCCCTCGCCATATTTTAGGGAGAGAGACAACCCGACGCATGGACGCCACCACAAGCAATGATATTTAAGCGAGCATGACGATCCTTGAAATGTGAACTTGGCTACATAAGAAAATAATAATAATAATACTAATTATTCTGACATAATTTCGTACCACATGGATCACGGTTTGCTCCCACTTTACATTAAAACAGTCGTGGATTTTAACGAATTCAAGTCCCTGTCAAGGCGAAGGCAGCTATCACGTAGTCGACAAAGAAACACGACAATATTTCTTCGGAATCAGAATCGGTTTCGTAAGATTTATAATAATTTGAAGTGTCCTGTATAACATTTACATATTTACCTTTTTTAAGGATAAGAAAAGGTTACAAAAGCGTGAAGCTGAGTGTGCTCGCGTGTCGAGTGTCAAGTGTCGAGTGTCGACCACTCTCGCTGACACCAGACACTCGGTCAACCCGACGCGGCTGAGCGGTGCGGGTGCTGCAAGCGAACGGTTTTACTGTAACTACACACCAACACAACTTTACATTTGAATGGACTTCAGATGATAGTGTCAGATAGATAAAATTAATTAATCATACGCAGAGACGGATCACTGGATACATTGAATGGCGTGCTTGTCTCCAAAGGAATACCTACTTTACACTTATGATTTGCGGTCAAACTGAAGTAGCTGGTATGGGGGAGCAATATGCAATACTCCACGTGTCGCGTCATTTGCGTCTTTAACCGCGGAATACTGAAACGATAATCAAAACTTGAGGACTTCTTAAAATGTCTCTGTCTTTCATTTTACCTTCGTAATGAAAGGTTTAGATATACTTTTAAGTACACCTCAATGTTGGTTCGAGAATTCGGCCATAAGACGATCGGCCAGGTGGCCTTTAGCTAGATTTTACTATAGACGAATAAGTCCGTGCTTGTAAAATTAAATATGACGATTTTCTTAGGTTTGCCCATAGTTGAAAATTGAATTATAACGCGTATCTGACACCACTCCTGCTGTAAAGTACAATCATATTATATATACATAATTTCGGGATATATAATGAATTAATCGTGGTTTTAGTACATAAAGACAACATCACCGGGCAACATAGCGGAGCGGAGACGAGCCGGCACCGGACACACCGGGTCGTGCGCGTCGCACTAATGAGACCCTTTGTACGCCGAAAAGGATCCCATAAAAACGTAAATTGTATGTAATTTGCCGCGATAGAAAATAACAACGTTTAACTTAATTGTGTTATTAAATTGCTTTTGGACTATTCTCTTTTTTCTACATATATTTTTTAAGTCAGAGTATTATACTGTAGAGATTTAATAATAAATAGCTCTTCCTTTAACATAATGTTCTACCTGCAGTGTACAGAGTAGAGTTGGGAATCGAGAACGGAATGTTCCTCGTTAACGTGTACATTTCCCACGAACACTGATCCCGACTCCCGAGGTACGGCCGGTGTCGAGAGGCGGAGGTGTAGTCCACGTGGATAATAATTTAAAGTCAGTGTTAAACAACAGATTTATTTCTAAGAACTTAAAAAAATATTCTCAATTTATCTGGAAATGGTATTCGTATTTCCGCAATCGGTCGGGAATTCCAGGTGCTTTAATTTTGTTAAATACTTTTATTTCATCAAAAGAAAGTGAACACACACTCGGTACACACGAGTACTGCGAGTTCACATTAAATAATAAGGAGATCATTTGAAAATTACTTCGGATGATGGTCATATTGTACTATTGAATAACTCAAAAAACTAAGTCTTATTTTCATGAATTCTTTATTGTATGTATGTCCAAGGCGTTTTCCTTAAATAGCTACCAGAGTTCTGCCTGTAAAGAACCCCTGAAACAGGGCTTCCCGATCGCTCGAGCTGATGAGCAATATGTTGTCGCAGTGCTCGTAATGAATAGCTCAATTTCAAAAAAGACAATATTTTCATTAATCACTCGGAGGGCGCTCGCAACAAGAAACGAGATTACTTTCTGAAGTGCGGCGCGATGACGCTTAGCGCTAACTCGATTTGTACGCAATTCCCTCCGCCGACCCTCCCCGCCCCTCCCCGGGGCACCGAGACATATTTCACCCTCGGTTTAACTCACTCATCTAAATTTAGGAGAGGGACGAGGCCGGAGTCCGTGTTCCAGGGCCTGGGGCCCGGGGCGTGTTGTGTGAAGCGTTGCTTTATCTTCTTATACTTCATGTGATTAATTTAGTTTCTATAATCGACTAACGGAGTATGTCCTCGGTAAAAGCAACGTGAGGTCGAGCGATTTAGTTAACGAACGACTATCGAAAAATTATTCGAATGGCCCATCTGTCAGTTGTATGAAAAATCATTTGGAATTTCATTCAAATTACAGCTCGACGATACGAAAACTTTTACGCAAGTCGTTTGTGCTAGGCCCTCTGTAGTGACAGTCGCTAGAGACGGCTGAGGTCTTCAAACACCGACTAAGTACGAAATCATCGATATTTAATTAAGAAGTTTTTTCAGTGATGTTCCTTCATCCCGTATCGAGAGGGAGAGGGAATGTAGTATCGTGGCCCGCGGCCCTCGTCCCCTTCGGATATCGGATTTAAGTTTATTAAAGCATAACACACGTTACCATTAAAATTAAACCAAGTACTAAAATCCTATATTTTGCAATTGATTTGTAGACAAATTATTATTATATAAGCTATAAACAATTGTTATTATAATGGGAATATCAATGTACAGGCGCGTGTTTTTCCATACGTAGTAATTCCACTTACTGTAAGTATATTGTATTATTTTACAAAGTTTGTGATATATTCGGACCCGTGCTTTCGTAGCTCGAGTATATGTATAGTATAGTAACATAATAGTTGGCGTTAATATGGGAACTTTATGATATTTCAAATCAGACAACTGTCACCTTTCAGACTGCCCCCAATCACGGTTGCTGAAAACCATCCGAAACGTCGAGATAAATAATATAAATAATAAATCGAGTTTTAATTCAGTATAAAGTATTTTATTTTAAAGTATAGTGACGTGCCATCCACATTTCGTAGCGCATTCGTAGCGACTGCCGTAGCCTGATGTCACGCGCCGCCGCGGCCGCCCGCCATCTCTCATTTGACGTTTTTATTTCAATCCCTTAGCTTTCTTATCAAATTCAAATCAATTTACTCATAATATGATTATGAATATAAATGACATCGTACGGACATATTAAAAAGATTACGGTTAAATGTCCACTGCATGAAGTTGGCAACGGTTGTCATTGAAGTCGGTTCACTAGTTCTATATTTCCCAGTCCTCTGTTAATTGGAGCGTGTCGCGGATGATGCGACAGTTTAGTGTTAATTGTAGGTGAACCGACTCCCGAGATGAAAGTGCGGCCGCGGGCGACTCCCTCCGCCCCGTACTTAGTTACTCCAGGCCGCACTATGTATACATTTTATTTAAATCCCGTTGACATAATTTAATCATTTCAAAACTATTAATTTGTGTTAGTATAATTTAGTTTTGAATTCAAAACAAATATTATATTTCTACAGAAAGGCGGCAGCGAGTGGGTTACAATAATGTATTAATCAATTGTACGGGAGGAATTTGGATACGTATTAAAACAATGACATCTCGAGTATGACTGCCCATTTATTATATAAAACATTGATTAAATATCAATATAATTAGGTTACACGTGGAACGTTTACATACACAGATATACTTATACACTACACGCCCCTTTTTCAGAGAAAAAAAAAAAATTGTAATACATTTTTTTTTCTTAATACTATACAAAATTTAACTAAAGATACACAGAAAATATAAATGCCTTAATCACAAAGTAAACTAAGAGTTATACAATTTTGTCCTATTCTTATGAATAATATCTAATTTATTATTTTTCAATATTTCTACATTAGGTGATAAATCTCTAACAACTTTATAAGGACCTGAATATAAATCATCAAACTTATTACCTACTTCATTTCTTACTAATATTAAGTCATTTGGAGAATATTTTATAGGATTTGTATATTTATCATAGTTTGTTTTTCTTTTAACCTTACTAATCAGTAAATTATCTCTTGCTTCTTTTTGTGAAAGCTGTAAACGATATTTCAGTTCACATGGATAACTTTCATAATTATATATCGGTTCTACCATATTTTTACTTAAGTTACTTGGTAGAATACACTTCTTACCAAACACTAATTCGTAAGGCATAAACTTTGTCTCTGAGTGTACTGATGTATTATATGCAAAACACCAAAATGGAAGCCAATCACTCCATGTCTCAGGATGTTTATCGCTATGTATTCTAAGAAAAGAATTTAAATGTTTGTGAGACACTTCTAATGCTCCTATACTTTGGTGGTGATATGCTGTAGAATGCAGCTGTTTAATCTGTAATAATTTACACATTTCTTGAAATGTAGATGACATAAATTCCTTACCTCTGTCAGTCGCAATCTCCTTGGGAATTCCATATCTAAGAATAAAATTATTAACTAAAGATTTTGCAACTTCGTCTGTCTTTTTGGAAACTAAAGGATATGCTTCAACGTATTTAGTAAGTTCACATTGTAAAGTGAGTATGTAAGAAAAATTATTATTATCAGTTTCTAAAGGTCCTACAAGATCTAAAAATATTTTTTCAAAAGCCGAATGAGCCGTAGTTGTAATATTCATGGGTTCTTTGATAGGTGTAGAATGTTTATGTCGTTGGCATACATCACAACGCTTTACGAAATCTTTAACATCTTTATCAATGCCGGGCCAGTAATAATATTTTTTAATATTATTTGACATCCTTCTCATACCAGCATGGCCACTACTGGGTAAAAGATGGAAATCATTTAATATAACACGCCTATCATCTTTCTCATTAACTGTTGCTACATCTTTTATAATACATATACGTGGTCCGGACCTATCTACCATTTTATCTATCTCTTCTAATAAATTACTAATAAAAACTTCATTTTCGTTTCTTTTAACTATACAAACTTCCTCAATATTTAATTCTTTACACATTTTATCTATTTCTCTCACGAATTCACCTCGTGTAATACGCGATTGAGAATCTAAAAATTTTATATAAATTGTTCTCTTACTGCCTACATAACACAATACTTCACTTTCTTGACTTATAATACCTTCTTTATTCATTTTATGATACTTTTTCTTATCAATAAATACTAACTCAACTGATTCTTTCGGTTTTATATGTGACCCTATGACTTTTGGTTGATCAGGCCAATCATCTGAGGGTACCATATCAACAGAAGAATCTCTAAGTTTCCGAGCTTGTGCACGCGTTAAAACGTTCACTACATTGTTCTGCATTTCTTTAAGTTCTTTCAACGATATCCGTGATAAAGCATCTGCAGCGTTATTATTACAACCTTTCACATATTCTACATCGAAATTATATTCTTCTAAAAGTAGCCTGAATTTCATTAATCTAGTCGATGGATCTTTCATGTTAAAAAGATAAATCAAAGGTTTATGATCTGTACGAATTTTGAAATATCGACCGTACAAGTATGGACGAAAATATTTTACCGCCCACACTATAGCTAACAGTTCCTTTTCTATTACAGGATAATTCTTTTCCGATTTATTTAGACTCCTACTAGCGAACGCTACGGGACGTCCATCTTTATTTGCTAAAATGGATCCTATCGCATAATTAGATGCGTCTGTTTCAATGATAAAATGATTGTCTTCTGAAAAATTAGGATATTGCAAAATGGGAGGAGAAATAATTTTTTCTCTGAGAGTCTCAAATGCCTGCTGACATTTTTCATCCCAAACAAAAGAAGCATTCTTTTTACTAAGTGCATTTAGAGGGTGAGCTATTTCTGCAAAATGTTGTATAAACTTTCTATAATAATTTACAAAAGCTACAAATCTCCTTACTTCATCACAAGTTTTTGGACGTGGATAATTTTTCACTGTATTTATTTTTTCAGGGTCGGGTTGAATACCCTTATTTGATATCACATGTCCAAGATACAATATTTCTTTCTTTAAAAAATCACATTTAGATGGGTTCAATTTTAAATTAACTTTCCTTAACCTCTTAAAAACGTCTTGTAAATTTTTATTATGGGTTTCTAAATTTCTACCAAAGCAAATTAAATCGTCCAAATATATTAAACATTTTTCATAAGTGAGTCCTGCTAGAGCTATATTCATCATTCTAGAAAAAGAACTTGGACTCGTCTTTAAACCCATAGGCATGCGAGTCATTTGAAACTGACCAGAAGCAAATGCTGTCAATTTACGGCTATTTTCATCTAATTTCACATTATAGTAGCCTCGGTGCAAATCTAAATGACTAAAATAAATGCTACCCGATAAAGACTCTAATATTTCTGTTATATCTGGTAAAGGGTACTTATCATCCACTATACAGTTGTTCAATTTTCTGTAATCGATAACTAATCGCCATTTTTTAGCACCTGTTGTGTCAGATTTTTTCGGTACTAATAACACAGGGCTCGACCATTCACTTTTACTTGGTTCAATTATTCCTTCCTTAACCATTTCATCTATTTGTTTTTTAACTTCATGTTTCTGAGCATGTGGTAGTCTATATTGCTTAGAAAAGAATGGTGTAGTACCTGGTTTTAAAGTTATGGTATGTGTATAAACATCAGTAGTACTTAACTTATCCCCTGGTAAATAAAAAATATCTGCATATTTGGCACATAAATTTCCTATAGATGTCTGTTCCTCGTCATTCATATGAGAAAAATTTACATAAGAGAATAACTGTTTAACTCTATCTGCCTTATTCTCTATTGTATCAAAGGAACATATGTTGTAATCGCTTAATTTATGAATATCAAAATTAAATGTTGATAAAGTTATACATTTTTCTGTGGTATTTAATATTTTAATAGGTATAACACCGTTAACAGGAGAAGCTATGGAACTAGCTAAGTAAACACCATCCTGTATCTCTGCCGAACATATTACGCACTCTTCGTCAAACTTTGTCTGAATATAATGAATAGATTCGGTTCTAGCCGAAATTTCTATTGAATTCCTATTTTGATATGTAATTGGTAAGCTAATGGTTCTATTCATACTATCCCGCAAAGTCAAAATATTTGTATCAAAATTTAAAACCGATCTAAATCTTCTTAAAAAATCTCGTCCTATGATACCATTCGACGTAATAGGCAATGTATTAAAAACATAAAACTTATGACTCATAATTAAATCATCACTACTCAATTGCAAATACACGTATCCTATTGCACGGACTTTGCCTCCTAATCCGTTTATAATAATATTCTCTTCGTATAAAGTTAAATTTTGCTCTACTATATGACTATATTTAATTGCACATAATGATGCACCAGAATCAACTAAAAAAAGAAAATAACTTGCCATTCACTGAAAAATTCGTAAAACAATCACTATCGCATGATAAAATTGTATGTTCTTTACTATTATTAGTCACGAAAAAACGTTTTAGTCATATCCGATTTTGAAGTTTGAGGCTCGTCTTTTGGCAATGAATTTATATGACGCTCGTCACTTATAACGTTAACATTAGGCTGTCGGCATATCCCTTGATTTCCTCTAGACTTACCTCTAAACTGCTGACCGCCGAAGTGACGACCTCGGGTCGTAAACCGCGGATACCATCCTCGCTGATTCCATACTCGCGGATTCCCTTGATAACCTCTTCCTTGTCCCCTAAATGGAGATCGTGAGTTGTGAGGCCGTGGGTTCGAGAAGCCTCTTCGGTTTCCTTTAAAATTAAATTTCGCACCTCTGTTATTATAATAAAAATTATTATGCATACCCATAATTTCGCCTGAACCTGACGCATTGGAGACCTCCTCATCTAGGGCCGCTTGGATCGCATCATTTAATGTGTGAAAGTTTCTGGCTGCAATTATAGTGCTGAGCCTACGATTCCGCAAGCCGTCGGCAAATTTTTTAATAGCGATATTTTCATTTAATGGCTTCAAAATATCATAATTATTTGAATTACCATTCGCTTGCGAAATTGTTATGTCCACAAATAATTCTGATAATTGTTTTCCAAAATCTGAAATAGTTAAGTTATCTTGTTTAATATTTTCTATTTTACTCGAAATTGCAGTTGCCGCTTTTCGAGGTAAAAGTTCTTTTCTCATATCGGCTATTAAAGCGTTTACACTTGAATAATTAGATTTCAACCTTAATTTTGCACCTTGAGACAATCTACTTTTCAACACAAAATTAATTAAATTATTTTTACAAACATCATTTTCCAAAAGAGAGTTATAATAATCAATATTGTCAATTAATTGTTTTGTATTAACCTCTGTATCTGTCATACAGGGCAATAAACTCAAAGCCGTCTTTAGATCAAAAGTATTCATGGTCACAATATTATTTTCACAACTTAATTCCTCAATTTGACATAAATCAACAATTTCGTTATATAACGTTAAAAATTGTTTACAAAAACTTTGTACAATAGGGATGATGACCCATCATTTCTTAACTTCAAATTATATTAATTTAACCAACATAAATATTGCGAGTACACTTTATTTACTTCACTCAATTTATTAATTAAAATATTTCCTCGCCTTCTTTTTGGGCTATTTTTATTAAATAAGTTCTTATTTCTTTTAATTCATTATATAACGACTGTAAAACAATAGCCATAACTTACCATACAAAAACTTTTTATACATTGTTTGAGTAAATATTATGTAACTTATATGCGTACAATTATTATTTTTAACATCACTAAAGTCCACTATAAATGTCCATTATATATTTTTTCTTGTAAATATGTACTTTCCTCAACCACAAACCTTATTATACGTCACTTAAACTGCACTGTAAGCACTTTTCGACATCGCGCACTTAAAATAACGCATTTTACTAAACAGCTTCAAAAAGTTTATTCGGAGCCTGCGCTTCTCTCTCGATAGGGCCGGTAACCATCGCAGGGCGTCGGAAGAAAGAATTCCTCAATGCAGCTCTATTTATTTGTCTTGATATCCATCGCATATGGCATTTTTTATAATTAATGTATGCAAGGTACAATAATCCCAGACACACACATACCAGTATAATTAGCAGCAATAGCTTGGTGGTAGATAAATGCTCTTGTATGACATCTGCTGTAGCCTGGTTTACACCTCCTGCAGCATTCTGGGCAATTACTACTTCTTGTGACTTCTGATTTCCCATTGTGAATTTTCGTTATTTCCGTACCACACAAAAATTAAAACGACTAACTCGTAAGTCCAAGTGATTACTTTTAACTTCGCCATAATTCAATAATTAATAATTGTTCAATCACATCGCAACACAAATTCGAATAAAAGTTCCACTCCTTTTATGGCACGGTGTCGGATAACCGAGACGCGCTAGCCGCTGGCAGGGTCGCCATGTACGGGAGGAATTTGGATACGTATTAAAACAATGACATCTCGAGTATGACTGCCCATTTATTATATAAAACATTGATTAAATATCAATATAATTAGGTTACACGTGGAACGTTTACATACACAGATATACTTATACACTACACAATTGAAAAATAAAATCGATACTCGGAGTTGTATTTTTACTCAAACAGCTTTTTACGTGAAAGTGATATTCAAAAATATTGAACTTACTTATATCGGGACGAAATCGATAAAAAGGTGGAACAGAAGCTGTTGGACGGTGCACGCTGATCGAGAGCTAGCGGGGGCGCGCACGTGTCACGCGACCCGGTGAGTGACGCCGTGTCACGGTCAGCGAGGTGCGTGACCGAGCGTGACGAGCCCGCGCCGCAGTCGGCCGACGATCTCGTAAATACTGCGTCTAGACACCACACATCGCCACTGCACTGTCGCCCGACATTGCAATTAAAGGCTTCTAGACTCTAGATAATGAATTAGTTATATTTTCAATAAAGCTACGTATTGCGAGTCATTCATTCGTATATTTTCTTCACAAACTGAAGTTGTGTCGTGAAGCATCCCGCCCGTCTTTAGGTGTCAGGTGTCCGTTAGTGAGAGTCGGACAATCCAGTAATGTCGCGGTCCACGTCCCGCTGAGAACTATATTACAATATCGTGTAGCGTCGTGTCATGGAGAGCGGCCGCGTCGGCCAGAGTGGCTCTCGTGACGTCACCGAGGGCTCTCCACTCCACTCCACTCCACTCAGCTCCTACGAGGGCATGCTCTACATATAATACATCATTTGAATCTTTTGTACATCGTGTTAAATGTATTGTAAGCGGTAATAAAGCATTAATTTTACCAATAAGCAAATTAATTACATTAACTTTAAATTAGTTCTCAATCTGTCTCGCGGTGGAATTTCGGAAAGTGATCTTTCCGATTCATGCAAATGATCAATGAACAAATGATCATGTGACTAGATGGATATTTCAACCTCGAACTGGTATATTGTATGCACATATCAATGAAGTGACACTTCTCGTTCCAGGTCCGCCAGGCCCTCCAGGGAAGAGGGGCAAGAAGGGGAAGAAGGGAGACACCGGGGAGCCCGGCCCGCCGGTGAGCACGCTACTTTATTAAATAACATGAGCCGTGTTATAAAGTCAAAACAGGCTGGTGAACAGGAATACATCCTATTTAAACTAATGTTATATAAAATAATGTATATTACATTATGTCACGTAACACCTCACGACCGCTTATTATTATTTGATATTATTTGCGCTTCCATTAATTTATTAATTTAATTTTCAGGGGTTAATGGGCGCGCCGGGCAAGAACGGATTTCCGGTATTTTTTTTATTTTACTATACTTTTTTTTTATTTTACTTTACTTTCTTTTTTTTACATCCTTCTTTAAATACAATCTATTAAAGTTGCTATCGAGGTTAACATAATCATATAACTCGAGTTAAAATAACATATCAATACGTCATCAAAATACTATTATAACTATGCACCATCAGTGTACTATAACTTCTATTACTGTTTCATTGTTTTTCATACTCTTACATGTTATGTCTAAATAAAAGTATATAATTAATGTTTTTCATATTTAAGTATATCGACGACGCTAACAGTTTTCTTGTTTTCCGTTCTGAACTATTTTCGATTACTCAAATCACTACACATTCGTTTTTGAAGTAGTTATATAAAACAAGTAACAAGATACGGAGACCTCGCTGCGCTGTGAGTGAGAGCTGTCTCTCGTACAAGCCCAAGTCATATTACCTAGGTCTCTAGGATGAGGTACCACGTATTCAGTCCCTGTTCTTGCACGAAAGTATGTCTAACTTGTAACACCATACAACACGATGTACACACGGTCAGGTGCTCCGGTAGGTGCCGGGGTACCAGGGTCGCTCAGTTGTCAGTAAAACGGTATTCGGTTTCAGGGGAGCAAGGGCGAGAAGGGCGAACGCGGCTTCATGGTAAGCGCCGGTCGCGACCGGACCCTGCCTGCTTCCCGCACGCCCCTCTGCTAGCCCCACTGCTAGCCCCTCTGCTAGCCCCCGCGACCCAATCTCCTCACTGATCCATGCAGTTATTCTCTGCAACTACTCCTCAGTAGAATCGTCATAGCGACACAGTGTTTGAATTTTCAATAACTCAAATATCCGTAGTCCAGAGTAGTATGAATCAGCTGTACTTTGACTGACCACAACAATTCTATTAGCCGAGTAGTTGCGAAGAATGTGCCACAGAAACCTCGTAGTGTGACTTCCAGTAGCAGATCCGATACCCTAATCTACTAATACTCACTCATTTTAATTGTGGTGATTTCGGGAGGCTTCCTATTTAGTTGTACCTATATGCATCTTGTCATTATTAATTGGTTAACTGACTTATCTCAAATAGTGGGATATGAACATTGAGCTCACGAATATAGTAGAATTCACTTCGTATTCTATATGTTTAGACTTAACAGGATGCTATTTATTATGTAGTTTCTTATTTATACATAATCAGACACACTAACCCCGTTTGCTGTTTGATATCTCTCCGAGGGTATCAAGACATCCATAACATATGCTAGAAGGGACTTGACAAAAGATTCTTCCCTATTTTGGCGGTCTAATTAACTGTAGCGCAGTGCTCTGTATTTGACTAACTGTAGCGTAGTGGTGTGTTTGAACGATAACGTAGCGCGGACTAATTCCTCATTTGTACATATTTAGCCATGTAATGCAATTCTCACATCCATAATAATAGTTTATAATTTGTTTTAATTTCAGGGTCCAATAGGTTTAGACGGGCCAAAAGGGGACGCGGTGAGTATTTCTATTCGTGATTTTAAAAATAATATAACCTTAAGGATATGAATAATCATTCAAGATTTTAAACTACATAGTATGTTGTGAAATCTGACTACGACCTCGTTTGTTTTAAAAAGCGAGCCTATAATATTTTAAAAGGCCGATACAACATCAAAGGCATCCAAGTATCAGATGTGCACGGGTGATTACTTATCATCAGGTAACACACCTACTCGGTTGTTCGCTCTGTTATAAAAAAAAACATAAGGAGGTTAGTTGTCGTTGAGCTTATGGTAGCAGGCTGCAGAGTAACATAAGGCGTGTGTCGCAGGGCCGGCCCGGGGACAAGGGCCAGAAGGGCGACCACGGCAGCCCGGGGTTCGACGTGTTCGCCGCGGTCAAGGTCAGTCACTAAATCATTTTTACTATACCGTTAGCAAGAAATACAAGTATTTATTGAAATAAATAAACACTAAACACTAAATTTATTGATTATAATACTATACTTAAAAAAATAAGTAGCCTATGTTACTCGCTGATAATGTAACTTTCTATTTGTGAAAGAATTTTTAAAATTGTTCACGTAGTTTTTGAGTTAAATCGTAACACACCTACAAACAAATATTTCCTCTTTTTAATATTAGATCCAGACCTCTACATGCCGACGGGGTCCCGCAAACTGTAGAGTTAAACGTCCGTCGGAATAAGTGATGCAATCAATAATTCGCCTTTTGTTAATTGAAAAAAAATATTTTTATTAAAATGTGTATTACTATAAAAATCTTTAAATAAAATAACTTTTCAGTAAATAATTCGTTTCGGAAAACGTGGTCACGGGCAGACTGAAAGGTGTCAGTTTCACAACTTTGTGAAAATTCAAATCAGACAGCTGTCACCTTTCCGTCTACCCGTGGCCACGGTTGCTGAAAAGCATCCGAAACGTCGGGATAAATAATATAAACAATGGGATTAATAATATGTATAAATCATAAATCGGTTTTAATTCAGTAAAAGTTATTTTATTTAAACGTGTGATACTCGCGTTGATAAAAGACAATATGTCTATACGAACCTCTTTACAGAATTATTTGAACATTACATAAGTTTCCATTCATAACAGTAGCGCAGTCAAAATCTCAACTAGCAATTCAGAAAACTAATCAATATAAATACAAATCTATGTAAGTATTTTCTCCTCTAAACACTCCTAAACTATTCATCCGATTATGATGAAGCTTTGGTGAGTTGTTCTGCAAACGCTCGAGAAGGTTCCTGGCCCCACTTTTTTTACATTACTTGGTATTGCAACGCGATCCGAGCACAGCTAGAGAATAATCCGTTGTTCTGTTGTTCCGTCGCGGGACGCAGGGCGTCAAGCGGTCGGTGGACAGCTACAAGATGAGTCCGTACACCACGGCCGAGATCATCGCTGTGAAGGTACCCTCGCGGGACACTTGTTTTGTTCTATCGGTTGCCAATCGACGACCAGCTTCACAAATTATGTTGCGCTTCTTACTGTATTGTCGTAGGTTATCCTCCACCTATTAGTAGTGTAGTAGTGTAGAGTATATGGTATGTTTGCTTTCTGGTATACTTACACTGATTAGTTTAAAGATCCGAAAAAAGTATACGAAAAAGCATAGATACCGTCACTGGGCATGTGGGCGTGCAGCGTGCGGCGTGTGTATGTGTAGCGTGTCTGTGTGCGTAGGGGCTGCAGGCGGCCGGACACAACATCTCCGCGCAGTCCGTCATACAACTCAAGGTGAGCGCTTTGTGCGGGTACCGCCAGCGACCACTCTCACTTACCACTTCTAAACTCCGCATGTGCGAGTCACCACAGCGACTGCAACACCGCATGCCATTTATATGTTGTTAATTTTAAATTCACTTTAATGTAACTTATAAAACCTGATATCTGTTATCATGTCATCAACAAAATATGACCAACATATATCCTGATATGTGTTGGTCATATTTTGTTAGTACGGCATTGCATGTTACAAAACTGTGTTATATCATAATATCTGAATCTCTAAGAAATAAGCATAAATGGCAATAATTAGCAACAAAAAATTAAAAAAATAGCAAATACAATTTAGATTTAATGTTTTTTATAAAAATTGTAGGCGCTCTGGAGTAAGAGTGATTATTATTAAGTATAAAGTCAAAAAGCATGCTTATTACAAAGCTAACACGCGCTCGCCACTTTGTACCCTAATTTTACTAACCTTTTATGTTTTTTGCAAATAAATATTTTTAATTCTAATGTAAAAGCGAGCTAGTTAGACTTCATTTTTGTGTATAGTTCTAATAACAAGCCTGATATGTAGGGTGAGCCTGGAGAGCCGGGCCCGCCCGGGGCGCCGGGGCCCGCCGGGGCGGACGGCGGGGCGGGCGCGGAGGGGCGCGTGGGGCCGCCCGGGGCGCCAGGGCCCGCGGGACCCGCCGGGCCGGCCGGGCCGCCCGGACCCATCGGACCCGTCGGACCACCGGGACCCATAGGACATAAGGTAAATCTCTTTGTTCATCCATAAATTTAAAAAAATATTGTTATCTAAAAACGGTTATTTGTACAATAAAGTATCTACGTGCTACTCGAGTAACGCTCGGCGCCGATGTGTTTCAGGGCGAGCGAGGGGACAAGGGTGAGCGAGGGTACACGACGACGCTGAAGGGCGACGCGTTCCCCACCGGCATCATCGAGGGACCGCCCGGCCCGCCCGGCCCGCCCGGTAACCGCCCCCCCTAGACCTAGCCCCCCCCTAGACCTAGCCCCCCACTAGACCTAGCCCCCCCGGCTGCGGCCGTCACCACGCGTGGCTGCGATCACTGACGCTAAAACTAAGAATGGGTTAATTTTGTAAGCGCTTACTAAATGCGGTGGTGTTGTGGCTTCGCAGTAGCTGTTAACAAACTAATTCAAATTTTGATTACTTAGCGGTTAAGTTATTATAAAGGGTAAGCTTTTACATGTTGAGTAGGTATTACCTATTATCAGGTTTGAAAGCGTAGTAGACATCTTTAGCCGTGGCAGCAATATAACAGAAACAACAGTCGATTACCAAGCGCTGTACTCACTTGATCGAGTATAAATAAAGTAGTAGGTTTGAGTAATAACGCCTTACGTGTTGAGATGTAGCAAGTAGTGCAAGTTAGTGTGTAGTGTGTTGGCGGCGTAGTGTAGTAGAGTGTGGTGTGTTGAAGGGGCTGAAGGCGCGCGCGGCGAGCGGGGAGCGACCGGCGCCCCGGGCCCGCCCGGCGAGCGGGGCGCGCGGGGCAAGCGCGGCAAGCGGGTAACACGCTCACCGCGCTCACCACGCACACAGTACACACGCACACGAACACACCATTCGAATACAACTAGTGTTGTCAATGTAATCACACAATTTCAGGAGTTGGAACATCCTCATAAACTGTTAATACTTAATATGACCATATTATTCGCGTACTTACATTATTATACTCTATACTATGAATCATTTGAAATTTTAACAAAGAGCATACGCTAAGATTATAGCTATTGTCTAAAGATTTATATTATTTGAAATCGAATCAAGTGAAACACTGGTCCTGTAGCATTCGAGTACTGGCAACACTATACAAATACACAGACACACACCTGCCACCTGCCCACTGGCACTGCCCATTCTGCCCGCGCGTAGCACGGTCGTGTTTCCTCCGATCAGAGAGATTGTGGTCACTTTCAACTGTCCCAACTGTCGTCTCCTCTTTTTCTTCTCTCATCTAGGAATGTCACATTACTTGTCGATGTTTCAAGACTTGGTGATTATGTAGTGTCGTGAATGCTTTATATAATACAATTGTCGCACGCGCACGTCGCATGCCCGCTGCTGCCCGCTGCTTGCCTGCTGCTGCCCGCTGCTGCCCGCTGCATGCGCCTGCTGCTCGTGTCCGCTAACGGTTTGTTCACGCGTAGACATGTAGATGTGTGGTTGTGTGGGTGCGGCCCGCGACCGGCCCGCCCGGACCGAAACCCGAGCACCGCGTCGACGCTGCACCACCTGATCCATAAAGGTAATTTATTTGACGTACTTCGGTCCACATATCTACATATAACTTTATACATTAAATAAACCGAATTCAATTATTAAGTAAGTAGTAAACATTTTTTAAATTGTAAACTCGGCTAATAGCCAGACTTTATTGAAAAATTTACATTACATCCTTCGATCAATAAAATTACAACTATTTATACAGTTGTGTCTACGAAAAGCGAATGCTCGGACAACGTGAGTTGAATCGGACTGCTCTCGCAGGACACGTTGTTCACGTATAACACAGGTCACCCGATGGAGTCGCAGCTAATCATAACATGTCGGTTGTGTGTAGGTGTGTCCGGCGCGGAGGGCCCCCGCGGCCCGCCCGGGCTGGACGGCCGGCCCGGCGACCCCGGCGTGCCCGGCCCGCCCGGCAAGCCGGTATGTACACACACTCACACACACACACTACCTTTGCTTTCAAACAAACATAAACTATAAACGATGTTAATTTGACGGGCTCTGTGACGCGTTTGGTAGAACAACTACCTGCCGTGCGCTCCGATGGGTCGTGAGTTTGTACCTCACCGGGACGACTTGTTTATAATATTCTGTAAGCATCTCTTCCGAACGTCTGGTAACTTGAACAGGTGGGAGGAATGTCAAAATTTCGACCGGGTAACGAATCACCGTTCTTAAATGGAAAACCTGTGAAGTAGTTTTGGTAAAAAAATAAAAAATAGATCGACAGCGCATCATTAACTGATGTTCTGTGGCTGAGGTATCACCTACCATCGAGTGGACTTTATGCTCGTCTGTCGATATCTAACATAAAAAAAACATTGCAGGGCGAATTGGGCCCTAAGGGTGAGAAAGGCGACTACGGTGACATGGGCTCGCCGGGCATGCTGGGCGCGCCCGGCCTGCCCGGCCCGCCCGGCTACCCGGGCCTGAAGGGCGAGAAGGGCGACAAGGGCGACTCGGTGAGCACACTGTAGTGGACACACTTGTCGTTGCAGAATCTGTTCTATATCAATAGAATAGACGACAATGTACATAGTACTACATACTATATAATATATTAAACAGCAAAAAATGTTTAACTAAAGACGAATTATTATTTTACTAGCATGGTTCTCAAAATAAGTTTTCTTCGTAATATATACTACACAACACCCTATACTTATAAACCAAAAACCTGTTGAATATGAGCCTGATCAGTCGTGTAAACCTTTCAAACAATCCAAGGATGTTGCCACTACCCTCACTTTATATTTTTGAAGTCGCTGTATTTGTCCACAAAAATAGGAATCTATATAAATGTGTACATAGTGATAGAGTAAGAGATCCACAAAAACTTATATACAAAGAAATTCTTAGAACGGACAAATACAGTAAAAGTTGTATATGTTTAAGCGTGAAAATTTATAATAAAATACCTAGACTTATAGAAATACTTAACATGACCCAATTTAAGATAAAAATACGATTGTGGCTTAGTTATTATAATTTTTATGACGTTAATGAATTTCTTAATTATAAACTTTTATAAAGACAATTTAGAATATTTGCATGCTATACATGTTTAAATAGCAAAACATGCGCACTGTATAAATTATTTTTCTAACAACTGTATACCATGTTTTAAAGGAAATAAATGAATTTATTATTATGTTGAGAATCATATCTACCTCGGGAAACAAATTTAATTTAGTAAATCAAGACATACCGACGAACTTGACCGGAGAATTAACACGACCTGTAAGAAATATTGGAATTGCAAAGAAATATAAAAATTGAAACTTATAGAATATACGTACCTACATGTTAATAAAACAAAAATAACTAACAGACTGACAATCGCAAAAAAAACATTTCATTAAAATAACACAATATGTTTATTCCTATATTCTATGTTTGTAAATGCGGTTCGATGCGGTGTGATGCGGTGCGGTGCGATGCGGTGCGATGCGGTGCGATGCGATGCGGTGTGATGCGGTGGGACTCGACAGAAGTACAGGAAGCTCCGACGAAGACAAGTAACTATCTAGTCTTTATTATTTTGATTATGAATTTTACTTAATATTTTTATCATTACGTAATGCTATAGGTTTCTGTTCGGATTTCGAGAACTGTTAATCTTTATGCCCACCGTTGAACTTGCAGGGGGATGGCACCGGCTACGAGCTGTACGGACATGAAATCGTAAGTTCCTCTTTAATTCACTTTTTTTTTTTTTTTTATTTCTTTAACCGAATGACTTCATATATCATAACTATGTTTTCTATTATTATGCTTAACCTGTACTAACGGAATCAGTCTTCTTTTTCAGGTAAACATATTTACTATGCAAGTAGACCGCTGATACTAACATTAAAAATATATATTTTCATGCTGGGCGCAAGAGCAACAACATACTGCAATATACAACTAGAATCATATAGCTAATGATAACTGATATATCACTTTTGGAGAAGTCATTTCAGTCAGGGCATGTCTAATTTCAGATGATGGGTCCCCCGGGAGCGCCGGGCGTGGCGGGGCCCCCGGGCGTGGCGGGGCCTCCGGGCATCAAGGGGGACAAGGGAGACCCCGGAATTCGTGGGAAAGCGGTTAGTCCCTTACGCCATTTTTTTTCTCTATCACTTAATGTATCAGAGTACAGCTGAATCTACTTCGATTACAGCTAGAGTCATATTATTAGTGTTTATCCCGTCGTTTTGAATACAGCAAGCTCGGTGAAAGGTGTCAGCTGTCCAAATGGGAATTTAAAAAACCTGTACAATAACGCTATGTCGTTGGAGAGGGTATATGCTGTTATTCTCTTTATATTGGATACCGGCTAACCGTTTCAAACTCAAACTCTTTAAAAGTTTCCCTTTTTCTTAAAAATAATCACTTTCTTTCCCCTTTTTTCATAATAATAACAGAAAAAAAAACAAAACTGTAATATTAAGCTAACATCAATTTAAGCGTTTAAATAAAATACTGTATACCGGATTAAAACGTGATTTATTATTTATATTGTTATAATTATTTATCCCGACGTTTCGGATGCTTTTCAGCAACCGTGGTCGCGGGAGACAGAAGGATGACAGTTCTCTGATTTTTGAAATGTCACAAAGTTGCCATATTCAATTCAATTCAATTCAAAGATAATTTATTAATTTAAATAAAATACTGTATACCGGATTTAAACACGATTTATTATTTATATTGTTTAAATTATTTATCCCGACGTTTCGCGTTTTAATCCGGTATACAGTATTTTATTTAAATGTGTGATACTCGCGTTAATAAAAGACAATATTATAATTTATTAATTTAGGTTACACAATGTACACTTATAAACACAATATAAACGTCAATAAAAAAAATTACATATTAAATGCTTCTAGTTTTACATTTACTACCAGTTCACAAATCAAGGGCGTAGAGCGGACGAGAAGAACTGGCAAGAAACTCGCTTTTTGTTTTTGTTTTACAAATGTTCGGACTTGAATTCGTGTATGCGGTGATATTAGTTATTTCGACTATGTGTTTGCGTGTTGTTCCCACGAGAATGTAAGTGAGTGCTCCTATTTCACCATATTTACTGCTGATAGAGGACAAATCTTTGTTTTTTATTTTATTTTTTCGTTTATATATGTATATATTTTTAATTATTATAGTTAATTACTTAAAGATGTAATGTGGAACATGGTGTAATGGTTAGCTCCTTACAAAAATTTTGTAAAACGAAAAACTTGGCGATTAAAAAGAGTGACGAAGAGTTTCTTGCCAGTTCTTCTCTTCCGTTCTACGCCCTTGATTTGAGAACTGGCGGTAAATGTAAAATTAGAAGCATTTAATATGTATTTTTTATTGACGTTCATAAGTGTACATTATGTTACCTAAATTAATAAATGATTTGAATTTGAATTGAATTTGTAAGGAGCTGCAACCATTACTTATTAACGCCATTTATTGTAATTTTCTATATTATGACAATATTGACTAACGGTGTCCTCTTGTAGCATTTAATATGTATTTTTTTTTTATTGATGTTCATAAGTTCATTATAATCGTGAGTCCATCTCTAATCGCAAGAGTGAACACTCATACCTTTCAGCGACCACGTTAAAAGCTTAGGAATTTTCCTGGATCAGACTCTGTCATGGACACATCAGATCCAGGAACTGAGTAAAAAGCTATTTGCTGCTGCTGGTTCACTCAGGCGCTTAAGAAACTTTCTTCCTTTTCCAACCAGAATTTCACTTACGAAATCCCTTCTCCTTCCTCTATTAGATTATGCCGATGTTACTTATGTAAATCTCACTGAAGAACAATTAAACAGACTTGAGCGCCTGCAAAATTTCTGCATACGTTTCATTTTCGGACTCAGGAAATTTGATCACATAACAGAGTTTCGTACAAAACTTAAATGGCTACCTATCCGCCTTCGCCGGGATGCTCACATCCTACATCTCCTGTATCGTGTACTCTTCAACCCTAAAACGCCTCATTACCTTAAGGAAAGATTTGAGTTCAGAGACTATCATGACAGACCCGTAAGATCTACGGAGCTCATACGGTTTGAATTGCCAAAGCACCAGACTTCATACTACGAGCAGTCGTTTACGGTCCAGGCAATCAAGCTTTGGAATGCTCTGCCACTTGCCCTGATGAAAGCTAACTCTTTAGATATATTTAGGAATATGCTTTTGAATTATCTTTTCTCTACAAATAATTTGTAATAGTATGTGTATATGTGTATGTATATGTATAGTTGCATAATATGCGTGTATGTATGTATGAATATAATTCAGGTTTTCTTATTAGTATTACTTTTTTTCTTTCTTTTTTTTGCACTACCTATTTCTTCTCTTGTGTCTCACTTGTACCATACGGCTGCCTGGAAGAAATCGCTACTTAGCGATAAGGCCGCCAGTTGTACTTGTATTTCTAGTGCAATAAAGTTTTAAATAAATAAATAAAATAATAAGTGTACATTGTGTTACCTAAATTAATAAATTATTTTTGAATTGAATTGAATTGAATATGGCAACTTTGTGACATTTCAAAAATCAGACAACTGTCATCTTTCTGTCTTCACACTGTCTTCTGTCTTCACGGTTGCTGAAAAGCATCCGAAACGTCGGGATAAATATTTTTACTATTTAATAATTTAATCATTAATTGCGTTTTAATCCGGTATACAGTATTTTATTTAAATGTGTGATACTCGCGTTAATATAAGACAATTTAACAATTTAAGCGATTCGACTTCAAGTAAAATTGGTTTATGAAAGCTAAATATGTGATGTCTGAAGTTGAACAAAGTTGCTTGCTAAATAAATGAATTTTATTGATTATAAAAATGGGAAATAAAACCAAGAACAGAAACTTTTTTAAAGAAAATTATGCAGCAAGCAGTAGAATGCAACGAGCATAGTAGGGCGAAATCAGAGTTTTCACTTAGGTATTACATCCCCTTAAACCTTAAACTATGTTTAAAATTAAATTATATTTATTAGTATGGTTGACATGACGTGTTAGTTTTCACTTCACATGAGCTTGCTTCACGCTTTTGAGTAATTGCTAAATATGTGAGAAGCGAACTCATAATGTGAGAGAGGACGCGCGTCTGAGCGTCTCATCAGGCCGTCATCAACTACACTCGGACACTTATTTCTTCGGACACTTTGATTAAATAACTCTTAGAATATATAGAATTAGATGTTTTTGAATGAATTGTTAAAAAAGTTCTAATAGTCAACTTGTATATTTCAGGGAGACAGTGGTGAGAAAGGAGATCCGGGACCGATGGGCCTTCCGGTTAGTACCTCTTTTTTTTTTTTTAAATCGAGGTGAAATGCAGTTTACGCACCCGCTGCGTCGGGGTAGTGCAAGGACGCAGGGAGTGTGGGACTCACCCTACCAGTCTGCCTGTATGGGCCCTCTGCTCCAGGCAGCTGGGTCACTGGGAGCTACCCACTAAAACCCCTCACCCCTCAAGCCGCCATAATGGGGCCCACGGGATCGCGATAGCATACTACCGCGAGCCCCGGCGGTCAGGCCAAACGGCCCCCTCCTCGTCCCGCTTGTGCATCCTTCCCATGCTCAACATGGGAGGAGTCCGCGGGACCCACCACTCGCCGTCCTTGCAGACCGGCCAACCCCCGTGCCGAAGCACCACTACGAATCCGGCGCCACCTCTAGCGCATGGCACTCCTTCGCGTACACCTCACGCAGAAGGAAGCCACGGAGCCGCTCTCCTCTCGGGCCGTTTCACAGTATAAGGACCGAAGGTACGGCCCAAACCTTCCACCAGCCTTGGAGGCCGGTCATCCTACGTGCCGAAGCACCCCTGAGCCCCGGTCCCCTCAAAGACGCCAAGCGCCCTGCCACTTCCGACGTTCCTTCTTAAGAAAGAGGGGTACTGGAAGCGGCCCCACTCGGTCCAATTAGCTTCACCAGGGTACTGACTTGCAACCCGGCTACTAAGCCCCGACAAGGCTTGAATCCATGGAGGGTCCGGTTAGTACCTCTTGTTGAACCTAGCTTAAGTGACCAGGCTTCACTTATCGTCGTACGGACTCGGGCGAGCGACCGTAAGCGTAAAGCGTCAGTTTAAAATGTGTCAAGTCTCGCTAGACGCGTAAGAAATTTATTGTTTTACAAAATATTTGTATTAAGTAATTAATAATTAAAGAAAAGAACAGAATAAAAGTCGGTCCATAAAAGCGATAATTTGCGTCAGGGACTGAATACCGGTTAATTTAGTATGGGAGTTATACCGGTATAGTAAAGGTTTTTGTTAATATTCTTTCGTTTTTAAATACTGTGGTAAGTTTAGTGTGTATTACACTTTAAAACTCATATCATGGTATCTCAATCAGACATGTATTTTGGAAAATAAAAATTAACCGGTTTCAGTCCCTGATTTGCGTTTTATTTAATAGAATGTAATGTGCCCGTTTCCGTGCATTATTGAGCAAAATATATTTATAATGTTCCAGGGTCCGGTTGGTCTCCCAGGCGAGCCGGGTGAGCCGGGCGAGCCGGGGCAGCCCGGGCGGCACGGGGAGCCCGGCCCGCGGGTGAGTGACCCGGGCACGCGCCCGCGCGACACGAACACGACAGACACTCATGTAGTTCCCTCCCGAAAACCTTACTAAAACTTGAATAATAATAAGCCACTAACTGTTGCGTAACACATAACACGAGCATGCTGATCCTTAGACCGTTGTGCGAATAGATCTCAATATTGAGTGCTTTTAGGATAGCTCTCATAATAAAGTAGATTAATTTTTTAAGTAACTTTACCTGCAGGACGCAAAGTCTTAGCGAGACGAAGTTTATTGACTGACCTCACTGGACACTGACGTCTCATAGATCTTCATACGATTTGAAACACGTCCAAGGTAACATACCTATTGTGTATACTAGTCGCAGAACGGTCATTGGTGGTAGGGCGTAGTTTGTTGTATTTGGACCCTGGACATGGGGCGGTGTGAACTAACCGGTGTGGTGTGTGTGCGCTGCGCAGGAGAGCAGCTGGTCGCAACACTTCGCCTTCACGTAGTATCGCCGCGCCACGTCGCGCCACCCCGCGCCACGACGCGATACTCCGTGCCACCTCGTGCTACTCCGTACCACCTCGTGCTACTCCATACCACCTCGTGCTACTCCGTACCACCTCGCGCCATTCCGCGTCTCGAACACTTCGCGCCGCATTCTTCTGTAAATTGTAATATATTTGTATCTAGCTTATTGGATCCTGTGTAAAATGTTACCGTCTAGAGTTAAGTGTTATTGACTTTGTATAAATACAATATTATTTTTACACAAGACCTCGAACTCTATGAAACGTCGCAAGCTTTGTTCCAAGGTGTTACCAGTGTTTGTATAAATATCTTAAACTACCTATATTTTACATTAAGGTAAATTAAGACGCTTCAAATGTTTAATAGATAATATTATGTGACAAGGACCGATTCAATAAGATTAATATCAAATTATTTTTATTTATATACTAGATAAATATTTTTGTCGACGTAATCAGTTGTTATTTATTTACACTACATTATTGTTAGCGCCACTAATACCGATTGCGGCACTAGGACCGTTATCACCACTAGTACCGATTGCGGCACTAGGACCGCTATCACTACTAGTACTGATTGCGGCACTAGGACCGTTAGCACCACTAGTGCTGGTTGCGGCACTAGGACCGTTATCACCACTAGTACCGATTGCGGCACTAGGACCGCTATCACCACTAGTACTGATTGCGGCACTAGGACCGTTAGCACCACTAGTGCTGGTTGCGGCACTAGGGCAGATAACACCAATTGTGCTGATTGTGTTACTAGGACCATTAGTGCCTCTAGTACTAATTGCCGCACTAGGACTGTTAGCGCTACTGGTGCATACCAACAATTATTCCTAAGAATAAAAAATATTGTGATATATTACGATTTATGAGTGTCAATAATTTCTTGGTATAATAATAGCTCTCATTAAGAATGTGTCTCCTAATATCAGTAAGTCTTTACTCTAATAATTCTACATTTATTTGATTCGTATATAAATCTTACTTAGCTATTCACACTTACGACTATTTATTAATATTATAATACATCTTTTATACATAATTATTCGCGTATATTTAATAATAATTTCTAAGAAAATAAGTTGCACAGCGAGCGCGTGCTATGTACTCAACGTAATTTTTCATTTATTTACAAACATTTGCAACCTTGTTCTTATTGCACAATGATGTCGGAGGCATCTTTATATTATAACAAGTGAATGTCGAACGCGTGGCCCCGCGCTCACGCGGCGCTCTGTATATAGATCACGTCCCGCGCGCTCGCCGTGCCCTCTGTATATATAGACCTCACGTCCCGCGCGCTCCGTCCGCACTTTCAATGCTCATCTCATACCTCTCTCTCTCTCTCTCTCTCAATTTATCATCAATCATCTCGCCTTTATTCCATTAATATTTTAAGTCTCCTGAACTCTAACGAATGAAATGTACAAATTTGTAACGACTCTAGGTTAAATATTGTTGTGTTGTTACATCGTCTCCGCCGCCGACCTCACCGCCGCGCTATGTTGCGTGTTGCGTGTTGCGTCCGCATGCGGCGTCCCGGGCGGGGACGGGAATAACTGTGTTCTCGCGTCTAGCGTAAGTGTACGTAATAATATTAAGAATTTAGGTTTTTTATGAAAGATGAAGAGTTGTCATTTGTACTATTACCACGAGAGATTATAAGATAATATTGTTATTCACAAATTATTTTCAACGAAAATAAATATTTGCATGCCGTGCACATCTGTGTTTCCTTCTCCTCCCGTCTCTCGCGCGACTCGCCTGTGACCGCCGCTAGACTATTTCTCGCATCGTGCTCTTAATCTTCTGCATGAAAGCCACAATCGTTCTGGTGTACTACGACCTCGAAGGGAGGTATCTACATACCTCCGTATCTGCGGACTCCTCATAGGACGCGCGGGCAGCGGGCAGCGGGCAGCGGGCAGCGGGCGGCGGACAGGGGCACAGACGTTGACTTGTTCGTTATTTTGCAGGGTCCGCCCGGTCTCGACGGTATGAAGGTGAGTTAGCATTTTATTTTTGATATATTTGAAATAAAAATAAAGAAGTGTGCTGGTTTAGTACATGTGGTGCGTGTGTGTGTGTGCAGGGCGCGCAGGGCGAGCCGGGCGGCAAGGGCGAGCGCGGCGACCCGGGGCTGCCGGTACGTGCCGCGCCCCCCCCACTCCCCACTCCCCACTGCATTTGTGCTCAGAGCATCTTACTTAGACACGTTTCAAATTCATTATGAAAATTACACGTACCTACATACCAATAATATATTATACAGTTGATGATTGATCCGTCCCAGCCAGCGCCGATTACGTTCGGATGAGAGATTAAAATATTAACTTAGGAAATATTTAAAAAAATGTTGATAGTTAAAATTTTAAACTTATCCTAGGTTATCTGTATTGTTCGTGATAATGATTTAATAATATTTCAGGGAACCGATGGAATCCCCGGAACGGAGGTGAGATCCAAAAATATTATTTGTCATAAAATTATTTGTATATTTTGATGAATAAACCGATATTTTCACTCGATAGGGGCCGAAGGGTGAAAAGGGTTACAAAGGAGAACCTGTGAGTAGACACCTGTACATATCCATCCCTCGGCTCTCACCCGCACGATGCAAAATAATTAACTTCCTTCTGCGCTCACCGCACGCTCACTAACCCCAACCCGCCACACGAGCACACCCACACGACACACTCACCGATACAGATTGCTGTTTTACTACGACAGTACGATAGCGATGTACCGTCCGAGGCACTGTTATCGAATAATGCAATACGCGTCGGTTACAGGGCCCGCTGGGCAAGCGCGGGCGCAAGGGCGACAAGGGCGACCGCGGCGAGCAGGGCGTGCCGGGACTGGACGCGCCCTGCCCGCTCGGGCCCGACGGCCTGCCGCTGCCCGGCTGCGGCTGGAGGCCCTCCAAGGTACGTCTGCCTGCGCGTGTCGTCGACGCAGCACGACTAACATCCGAAAACGAATAATGCTTCAAATTTAATTTTTAACCGATCGCTCTAATACTTTCCTGAAAGCTCAAATCGAGACTTTGCCTCCTGAAGTTCATATCTTAAGTCTAAAGATCGAATAAAACGAGGAGAGTGATAGAGCGGTGTGCATGTCGGGTTGTTGGGTGCGGGAGGAGAGTGAGTAGCGGGCAGTAGTTGTCGGTGTGGCAGGAGGCGGGGCGGGACGAGCGGCCGACGGAGGGCGAGCGGGACGAGCGCGAGGGGGACGGAGACGGGGACGGCGAGGGCGGGGGCGACGCGGAGGGCGACGGGGACGGGGACGGGGACGGGGAGGGCGAGTACGACGCGCCCGACGACCTGGACGCGCCGCGCGACTACGACGACTACACGGACAACGCGCACCTCGACCCGCGCCGCGACTGAGGCTCCCCCACACAGGTTTGATGCTATATAAAATGTTGCCCAACCACCAGTTCGGTGTACTGAGGAACCACATAGTTATATATTTCAATTTCTTTTGACGTTCTAAATCCACCTAAAGGGAAATAAAAACTGAATAAAGCTACTATCGAATATTCGGTTACAATTTTTTTTAATGTCAGATATCGATAGACGAGCATTAGGTTCACCTGATGGTAGGGGATACCTCAGCCACTGAACACCAGTCAATGATGCACTTTCGACCCAATTTTTACTTCGAGCATTCGGAAATCCATAAACTGAAACCGAAACGCGCAATATGCACTTCACGGTTTTTCCATCTATGAACGGTGGTTCGTTACCCGGTCGGAATTTAGATATTCCTCCCATCCGATCAATGCCCGATGTTACCAGACTTGGGGAAAACATGCTTACAGAAAACTATAAACATGTGGTCCCTGTGGGATTCGAACCCACGACCCATCGATGCGCAAAGCAAATGTTCTACCGAACGCGCCAACGAGCCCGTCAAATATATAATATGATATATCTATAGAAATATTGTTTCGGTCAGGCAGGGCACCGAAGGCTGATCACCTTCTTGCCTGTAAAAAAAATGATCAGTGAAACAGACACAGAAATGGGTCTGCCCGATGCCCCACTGGGGCCTCGGGATTTCACACACTTCTGTTTCCGAAAGTATTTTGTCTTTCTTTTTCAACTAAGGTGGTATTTTTAGGGTTCCGTGCTCCGTACCAAAAACGGAAGCCCACTTCCTTGTCCGTTTGTTTATCTGTCCGTCTGTCAAGACCCTTACTCTCATGAACAAATACTTGTTTAAGCTATATTGGTTTAACACGATGTACGCTCAACACCCACCGGTGGGACTAGCTTACTAGTTACTATACCATTCGGGCCGAGTCTCCCGCGTGACCTCCGCTCAGGTCAGCAGCTCGCGGTGCCCCGCGGCCCGAATGGAACACTCAATTTGTCACGTAGCGTTCCCCGTGTTAGTGCAACACTCAGTGTAAGTGCATGCCAAATTTATATGAACTTTGCAGCATAGTTTAAACTTAGAGGGTCCGCTTTAATAACCAATGACGTGTCTTTACTCACTAACAGTATTTTAATAACTAACACAGCGAACATAACATTTCTTAAAAACTGAGTTTCGTTAATAACAATTTTCAATTTATTTAATTTGGAAGTATATTTTATATTTTGTACCTTAGTATTATCCTCGTAAGGACCAATGTACTCACATGAGGCCATATATATACACACCGGCACAATTAGCGGAACACAAAAAAAGCGCGAGAACATCGTCATTGGGATTTGAACGAATGGCAGCAGGTTCTCTTTACTGATGAGTGCAGAGTTCTTTTACAAGTAAAACAGATCGATGGGAGACAGCGAATATGGAGACGCAAAGGAGAACGCCACATACAGTCTAATTTTGAACACACAGTGGCTTATGGTGGCGGCTCGATTATGGTTTGGGGATGGATATGTTTGGGAGCTCGCACGGAGTTAGTGATAGTCACGGGAGGGACCATGACCGCAGATCGATACATCAGAGACATTTAAGAAGAACATGTTGTACCATTTGCCCCATTTATTGGTGACGACTTTATTCTAATGCAAGATAATGCTCGTGCTCATAGTGCACAATCGGTACAGGCATATCTGAGCCACGTAGGTATACCGGTGATGCAGTGGCCAGTAAATTCCCCCAATATGAATCCGATAGAGCATGTCTGGGACTTGCTAAAAACAAGGGTTAAATCCAGAATGCCACCCCCCAACAATCTGAATGAACTTGGAAACGCATTACTTGAGGAGTGGGAGCGGTTGCCTCAAGAAATCATCGATAACATAATCTGTAGCATGCCCAGACGAATGGAAACCGTAATCAGAGCAAGAGGGGGAAACACTCGTTATTAATTTTGCTTTAATTTTATTGTTAAATCATTTAATGCTTACTTTTTTATTTTTTGTGATGGTTCATAATCATCTAAAAATTTCACTTATTTCAAATTTCTTTATTTTTCAATAAAAAATAACGAAGACTTTTCAAAGTCGTTGTTAAAAGATGTTAATCAATTTGTTATTTTGTGTCTAATTACATTTTCGTCAAATAAATGCGTTATTATCTCATAGTCTCACTTTTTTTTCTGTTCCGCTAATTGTGCCGGTGTGTATATATAGGCAGATTTTTAAGCTTGGTCCTTAGGAGGTTATATATGTGGTACAAATCGTTGTTGTCGATTTAAAAATTTTGCAATATCTGATAAAATATCATATATTATCGTTCCATCCTCAATGTCGTCATTACATTGAGAGTCATGAATATGAGATTAAAATTGTATGAAAGATACAGATTATCGCAGAAATCTTCAGTTAATCAATCCTAAGAGTTCATCAAATCCAGTTATGTATTTTAAGAGGATTAGATTTGTCTCGATAATTTTAAAAGCCGATTCTTTAGTATTGTAGAGGATTATACCAATAACTAGCAAGATTTTATTGTAAAATCAAGTATAATTTCCAAAAGGTATTTGAATACATCGTCTATTAGACATTTAAAAAATTAAACACGTAAGAGAAAGCGGAAAACAGAAAAAGACACGTGAAGGTATGAAACTGGAAAGGAAAGATAAAACTAAAAGGCAATAAACTTATACGTGTGTCGTGTGTGGTCGCTGGTGTGCAGGAGGCGATGGTGGCGTGGGTGCGGCGCAGGCTGGAGCTGGACTCGGTGGACAACGACCTGCGCGCGGACCGCCTGCCCTAGGGCGGACTCACCCCAGTTAGTGTCCGGACCGCCTGCCCTAGGGCGGACTCACCCCAGTTAGTGTCCGGACCGCCTGCCCTAGGATGGGTTCACCCCACTCAGCGCGTGAACTTATCTCAGACGAATCTTGCCCCGCACTGCTAGGCCAATCGCACGCAGACCAACACCTAGCCAGTATATCTTCAAAATCTTCAAATGATATAAGCGCTGTCGTCAAGCGCTTTATTATGTTTCTTTATTTACTTTTGTTAAAATATATCACTTCGCATTGAACTGGTGAAGGTGTGTCTATCAGCGCTTATGTAGGTACTTTACTGACAAGGAAGGTTACCTTACCTGTATCCCTACAACCTAAGTAAAAGTAAGTAAAAGGAAAAGCGGCTTAATAATGAGTGAATTTTATAAAGGTCATGTAAAGGTTACCCTTACTATAATAAGACAACCTTCCTTGTGAGTGAGATTGAAAAATAAAACATAGGGCTTAGAATTATTAACGCATTATGAGCTGAAATAGGTCGATGAAAAGAAACTTATAATTGTTTTGTAGTAACTGGATGGCCACGTAACATGTTGTGTATATTAAGTTTATCAAAGCAGGAAAACCGCGTCGAAATTGCCATCGACCTTGCGAAGACGCTCGTTCGCTGATGTAAATATATTTATATTATGACTTGTACGAAGCTTTTAAAATTTATCGTTAGTATATTATTATTTAGTATGGAATTGATTTTAAAAAACCGAAGGTAACTCATCAAAACGTGTTAAGTATTTGAAGAAACGTTTTATTGAAGTATAATAATTAGTAATACTATGTAGATATCATAACGTAGAGGCAGTTGCCTGCTGATACAGCTCAGTTACTGGGAAATAAGTGTATTATGTACGCAATGTAGTCCATACTAATATGGAATGCGTCAGGAGTAACATAAACTAGACCAACAACTGAGTTGTCCCTTAAACAACTGTGGCAGAGTCTCAGCCTTTCTGCAGGTGTTCGAGGGTACTAGTGAGTAAGTCATGGCAAATCCCAGAACATGATGTTCACAAAGCATTTAAGATACGACGAACGGATCGACAGCGATCTGGAGTGCTTGTAAATATCTGAAATGTGTCCATTGTTTAAAAGAGCTAGTCGCTTAAATATCGGCTATGTACAGTTGAATGATTAGACTAAGGATAAATATATATTTTATAACAGTACACTGTATATAAGAAGTTTTTATTTATGGAAAGCTACTTGTATATTTCATTATGATGACGATAATTATTGCAATAGGTTCGTTAAAGTAAATTAGGTACTAAATAAGTGTTAAAGTTTATTGTAAATATTGAAAATCTAGTTATAAGTTAAATACAATAAGTAATAAGATACTTCTCTAAATAGTAAATAGTATAAAACGAAGATTTTGTAGAAGAGGACGCTCCGTTACGACTTACGAGTCTAGGTCTATTACCAAAATCTAACGCAACGAAAAAACAAACAACTTCGTATTTTATCATATTAAGAAAATATTTTCAATTCTATTTACGATTATACTTACAATCAAAGTAGTGTCAAACGAACGACATAATGTCTAATTGCGAACAGTCGTTCGATCGATCATCGGATTGGCAATAGAAAAATGTACAATCTGTCAGCCGAAACTTCGTATTTTGTTTTGGTAATAGGCCTCCTATACATAGGTGTGTATTCGCCAGTAAACATGTAAATCAATTTGTATGAAATGTGCTAGATAAAGCATCAGAATACATTTCTATTTGTAATAGGCTTACGATTACACAAAAGTTTATATATTGTGTAATACTTACTTAACCCATTTCTAAAACGAACTAATATCGCGTCCTCGATGTCTGAACTTCTTCCCGATTTTTTTTCGAGCACACTCCAAAACATAGAGAACAGTCGTTATTTCTGTTAGAATTCATCACACGGCAACTGCTGAAACTCAGGTGTGACTCTGGGCGCTAAGAGGTTGATAATAATTATTATTGATAAATCATGAATTCATCTGATTGATACCCACTTACAATAATAATAATATTATATATTTTCTCAAATGTAAAATACCTACCTAATAATAAAAAGATAGAGAATCTGTATATAATTAATTATTAAACTGTATAAAATATACCTACTTAAGTTTTATCAACATTATTAAATAAAAAATGAATATATTTTATTTTGTTTTATTATTTATCCGTGTTGTTAATATAGTATAAGTACATATATTGTGGTATCTGCACAAAGAAATATGGTATGGGTTCTTTTCAGTGGTTGCGTCTGTACGCTTTTCTACAAAGTAAAGAAAATGCAAACAAAATCTAAATCTGCCACTCGAGCCTCCCAGCGACAGATACAGTAACAGCCTCACAGCGAACCGGGCTCGAACAGGATTAACACTTAATCACTAATAAAATTTATATTCATTTTTTCTTAGTTTCTGTTATCCCGTTCCTTATCTTCACATTCTTTCACATCGTACAGTTGCTCACAACAAAAATAATGTCAGCCAATTACAATCTTCCTCTCACAAAATCTTGCTTTCTGTATTTCATCTAGTCCAACAGCTTTTCTATTCATTATCCTACTTATTGCATTTCTGATTACATCCATACTTAGAATGTATCCATCCAATGTATGCCATGAAATTCATGAATGTGTGTTATGTAACACATGGCATTAAGGAATATACCTAGACACAACTGAAGAAGCTTATAATTTGTCGAATCTTATTAATAGGCATGATGTCGGAAGTCAAATCGCAAGAATCACTATTAGGCTCCTTAAATTTTCTCATTTACATTAATAATATTCATAAGGTAGGATTGACTGGTCACACCTTATAGGTACGTAGATGACACTAGTTCGTTCTAAAACAGTCTCTCAAACGGTGATCAAAAAAAATTAAAATTACTAACTAGAATTTTATCTGCTCAAAATAAGAAACTATAAACTCGTAACTAACGGGTAACAATTGCAAAAGTCAACAAATAATTATATCGAGACCTAATTATTGATAACCGCTCGCCTGGAAATACCTATCACATTAAAACAATTCAAAAAAATCTACAGTGAGCGACAAAAGTATTCATACAGGGGAAAAAAATATTTCTGTCATATCTACGATGTACAAAATGTCTCTCATATCCCTTTCAATAATATAATGTAATATTGATCTTAAGAACCTGACATCAATCATCGTAGAAACAGAGAAGCAGGCACTTCTGAAAAGAACTACATATTTATTTTCTTGACGTAACGACAGGCAGCTGTTGAGAAAATACTATATTTATGGCGGTCAGTTCGAAGATCGGCGATCACACAGCGATCGCAGGCGGTCGACACGGTGCGAGCTCTCGCGAAGCCGCGATCAAATTCAAATCATTTATCACTTTAGGTAATATAACTTATGAACGTCAATAAAAATTAAAATAAAATGTTTAATGTTTGCCAAATAAAATTCTAGTAGGTAGTATTGGAAAACAAACCCTCTCTACAGTGGTGACTCCGAGGAGAACAAATCAAGAAGCTAATCTCTGTATACGAAGACAGCGAAAATCGGCAGTTGTAGAGAAATTACAGCAAATATCAACTCCGTATGAATAGATGGCGTTAGTATCGTCAAATCAGACAGCAAACATGGTCACGAGCAGGCTGAAAGGTGAGCTTTCAGCCTGCTCGTGACCATGTTTTCGAAACAAGATAAATAATATTTTTAAATAATAAATCGCCGTTTTAATCCGGTTAAATTATTTCATTTAATCACACGTATTGAAGAAAGTTATTACGACTGGTACAAAAGTTTTCGTATATCAGCTAGTTTATTGAAAAGCTCATGTTAACCGAATACACACACACACTAGGACTGTATACCGTTTGATCAGCTATCAAACGATATCCCATGTCCCTTACGACAGCACGCGATCACAATTATTGTATTTCTTTGGAACTCGAACTAAATGCGGCCATCTTTTGATATCACTAGCCAACAACTTTGTAAGTACATTATTTTTCAACATGTTTGGATATCGGATCGGATAGTTGGATATAATAATAATTTTGAGTACATATTTTTACTTAGTGATATTTTATTTAAAAATCACGCCAGTGTAGTGTAGTAATATGAATTTTTCTTTACACTCAACATGAAAATGATAAAAACATTAGAAAATTTAAGATTTGTAGTCATAGTAACAGAAAGAATCACAGGGTGCATAAAATTGAATGGCTATAATTTTAAAAACATGTGACAAAGATTTTTTAGTTATTAATTTTCTGGGGTTGGTCACTGGTCACCTGCTCTATCACTTAACTTCGGCTTGAAGTTGATTTATGGGACACTCTGTATAAAGCCGCCTCGATCTTGTTAAAAATAATATCTTGGTTTCATTCTCAATTTATCGACAGCTTTATTTCAAAAATTCAAATTTCTTTGAAGATTTTAAGGAAAAATTGTTTATCCATTATTTTATCAATATATTTTATATGCCCCGACTTCTCACGGGTGCAATGTAGATGTACCATAAACAAAAAAGCATATATTACACACTGATAATGTAGCTTTCTATTGGTTAAAGAATTTTTGAAATCGGTCGAGTAGTTTTTGAGTTAAATCGTAACAAGCAAACAAATCTTTCCTCTTTTTAATATTAAGTATAGATAACTAATTCTCCAACGCCTGATGCTGTGATACACTCCGATACCACAACATTCGTGTCGCACACCATAACGCCATTAGGCTTCATGTTTTGGATCCAATTCGGTGTTGGGTTTTCTCCACAGTACTTGCAAACGACCATACGTTCAAAAATAGTACTACATTTTCTGTTTCGATACACACAGTATGAACTAACAACGTGTAAATGATCTATTTTGTTGTTTTTGCTGTTAGCTTTTATTATGTTTATTACATGATCCCATGATGATGGTAGTAACTTCCCTATTGAGGTTTGGATATTTATTAATTTCAATAGCATTGGCCACCCTAACGCCACGCCCACGCCTACGAATATTCGTGTAAATCTAAGAAAGTATTATAGGAAATAATAATTGAAATAACTGTATATTAGTTTAAGGCACTACCGTTTTCTGATAGGCCAGGATGCCACATTTGGTGATAACATTGATTACTGATTGTATTCCAGTACAATGAATACATTCTTTTGTAATAATAAAAAGGCGGCAGATGGTGAAGAATTTAGAACGTTGGTTGTATTTATCGGAATTTTAATAAACTACTTACTTTTTAAATGCAAAGGCTACTACGAGGTCGAAACTAATACTAAGTACTAACTAAAATAATTAATAGCTAGTCAATCTGTTCAAGTTTAAAATTATGTATTTTGATGGAGGCAACACTACGAGTACATTTAATTGTCAATGTATATGGATATTTCAGTATTGCCAGATCAGACAATTTCTCCCTAGATTTAGGAGGTTTTGACCGAGTTAGTGACATAAAAGGGGGAAACATTATTTGGGGTATGTTTTTTGAGAGAATATTAAAAAATTGGTCAAGTGCGAGTCGGACTCGCGCACCGAGGATTTTACAAATGTACAATTTTTTAATAAAGTTAAAACATCCCAATAATTTTTTTTTACAAATTTACGGTTTTCGGTGATTTTTGCTTTACTGGTGCTACATGAAATTGCTTCATGCCAAATTTATTTTATTATAATTATTAAAGGTTAACGGGAAGTATAGGTTTTAATTACCTTGCGAATATCAAAATATGCGGAACAAACGGAGCATAAAAGGCCATATCATTCGATAGCGTCGACTTAGAAGTTTGATTTCAACTTGATACCTCCAAGAGTTTTTCAGAAAAAGGGTTTTGACAGACGGACGGACAACGAAGGAAATAAGGGTTCGATTATGTATGGAGCACGGAACCCTAAAAAACACGCCAGCAGTTTTTCTGACGTTTTTTTCCAACTTTAATTTTTTTCCCCGATAATTAGACATCTCTGATGTGCTATTATATCGAAATTTATCTATAACCAAATAGTCTTCTGTAACCAAAAAGCGAAATAAACTTACACTCGACAATCCATTTTCCTTTATAGATACTTTTCGTAATCTAGGAGATTTCTGGGGAGAACCCAAGAAACAGTCTAGAGGTAAGTCACCGAGACCATCTGGCAACACTGAGATATTTGACACACATCAGTGTGAACTGTCAACTTCTAAATCGTCGGCCGTAAGTACTTTAACTTAGTCAGTGGCACGCACTCCGCAGTCCGCAGTTGCAAATAGGAATTATAAGTAGTTACATTTTAGAATTCAAAATGTACAATAATTATACTGTCTTAAAAAGTTTTAAAGCCACTTTCATAAAAAATGCACATTATATTTAATTATCTGGACTTCTCTAAATCGTAAATACTGTAAGTTTAAGAAACGAATGTTGTATAAATTAAAATACCTACCAATAACAGGAAAATAGAAATAACCCAGAAACTCGTTTGCGTTATGCGGTAAACAAGATAATGTGTGTCTGTGTGTGACTGTGTCGGCATGAGAGCTGCGACCCGGCGCAGCGCGCTGCTGTGCGCATGCGCGCTGGCGGCGCTGGCGGCTGCCCCCGAGCCGGCGCCCGAGCGGCCCCTGCGTTGTCCGCCGCGCGCCAGCGCCGCCCAGTGCCTCTACATAGCTCATCAGACCGATGAATACTCGTTTATGATTAATGGTGAGCATTTAGAATTTTACTATTATTAATTTTACTATATCGTATAGGTATAAATATATTTTCACGTTTATGATATGTAAATTTCAGGGACAAGTTTAACAGTAACATACGGAGTGAAGTATTTAAAACTGAGGTGTCCCGATGGCGTCTCACTAGACGGCGGGCTCCTACCGGCCTTCCGCCGCGCGACCGCCGTCCCGCGCGTCGCGCTGCGCGGCTGCGCGCCGCCCGCCGCCGGCCTCGCGCCCGCGCTCGCCGCGCTCAACGTGTCGCGAGCGGCACTCTCCGCGCTGGAGCTGCTCGACCTGCCCGACCTGCCGGCCGGCCGGCTCACCGCGGCGCACTTCCTCGAACTCAACCTCACTTCGATCACCGTCTCCGGAGGCGGCGGGGGCGGAAGGCTGCAGCGAGTCAGCGCCGACTTCCTTCGGACGATGTCGACGATCACCGAACTGCGCCTGACTAACGTCGACGTCTCATCTGACTCGCTGCACCTCCTCCCTCCGAGCGTTCGCCTGCTGTCCATCAAGCGGTCGCATCTAGAGGAGTTCCCCGCGGCCGCCCTGCGCTGGCTCTCCGCGCTCGAGCGGCTCGAGCTGCAGAGCGACCGCCTGCGCGAGGCGCGGCTGGACGAGGCGCGGTCGCTGCGCGCGGTGGAGATAATGGCGCCGCTCGCCGCGCTCTCGGTGGGCGGGGCGCTCGAGAACGTGACGCTGATCGCCACGCGGGGAGCTCCGAGGGTGGCGGGTCCGGGCGGAGAGTGCCGCGTGCGGCGCCTGGTTCTCCGGTACGCGGAGGAAGGCGCGGTACGCGCTTGGCTGGAGCGCTGCGCGACATTGCGCACGGTGTACTACCAGTGCGCCGCGGGGCAAGCGGCAGGGCGCTTACCGCTGAGGGGGGCGGGCGCGAGCTCGCTGCGGGAGCTGCGCGTGCGCGGCTGCCGCCTGCGCGACGTGGCGCCCTCGTGGCTGGCGGCCGCGCCGCGCCTCGTGACGCTGGACCTCGCGCACAACGAGCTGCAGTCGCTGCCGCGCGAGCTGCTGGCGGCGAGCGAGGCGCTGGAGTGGGTGTCGCTGAGCGGCAGCGGCGCGGGGCTCGGCGCGGTGCTGGCGCTGGCGGCGGCCACCTCGCTACAGACGCTGGACCTGTCCAACAACCCACTCGGGGATCTGTGCCCCACCGCTGGGGGCCACACAGTTAACGGTAATTACTATAAAAATTAAATATATACTTTATAATTTAACCCTTAACCGGAAACGCTATTTTGAGCAACGTAACTGGAATGGCAAGTCCATTTGGACCCAGAAATCAAAAGCTATATATTTCTTAAATTACTTCAGATTAGAACCATAACGGGTCAGTATAGTAATAAAACAGGGTTTTATTAATCAACATTTATTAATGAAAATATTAAACTTAACATATATTTCGAAATAAATACTAAACCTCTTTATTTGGCAAGAATTTTTGAGTATATCTTACTTTGACCTGACATATAAAAATACTGTTACACAAAAAAATTACATCTTATCTAAAAACAACAAAATTTCGTCTGTCTTTGAAAGGAGAATGCCCATTTATGTATGAGGATCCGTACCAACTTGCGTCTAACCAAAATTACTCTCCAGATTCTAGTTTTTATTTATCTTTTCTCTACCGACAAGAGTTTGTCAATATTTAACCACATTTTTGAAATATTCAAAAAATAAAATGCCAGATTATATAATATTTTCCACAAGTTATCAATACCTAAACAACCCTAAACGGCACTTCAGAGCCACTATATCAACTATGTTAATAGTTATTATAGACGTAGTTAATTAATTATTCAATAAAACTACCAGAATTACTACAGTTAAAGTTAGCTGTTTTTTAACAGTTTTAACAGTTTATCAGTTTGTAATTAGCAGTTTCATTTCGTTAACACAAAAACCGTCAACGACCCACCTCTAGTAAAAACATAATTATTATTTCGGTTATCACATAGCATTTCTCACACATGTGACATGACTAACGCAAGTTTTTTTTACATTTGGGCATATTTACACTGGTTTCTTTTGGAAGCGTAAGATTTTACATGCTCAACGCCATCGAAACGTACACAATCAGGCACTCATTTTTGGCCTCTTCTGCTTGATTGTAGGACTTCAGTTTTATTAAAACTTGGGCGGCATCTATTATTTTCTGATGTGGTGCTGCCGTATTTACATAGTTTCCGCAAGTTCAGTTCGGTAATCAGCCAGTTTCAATTCCAATATTCTTAGGATTCGTATTCTTCTTCAGCAAAACTTTTTTGTACAAAACCCAACTATTGATTAGACTGCCATATCCAACATGTGATAAGAGTCTATTAGTCCATTTTTTGGATTTCATTCTAATTTTATATCCATTGTGCCAAGACCGCCCACATTCGCGTATTAGCTTTTGGGCAGGACATGGCAGCGCTCTTCTTTAGCTTTTTGTCGTGTCTCGCAGGTTCTGGGCCCACATACGTGAAGAGCAATAACACCTGTTTATTGTCCTTCCAGATTCCAGTTGATGGCAGAAAATTCAACACCGTCAAATGTAGTAACAGTTTCATCATACGATCCTCTCGGCACTGATGGTTTGAGAATGTTTTTCTTCTCAAGTACGCAGTAAACAGTAAATTACTTCTTTGAATAAATAATGTAATAGTGACAAATTCGTATAGAAGAAAATATTATATGATTTACATACCTAGGTACTCATCGAAGCAAACGTATGACTGTGTAACCAAAAAAAAAAACAACCAAACAATGCAACCCAATACCAAAACACATAACTATGCAAGTATTACGACCTTTCGGTTTGTAATGTGAAATTCAACCAGTTACAGTCCAGATGATGTTTCGTCATTTTCACAAATTACAAGAATGACCCATAATTAAACATTCAGAATATCTTCTGTTGGGAAGTTTTTTCGTGAACAAGTTGGAGTTAAAATTAAAAATGGTGTGTCATGTGAATAGAAGGCCCTATTTAAATATGGGCGGATCTTATTTTCGTCATCAAGCTGATCGTATTATTTATTTATTTATTTATTTATTTAAAGGACTGCCAACAGGTTTACATCTAGTACAAATTATTTAGTAAAAACACGAGACATTTAAACATTAAATATAAAGATGTAGACCCAATTACAGGCAGACACCGCTTGCAATTATAGTTCTCACTAAGGACTTCAACGCTGTCAGCGTTACACAGGTGGCTCAAAGGTATTAATTCCAATCAAAACCAGCAAAAAGCGCAAGAACGACAACTATTAACAAATAATTCCCGTTCCCAAAACCCTCTACCGATCAGCGGAACCGACTACCTCCGCCAGGACGCGCCTATATGCTCTCAAACCATACACAGAAAAATCAATGTTAAAGCCCATAAAGAACTTATTGTGCTCTCGACAAATTCTCGATATTACACTGTTATAGCCCAAATTGGTTCTATATCTTTTTATAAAAAAAACATGTGTTTTTCGAGAATTAACTCTTGGAACAGAAAATTTTATCTTAAACAATAAATCTGGACTATTATATAAGTTTTTAACAATTTTGAATAAAAACACCTGATCTGCGATCCATCTCCGATGCTCAAGTCTCTTAATTTTAAAAAATGATAATCGATCTTCATATGAATTTAATGCTTTTAGTTGTTTTTGATGAATTGATAAGAAATATAAGAATTTTTTTTGAACCGACTCAATTCTATCTAAGTGGCATCGATAGTATGGATTCCAAATAGGTGAACAGTACTCTAAGATAGTCCTTATAAGTGCAAAGTAAACAAGTTTAAAGGGTGATGCGCTTTTAAAGATTTTACAGTTCCTCCAAGCAAAACCAAGAAGCTTGAGAGATCTGGTTACAATGCTATCGATGTGATCAATGAATGATAATTTTTTATCTATGATTACTCCCAGATCTCGCACTTGAGTGACTTCTTCAAGCTTCATGTTTTTTAGACTATATGAAGAACCGATTGGTATGTGTTTTCTAGAAAATTTAATAAATTTGCATTTTTTAACGTTAAGTGGTAATTTATTTACTTCTGTCCAAAATAGAATACGATTGAGATCTTGTTGAAGAAGTTCTACATCCAATCGGTTGTGCATTGTTTTAAATATTTTCAGATCATCGGCAAAGAATAAAAATCTAGAATTTTGTATAACATTTGCAAGATCATTTATGAAAACCAAAAATAAAATGGGTCCCAAGTGCGAGCCCTGAGGCACTCCTGAAGTAGCAATAATAGCTTGCGATTCATACCCATTAATCGTAACTTTTTGAGATCTATTATTTAAATACGAAGAGAACCAGTCTAATATTTTCCCCTGAATTCCTGCTCTCTGGAGTTTCCTTAAAAGCAACAAGTGGTCAACCCTGTCAAAAGCCTTGCTGAAATCCATGTAAATAGCATCTATTTCTTGTCCCTTATCTACTGTAGTACAGAGCTCATCTACATAAATCCCAAGGTTTGTCAGGGTGGACATGCTATTACGAAAACCGTGCTGTTCAGTTATCAACAAGGTGTGGAGTTGATTATTCAAATATGGACAGACCAGTGACTCCAATATTTTGGAAAATACAGACAACAACGCAATAGGTCTATAGTTTTGTATATCCCTAGGCTCACCTCCTTTAGGTACAGGCACTATATTCGCACCCTTCCATGAAGTAGGGAAATATCCACTACTTAATGATTTATTAAATATCAAGGTCAATGGCTTAGAAATATATTCGGCGCAACGAGATACAAAAACCGGTGGAATTCCATCGGGGCCAGAACTTTTGTTTACATTGAGTTTCTTTAGAGTTTTTGTGACAGTTACATTATCTATTACTATATTACTGAGAATACTTGGAGTTGAGATGGAGTCATGACTTAATGTTGAATTTAATTCTAGGTTATGAACAGAGTTCGAATTGTTATAAACTGAAGAAAAATGTTCAATAAATGCATTGCAAATATCAGCAGGATCACTATAATTATTTTCATTTAGAAACATTTCCTTGGGCAAGGTTCCCTTTACTTTCTTTTTAGATGAAATAAAAGACCAGAATGCTTTTATATTATTGCTACTTATAGAATCCTCGATCATTTCTAGATATTTTATATAACATGCCTTAATTTCATTGTGACATCTAGTTCTTGCCAGATGGAACTCCAACTCATCCCGCGGATTCCTATATTTCATTTTTTTTTTCCGGATTTTCTCTTTTTCTTTTAGCAATTTTATAAGATTCTTACTATACCAAACTGGGAACTGTCCACATTTGTTTAATCGTTTTTTAGGGACGTGTTCATTTATGATCCTTCTAATTGACTTGACATAAAATTCTTCTACCATACTATCTACAGATGTTATTCCACCTAACACTTTATCCCAATCTATGTTGTGAATACTTTTATTAATAATGTTGTAGTCAGCTTTATGAAAATTTAATTTGGCTACATTATTTATTTTTAGATATCGACATGTTGGAAAATCAAGAGTTATAATTATAGCAGGGTGATAATGGTCAACGTTAGTTAATGATACAACAGCAGGTTCTGTCTTAAATAAATTAATAAAAACGTTTGAGACAATGTTCGTCTGCAACTGCACCGACAGCCTACGGATCTGTAGCAGAAATATGCTTGTAATAAAGTAATCGTCATGTAACGCAGCGGTGTCGGCGCTGGCGCGGCTGCGGCGGCTGCGCGAGCTGCGGCTGGCGGCCTCGGGCGCCACGCGGCTGTGCGCGGACTGGCGCCGCGGGCTGCCCGCGCTGGCCCGGCTCGACCTCGCGCGCAACAACGTCACCGAGCTGCAGGTACATACATATTATGTTGTTGTACCGAACAAAGCAGAGGCAAAGTAAACAAACGTTCCAAAATAAGGTACTGAGAGAAATTATAAGTGCCCCTTGGTACATAAGAAATCCATAGAAATCTAAAGGTGGAGAAAAGAAAAAAATGAAAGAAAAAACAAATTAAATGCGATGAGAAATTTTTGAAGTTTCAATAGGGATCCCTAATTTTTTTTTTAAATAAATAAAAAATAATATGTTGCTCAGGGATAATTTAGCATTCTAATGGTGAAGAAAATATTTGAGTTAATTTGTAACAAGCATACAAAGATAACAATCTATCCTCTTCATAATATTAGTATAGACAAAAAATAGAAATGCCATCGCGCCGGCGCACAAGGACAGAGTTGCGGCCGAGCCTTTAGTGTTATCGCAGCGGCCTCAGTGCCGACCGCTGGCCTCGTCGACTTATTCGCTCTGAATTAATGATGCATTGCAGTGGGAGGACCTGCAGTGGTCGCGGAGCGCGCCCACCGAGGTGGACCTGCGCGGCAACCCGCTGCGCGACCTGCGCTACTCGCCCGCCGACTACCGCGCCGCGCTGCGGGCCCCCGCCGAGCCCTCCCCGGTGAGCGCCCGCGCCCGCCGCCGCCCGGCGCCCTCGCCGCGTGGGCCGCAACTAACGCCGAGCGCGCGTTACAGGTGACGACGATACGCGTCGACTCCGAGCTCCAGTGCGACTGCGCGGTGTACTGGTACGCGCGCGCCGTGCGGGAGCGGCCCGCCCACCGCCGCGCGCTCGTGGGCCCGCTGCGCTGCGCGGGCGGCGCGCCGCTCGACGCCGTGCCGCTGGAGGCGCTCGCGTGCGCGGTGCCCGCCCCGCCCTGCCCGCCCGCCTGCGCGTGCGCGGCGCACGGCGCGGGCGCGGCGGTGCGCTGCGAGCGGGCGGGCCTGACGCACGCGCCCGCGCTGCCCTCGGAGCTGCGTCCGCTGCGAGAGCTGTCGCTGGCGCATAACGACATCGCGAGCCTCGCGCTAGGCCGCCTGCCCGACGAGATCGCGGTCAGTGGCGAGACGGCTCGTCCGCTCAGAGCGGACCTTCGACCGAATGAATCTTCGGAACATCGGTCGAATTTATAATTTTTTCGTTCGTAGGTATTGAACCTATCGTATAACCGCATCGAGCGGGTGGCCGCCGCGGACGTGTCGGCGCTGCTGGGCGAGGGGGCGCGGGCCGTGGCGCTCGCCGGCAACCCGCTGCGGTGCGAGTGCGCGGCGCGGGCGGGGCTCGCGGCGCTGCGCCTGCACGCCGCGCGCGTCGCCGACTGGCCGCTGCTGCGCTGCGCCGACGGCCGGCCGCTCGCCGCGCTGGCGCCGGCCGAGCTGTGCCCGCCGGCGGCGCCCGGGCCCGGCGGCGGCGTGCGGGGCGCGCTGGCGGCGCTCGGTGCGGCGGCGGCGCTCGCGCTCGCCTCGCTCGCCGTGTTCCTGACGAGCCCGCGCGTGAGGAAAAGTATCAAGGTAAACTGTTAATATTCTGCACCTTCAATTAACAAACCCTTAAATTTTTATTTATTATATCCTGTATTTAACGAATTAAAATATCATTAATTTGGTAATCGGATTGAATAATATAAATATATTTTGCGGTTAAATAATGAAGTAAACCATTTCTCTAGTATCACTTTGCTGATATCCGTTTGTTTCAGTGGTTCCTGGCGTCGCGCGGCGTGTGCTCGCGCTGGACGGGGCCCGGGGCGGCCGGGGCGCCCGGGGCGGGCGAGGGCGACGAGCAATTCGAGTACGATGCGTTCGTGTCGTTCGCGCACGAGAATTCGGTCCGCGCGCACGCGCTGGCGCAGCGGCTGGAGGCGCGCGGCCGCCGCCTGTGCCTGCACCACCGCGACTGGGTGCCCGGCGAGCTCATCACCAGCCAGATCGTGTCCTCCGTGAGCCGCTCGGCGCGCACCGTGGCGCTGCTGTCGGACGCGTTCCTGGCGTCCGCGTGGGCGCGCGCCGAGTTCCGCTCGGCGTGGGCGCACGCGCAGACGTCGCGCGCGCCGCGGCTGCTGCTGGTGCTGCTGCCCGAGCTGTCGGCGCCGCGCGGCTCGCTGCCCGCCGCTCTCGACGGCGAACTGGCCGCCTTCGTCGCTTCCAACACCTACCTCGAATGGGACGACCCGCGATTCTGGGAGAAGCTCGAGCACGCTGTGCCGGCTCGTGCGCTCTCCGCATTAGCGCCCGCCACGCCAGCGCCCGCCACGCCAGCGCCCGCCACGCCAGCGCCCGCCACGCCAGCGCCCGCCACGCCAGCGCCCGCCACGCCAGCGCCCGCCACGCCAGCGCCCGCCACGCCAGCTCCCGCCACGCCAGCGCCGCCGGAGCGCAAGCGTTACTGAAAAATCCTGGAGAAATCCGTCACGCAGCACAGAACTATACCAAAGAGGCGCTGGCGGTAGGATCGAACATGAAGAAGGAAATAATGAATTTACCTTTACATATTTTTTAGTATCTGCAAACAGATTTTGAGTTGCAAAATGGGTAATTGATTAATATTTATTATGATTAATGGAGCTCCATAGTAATGCTCAATAGTAGTGGTCTTAATAAAGAGAGAAAGCTTTTCAAGATCGTCAATATAAGACTGATTAAGGTAATACATGCCTTATTCCAATATTATTCGCTGCGTTAGTAGAAAGATAAAATATATAGTAGTGATGCAGTAAACTTAAACAATTTTTTTTTACTTTTTCCTTCAATATATTTATTTATTTATTTGAGGAAAACCTACAGCTAATATTACATTATAATGTATAATAAACAGAATATAAAACAAACAGCTAATTAATGGTTTTCACATTTAGAAACATATTAATTTTTTTTGACAGTAATTCGCAACACGCAAGCACAGTAAGACACAAGCTATGAATTAAACATTAATAAAAACAGAGAGAAGAGATAGTGTATAATCCAAGTGAAATTAATTTGTCATAAAGAATTCCTGGCTAAGCAGCTGCTTTGCCATACGCACAGACATATTAAAAATATCAAACGATGAGTCTTGCGCTCTAGAGTTGAAGTTGTTACTCGCTCGCCATATAAAGGAATTTTGTTTGTGGAATGTGGAGACTGTGGGTAGATATAGGGGGGGATTAAATCGTGATAGGAATGCAGGTATTTTGAGTTTAATTTTTTCTAAAAGACTAGGACAATATAGGAGTGTAGGTGGTTTCTTTTTGTATCTGCTGCTTATGTACCTTTTTGTGAATAATGAATAGATGTATAATATCTTTATACTTATGTAAATATTGTTGTTGACTTGAGCAGTGTATGCGGGTTTTGGCGCTTAGTACATAATCAGACTGCTGGAATTCAATTACATAATTGAGAATATTGCGGAAGCTTCTTGAGTTCCAATATCAAAATGTTGCATTGTATAATTTAACATCAATTTAAAATAATGTTAGATTAATTACATTTGTTAAAATAAGTATTATTGTAAAATAAAAATATTTTTATTTCTCTTTTATTTATTTGGTTCACTACTCGGGATATACACTAGTTATTACTACATACTAGACATAATTCTAACTTGAAACTACTGTGCACAGTGTATTTCCTAATAGGAGGAGATATGTGAAATAAGAAAATCAACTTTTTCAAGAAGGCTTGACTTGATATTTTGTATAAAATATAAATATCTTATACAAAAGGAAAATAAAGTCATTTAGTTTTCACTTTACAACATTTTAACAATACTTTCAAAATTCTATCAAAGTAGCCTTCTTTGCCTCTTACTCATACCGATCATCAAAATTCTAAGATAATTGTAGCAGAAATAAAAACTTGAAACTTGACTGAATTGTAAATGTGATCATGATAAAATCAGTATGGTTTAAAAAAACTTTTGTTTAACTGTTTTAATATCTATATTTTTAATCACAAAGCTTAATAATTCATAGTGAATACACTTTTTCAAGCAAAAACCACATCCTTTTGCAAAAAGTACACCCAACACCAATCTCTCTATTCTTTCTTGTTTAGAATACAGCATGACTTTTTTCTCTGCGATTCTACTAGCTGCTATACAATATGTACCACGAAATACTACCTACCAAAGTAGACTAAACACATTTGAAAAATCTACCAAGTTTCTTCCTATCTATTATTAATATACAATGAATAGGAATAGCCTACCATTAATCGTCACAATCACAATCGTATTTTTAAATTTATATTTTTCATTTTCCTGCTTACATTTTTTGCGTGCAAACTGGCTTAGTATTGTTTTGTTGTTTAATCGGTTCCTACTTCCTATCGAGTATCGACAGTTTTTATCCGATTAATTTATGGAAAATCTATTTACATTTTGTATTTGAAATAAAGATGAGACGTATTTACGCCACCAGGTTTTAAAACCAGGGCTTTGCTTGGAAGTAGGGCGCCCTGGTGCGAGCGGGAAAAACTTGCAAGTATGAAAATACTTGCATAGGAAAACGACCCGTAATGTATTACTAATAAGGAGCATAATCCTATGCAAGTATTTTATGCTTTTAAAGTATTTTCTTGCAGATGCGATTATGCTCATTATTTGTATGGCGTTACGGTTCGTTTTCCTATGCAAGTATTTTATACTTTAAACTTTTAAAGTATATTTTGCAAGTATTTTTTACTTTAGAATGGCAGTCTCATTATCGCTCCTTTTAGACACGAGCCTTAACTAAATTATATGCATTTTATAGATCGAGTATAGTAGTTTATATTCCCAGTTAAAGTTTTTTTTATTTTGTGGGAAAAGAGAAAAAAATGATAAATAGCATTTTGTTAAATAAGAAGTCAAGGTAGCAAAAACTAAACTAAAAAAAATCAAGGTAAACTGTTAATATTCTGCACCTTCAATTAACAAACCCTTAAATTTTTATTTATTATATCCTGTATTTAACGAATTAAAATATCATTAATTTGGTAATCGGATTGAATAATATAAATATATTTTGCGGTTAAATAATGAAGTAAACCATTTCTCTAGTATCACTTTGCTGATATCCGTTTGTTTCAGTGGTTCCTGGCGTCGCGCGGCGTGTGCTCGCGCTGGACGGGGCCCGGGGCGGCCGGGGCGCCCGGGGCGGGCGAGGGCGACGAGCAATTCGAGTACGATGCGTTCGTGTCGTTCGCGCACGAGAATTCGGTCCGCGCTCACGCGCTGGCGCAGCGGCTGGAGGCGCGCGGCCGCCGCCTGTGCCTGCACCACCGCGACTGGGTGCCCGGCGAGCTCATCACCAGCCAGATCGTGTCCTCCGTGAGCCGCTCGGCGCGCACCGTGGCGCTGCTGTCGGACGCGTTCCTGGCGTCCGCGTGGGCGCGCGCCGAGTTCCGCTCGGCGTGGGCGCACGCGCAGACGTCGCGCGCGCCGCGGCTGCTGCTGGTGCTGCTGCCCGAGCTGTCGGCGCCGCGCGGCTCGCTGCCCGCCGCTCTCGACGGCGAACTGGCCGCCTTCGTCGCTTCCAACACCTACCTCGAATGGGACGACCCGCGATTCTGGGAGAAGCTCGAGCACGCTGTGCCGGCTCGTGCGCTCTCCGCATTAGCGCCCGCCACGCCAGCGCCCGCCACGCCAGCGCCCGCCACGCCAGCGCCCGCCACGCCAGCGCCCGCCACGCCAGCGCCCGCCACGCCAGCGCCCGCCACGCCAGCGCCCGCCACGCCAGCTCCCGCCACGCCAGCGCCGCCGGAGCGCAAGCGTTACTGAAAAATCCTGGAGAAATCCGTCACGCAGCACAGAACTATACCAAAGAGGCGCTGGCGGTAGGATCGAACATGAAGAAGGAAATAATGAATTTACCTTTACATATTTTTTAGTATCTGCAAACAGATTTTGAGTTGCAAAATGGGTAATTGATTAATATTTATTATGATTAATGGAGCTCCATAGTAATGCTCAATAGTAGTGGTCTTAATAAAGAGAGAAAGCTTTTCAAGATCGTCAATATAAGACTGATTAAGGTAATACATGCCTTATTCCAATATTATTCGCTGCGTTAGTAGAAAGATAAAATATATAGTAGTGATGCAGTAAACTTAAACAATTTTTTTTTACTTTTTCCTTCAATATATTTATTTATTTATTTGAGGAAAACCTACAGCTAATATTACATTATAATGTATAATAAACAGAATATAAAACAAACAGCTAATTAATGGTTTTCACATTTAGAAACATATTAATTTTTTTTGACAGTAATTCGCAACACGCAAGCACAGTAAGACACAAGCTATGAATTAAACATTAATAAAAACAGAGAGAAGAGATAGTGTATAATCCAAGTGAAATTAATTTGTCATAAAGAATTCCTGGCTAAGCAGCTGCTTTGCCATACGCACAGACATATTAAAAATATCAAACGATGAGTCTTGCGCTCTAGAGTTGAAGTTGTTACTCGCTCGCCATATAAAGGAATTTTGTTTGTGGAATGTGGAGACTGTGGGTAGATATAGGGGGGGATTAAATCGTGATAGGAATGCAGGTATTTTGAGTTTAATTTTTTCTAAAAGACTAGGACAATATAGGAGTGTAGGTGGTTTCTTTTTGTATCTGCTGCTTATGTACCTTTTTGTGAATAATGAATAGATGTATAATATCTTTATACTTATGTAAATATTGTTGTTGACTTGAGCAGTGTATGCGGGTTTTGGCGCTTAGTACATAATCAGACTGCTGGAATTCAATTACATAATTGAGAATATTGCGGAAGCTTCTTGAGTTCCAATATCAAAATGTTGCATTGTATAATTTAACATCAATTTAAAATAATGTTAGATTAATTACATTTGTTAAAATAAGTATTATTGTAAAATAAAAATATTTTTATTTCTCTTTTATTTATTTGGTTCACTACTCGGGATATACACTAGTTATTACTACATACTAGACATAATTCTAACTTGAAACTACTGTGCACAGTGTATTTCCTAATAGGAGGAGATATGTGAAATAAGAAAATCAACTTTTTCAAGAAGGCTTGACTTGATATTTTGTATAAAATATAAATATCTTATACAAAAGGAAAATAAAGTCATTTAGTTTTCACTTTACAACATTTTAACAATACTTTCAAAATTCTATCAAAGTAGCCTTCTTTGCCTCTTACTCATACCGATCATCAAAATTCTAAGATAATTGTAGCAGAAATAAAAACTTGAAACTTGACTGAATTGTAAATGTGATCATGATAAAATCAGTATGGTTTAAAAAAACTTTTGTTTAACTGTTTTAATATCTATATTTTTAATCACAAAGCTTAATAATTCATAGTGAATACACTTTTTCAAGCAAAAACCACATCCTTTTGCAAAAAGTACACCCAACACCAATCTCTCTATTCTTTCTTGTTTAGAATACAGCATGACTTTTTTCTCTGCGATTCTACTAGCTGCTATACAATATGTACCACGAAATACTACCTACCAAAGTAGACTAAACACATTTGAAAAATCTACCAAGTTTCTTCCTATCTATTATTAATATACAATGAATAGGAATAGCCTACCATTAATCGTCACAATCACAATCGTATTTTTAAATTTATATTTTTCATTTTCCTGCTTACATTTTTTGCGTGCAAACTGGCTTAGTATTGTTTTGTTGTTTAATCGGTTCCTACTTCCTATCGAGTATCGACAGTTTTTATCCGATTAATTTATGGAAAATCTATTTACATTTTGTATTTGAAATAAAGATGAGACGTATTTACGCCACCAGGTTTTAAAACCAGGGCTTTGCTTGGAAGTAGGGCGCCCTGGTGCGAGCGGGAAAAACTTGCAAGTATGAAAATACTTGCATAGGAAAACGACCCGTAATGTATTACTAATAAGGAGCATAATCCTATGCAAGTATTTTATGCTTTTAAAGTATTTTCTTGCAGATGCGATTATGCTCATTATTTGTATGGCGTTACGGTTCGTTTTCCTATGCAAGTATTTTATACTTTAAACTTTTAAAGTATATTTTGCAAGTATTTTTTACTTTAGAATGGCAGTCTCATTATCGCTCCTTTTAGACACGAGCCTTAACTAAATTATATGCATTTTATAGATCGAGTATAGTAGTTTATATTCCCAGTTAAAGTTTTTTTTATTTTGTGGGAAAAGAGAAAAAAATGATAAATAGCATTTTGTTAAATAAGAAGTCAAGGTAGCAAAAACTAAACTAAAAAAAATCAAGGTAAACTGTTAATATTCTGCACCTTCAATTAACAAACCCTTAAATTTTTATTTATTATATCCTGTATTTAACGAATTAAAATATCATTAATTTGGTAATCGGATTGAATAATATAAATATATTTTGCGGTTAAATAATGAAGTAAACCATTTCTCTAGTATCACTTTGCTGATATCCGTTTGTTTCAGTGGTTCCTGGCGTCGCGCGGCGTGTGCTCGCGCTGGACGGGGCCCGGGGCGGCCGGGGCGCCCGGGGCGGGCGAGGGCGACGAGCAATTCGAGTACGATGCGTTCGTGTCGTTCGCGCACGAGAATTCGGTCCGCGCTCACGCGCTGGCGCAGCGGCTGGAGGCGCGCGGCCGCCGCCTGTGCCTGCACCACCGCGACTGGGTGCCCGGCGAGCTCATCACCAGCCAGATCGTGTCCTCCGTGAGCCGCTCGGCGCGCACCGTGGCGCTGCTGTCGGACGCGTTCCTGGCGTCCGCGTGGGCGCGCGCCGAGTTCCGCTCGGCGTGGGCGCACGCGCAGACGTCGCGCGCGCCGCGGCTGCTGCTGGTGCTGCTGCCCGAGCTGTCGGCGCCGCGCGGCTCGCTGCCCGCCGCTCTCGACGGCGAACTGGCCGCCTTCGTCGCTTCCAACACCTACCTCGAATGGGACGACCCGCGATTCTGGGAGAAGCTCGAGCACGCTGTGCCGGCTCGTGCGCTCTCCGCATTAGCGCCCGCCACGCCAGCGCCCGCCACGCCAGCGCCCGCCACGCCAGCGCCCGCCACGCCAGCGCCCGCCACGCCAGCGCCCGCCACGCCAGCGCCCGCCACGCCAGCGCCCGCCACGCCAGCTCCCGCCACGCCAGCGCCGCCGGAGCGCAAGCGTTACTGAAAAATCCTGGAGAAATCCGTCACGCAGCACAGAACTATACCAAAGAGGCGCTGGCGGTAGGATCGAACATGAAGAAGGAAATAATGAATTTACCTTTACATATTTTTTAGTATCTGCAAACAGATTTTGAGTTGCAAAATGGGTAATTGATTAATATTTATTATGATTAATGGAGCTCCATAGTAATGCTCAATAGTAGTGGTCTTAATAAAGAGAGAAAGCTTTTCAAGATCGTCAATATAAGACTGATTAAGGTAATACATGCCTTATTCCAATATTATTCGCTGCGTTAGTAGAAAGATAAAATATATAGTAGTGATGCAGTAAACTTAAACAATTTTTTTTTACTTTTTCCTTCAATATATTTATTTATTTATTTGAGGAAAACCTACAGCTAATATTACATTATAATGTATAATAAACAGAATATAAAACAAACAGCTAATTAATGGTTTTCACATTTAGAAACATATTAATTTTTTTTGACAGTAATTCGCAACACGCAAGCACAGTAAGACACAAGCTATGAATTAAACATTAATAAAAACAGAGAGAAGAGATAGTGTATAATCCAAGTGAAATTAATTTGTCATAAAGAATTCCTGGCTAAGCAGCTGCTTTGCCATACGCACAGACATATTAAAAATATCAAACGATGAGTCTTGCGCTCTAGAGTTGAAGTTGTTACTCGCTCGCCATATAAAGGAATTTTGTTTGTGGAATGTGGAGACTGTGGGTAGATATAGGGGGGGATTAAATCGTGATAGGAATGCAGGTATTTTGAGTTTAATTTTTTCTAAAAGACTAGGACAATATAGGAGTGTAGGTGGTTTCTTTTTGTATCTGCTGCTTATGTACCTTTTTGTGAATAATGAATAGATGTATAATATCTTTATACTTATGTAAATATTGTTGTTGACTTGAGCAGTGTATGCGGGTTTTGGCGCTTAGTACATAATCAGACTGCTGGAATTCAATTACATAATTGAGAATATTGCGGAAGCTTCTTGAGTTCCAATATCAAAATGTTGCATTGTATAATTTAACATCAATTTAAAATAATGTTAGATTAATTACATTTGTTAAAATAAGTATTATTGTAAAATAAAAATATTTTTATTTCTCTTTTATTTATTTGGTTCACTACTCGGGATATACACTAGTTATTACTACATACTAGACATAATTCTAACTTGAAACTACTGTGCACAGTGTATTTCCTAATAGGAGGAGATATGTGAAATAAGAAAATCAACTTTTTCAAGAAGGCTTGACTTGATATTTTGTATAAAATATAAATATCTTATACAAAAGGAAAATAAAGTCATTTAGTTTTCACTTTACAACATTTTAACAATACTTTCAAAATTCTATCAAAGTAGCCTTCTTTGCCTCTTACTCATACCGATCATCAAAATTCTAAGATAATTGTAGCAGAAATAAAAACTTGAAACTTGACTGAATTGTAAATGTGATCATGATAAAATCAGTATGGTTTAAAAAAACTTTTGTTTAACTGTTTTAATATCTATATTTTTAATCACAAAGCTTAATAATTCATAGTGAATACACTTTTTCAAGCAAAAACCACATCCTTTTGCAAAAAGTACACCCAACACCAATCTCTCTATTCTTTCTTGTTTAGAATACAGCATGACTTTTTTCTCTGCGATTCTACTAGCTGCTATACAATATGTACCACGAAATACTACCTACCAAAGTAGACTAAACACATTTGAAAAATCTACCAAGTTTCTTCCTATCTATTATTAATATACAATGAATAGGAATAGCCTACCATTAATCGTCACAATCACAATCGTATTTTTAAATTTATATTTTTCATTTTCCTGCTTACATTTTTTGCGTGCAAACTGGCTTAGTATTGTTTTGTTGTTTAATCGGTTCCTACTTCCTATCGAGTATCGACAGTTTTTATCCGATTAATTTATGGAAAATCTATTTACATTTTGTATTTGAAATAAAGATGAGACGTATTTACGCCACCAGGTTTTAAAACCAGGGCTTTGCTTGGAAGTAGGGCGCCCTGGTGCGAGCGGGAAAAACTTGCAAGTATGAAAATACTTGCATAGGAAAACGACCCGTAATGTATTACTAATAAGGAGCATAATCCTATGCAAGTATTTTATGCTTTTAAAGTATTTTCTTGCAGATGCGATTATGCTCATTATTTGTATGGCGTTACGGTTCGTTTTCCTATGCAAGTATTTTATACTTTAAACTTTTAAAGTATATTTTGCAAGTATTTTTTACTTTAGAATGGCAGTCTCATTATCGCTCCTTTTAGACACGAGCCTTAACTAAATTATATGCATTTTATAGATCGAGTATAGTAGTTTATATTCCCAGTTAAAGTTTTTTTTATTTTGTGGGAAAAGAGAAAAAAATGATAAATAGCATTTTGTTAAATAAGAAGTCAAGGTAGCAAAAACTAAACTAAAAAAAATCAAGGTAAACTGTTAATATTCTGCACCTTCAATTAACAAACCCTTAAATTTTTATTTATTATATCCTGTATTTAACGAATTAAAATATCATTAATTTGGTAATCGGATTGAATAATATAAATATATTTTGCGGTTAAATAATGAAGTAAACCATTTCTCTAGTATCACTTTGCTGATATCCGTTTGTTTCAGTGGTTCCTGGCGTCGCGCGGCGTGTGCTCGCGCTGGACGGGGCCCGGGGCGGCCGGGGCGCCCGGGGCGGGCGAGGGCGACGAGCAATTCGAGTACGATGCGTTCGTGTCGTTCGCGCACGAGAATTCGGTCCGCGCTCACGCGCTGGCGCAGCGGCTGGAGGCGCGCGGCCGCCGCCTGTGCCTGCACCACCGCGACTGGGTGCCCGGCGAGCTCATCACCAGCCAGATCGTGTCCTCCGTGAGCCGCTCGGCGCGCACCGTGGCGCTGCTGTCGGACGCGTTCCTGGCGTCCGCGTGGGCGCGCGCCGAGTTCCGCTCGGCGTGGGCGCACGCGCAGACGTCGCGCGCGCCGCGGCTGCTGCTGGTGCTGCTGCCCGAGCTGTCGGCGCCGCGCGGCTCGCTGCCCGCCGCTCTCGACGGCGAACTGGCCGCCTTCGTCGCTTCCAACACCTACCTCGAATGGGACGACCCGCGATTCTGGGAGAAGCTCGAGCACGCTGTGCCGGCTCGTGCGCTCTCCGCATTAGCGCCCGCCACGCCAGCGCCCGCCACGCCAGCGCCCGCCACGCCAGCGCCCGCCACGCCAGCGCCCGCCACGCCAGCGCCCGCCACGCCAGCGCCCGCCACGCCAGCGCCCGCCACGCCAGCTCCCGCCACGCCAGCGCCGCCGGAGCGCAAGCGTTACTGAAAAATCCTGGAGAAATCCGTCACGCAGCACAGAACTATACCAAAGAGGCGCTGGCGGTAGGATCGAACATGAAGAAGGAAATAATGAATTTACCTTTACATATTTTTTAGTATCTGCAAACAGATTTTGAGTTGCAAAATGGGTAATTGATTAATATTTATTATGATTAATGGAGCTCCATAGTAATGCTCAATAGTAGTGGTCTTAATAAAGAGAGAAAGCTTTTCAAGATCGTCAATATAAGACTGATTAAGGTAATACATGCCTTATTCCAATATTATTCGCTGCGTTAGTAGAAAGATAAAATATATAGTAGTGATGCAGTAAACTTAAACAATTTTTTTTTACTTTTTCCTTCAATATATTTATTTATTTATTTGAGGAAAACCTACAGCTAATATTACATTATAATGTATAATAAACAGAATATAAAACAAACAGCTAATTAATGGTTTTCACATTTAGAAACATATTAATTTTTTTTGACAGTAATTCGCAACACGCAAGCACAGTAAGACACAAGCTATGAATTAAACATTAATAAAAACAGAGAGAAGAGATAGTGTATAATCCAAGTGAAATTAATTTGTCATAAAGAATTCCTGGCTAAGCAGCTGCTTTGCCATACGCACAGACATATTAAAAATATCAAACGATGAGTCTTGCGCTCTAGAGTTGAAGTTGTTACTCGCTCGCCATATAAAGGAATTTTGTTTGTGGAATGTGGAGACTGTGGGTAGATATAGGGGGGGATTAAATCGTGATAGGAATGCAGGTATTTTGAGTTTAATTTTTTCTAAAAGACTAGGACAATATAGGAGTGTAGGTGGTTTCTTTTTGTATCTGCTGCTTATGTACCTTTTTGTGAATAATGAATAGATGTATAATATCTTTATACTTATGTAAATATTGTTGTTGACTTGAGCAGTGTATGCGGGTTTTGGCGCTTAGTACATAATCAGACTGCTGGAATTCAATTACATAATTGAGAATATTGCGGAAGCTTCTTGAGTTCCAATATCAAAATGTTGCATTGTATAATTTAACATCAATTTAAAATAATGTTAGATTAATTACATTTGTTAAAATAAGTATTATTGTAAAATAAAAATATTTTTATTTCTCTTTTATTTATTTGGTTCACTACTCGGGATATACACTAGTTATTACTACATACTAGACATAATTCTAACTTGAAACTACTGTGCACAGTGTATTTCCTAATAGGAGGAGATATGTGAAATAAGAAAATCAACTTTTTCAAGAAGGCTTGACTTGATATTTTGTATAAAATATAAATATCTTATACAAAAGGAAAATAAAGTCATTTAGTTTTCACTTTACAACATTTTAACAATACTTTCAAAATTCTATCAAAGTAGCCTTCTTTGCCTCTTACTCATACCGATCATCAAAATTCTAAGATAATTGTAGCAGAAATAAAAACTTGAAACTTGACTGAATTGTAAATGTGATCATGATAAAATCAGTATGGTTTAAAAAAACTTTTGTTTAACTGTTTTAATATCTATATTTTTAATCACAAAGCTTAATAATTCATAGTGAATACACTTTTTCAAGCAAAAACCACATCCTTTTGCAAAAAGTACACCCAACACCAATCTCTCTATTCTTTCTTGTTTAGAATACAGCATGACTTTTTTCTCTGCGATTCTACTAGCTGCTATACAATATGTACCACGAAATACTACCTACCAAAGTAGACTAAACACATTTGAAAAATCTACCAAGTTTCTTCCTATCTATTATTAATATACAATGAATAGGAATAGCCTACCATTAATCGTCACAATCACAATCGTATTTTTAAATTTATATTTTTCATTTTCCTGCTTACATTTTTTGCGTGCAAACTGGCTTAGTATTGTTTTGTTGTTTAATCGGTTCCTACTTCCTATCGAGTATCGACAGTTTTTATCCGATTAATTTATGGAAAATCTATTTACATTTTGTATTTGAAATAAAGATGAGACGTATTTACGCCACCAGGTTTTAAAACCAGGGCTTTGCTTGGAAGTAGGGCGCCCTGGTGCGAGCGGGAAAAACTTGCAAGTATGAAAATACTTGCATAGGAAAACGACCCGTAATGTATTACTAATAAGGAGCATAATCCTATGCAAGTATTTTATGCTTTTAAAGTATTTTCTTGCAGATGCGATTATGCTCATTATTTGTATGGCGTTACGGTTCGTTTTCCTATGCAAGTATTTTATACTTTAAACTTTTAAAGTATATTTTGCAAGTATTTTTTACTTTAGAATGGCAGTCTCATTATCGCTCCTTTTAGACACGAGCCTTAACTAAATTATATGCATTTTATAGATCGAGTATAGTAGTTTATATTCCCAGTTAAAGTTTTTTTTATTTTGTGGGAAAAGAGAAAAAAATGATAAATAGCATTTTGTTAAATAAGAAGTCAAGGTAGCAAAAACTAAACTAAAAAAAATCAAGGTAAACTGTTAATATTCTGCACCTTCAATTAACAAACCCTTAAATTTTTATTTATTATATCCTGTATTTAACGAATTAAAATATCATTAATTTGGTAATCGGATTGAATAATATAAATATATTTTGCGGTTAAATAATGAAGTAAACCATTTCTCTAGTATCACTTTGCTGATATCCGTTTGTTTCAGTGGTTCCTGGCGTCGCGCGGCGTGTGCTCGCGCTGGACGGGGCCCGGGGCGGCCGGGGCGCCCGGGGCGGGCGAGGGCGACGAGCAATTCGAGTACGATGCGTTCGTGTCGTTCGCGCACGAGAATTCGGTCCGCGCTCACGCGCTGGCGCAGCGGCTGGAGGCGCGCGGCCGCCGCCTGTGCCTGCACCACCGCGACTGGGTGCCCGGCGAGCTCATCACCAGCCAGATCGTGTCCTCCGTGAGCCGCTCGGCGCGCACCGTGGCGCTGCTGTCGGACGCGTTCCTGGCGTCCGCGTGGGCGCGCGCCGAGTTCCGCTCGGCGTGGGCGCACGCGCAGACGTCGCGCGCGCCGCGGCTGCTGCTGGTGCTGCTGCCCGAGCTGTCGGCGCCGCGCGGCTCGCTGCCCGCCGCTCTCGACGGCGAACTGGCCGCCTTCGTCGCTTCCAACACCTACCTCGAATGGGACGACCCGCGATTCTGGGAGAAGCTCGAGCACGCTGTGCCGGCTCGTGCGCTCTCCGCATTAGCGCCCGCCACGCCAGCGCCCGCCACGCCAGCGCCCGCCACGCCAGCGCCCGCCACGCCAGCGCCCGCCACGCCAGCGCCCGCCACGCCAGCGCCCGCCACGCCAGCGCCCGCCACGCCAGCTCCCGCCACGCCAGCGCCGCCGGAGCGCAAGCGTTACTGAAAAATCCTGGAGAAATCCGTCACGCAGCACAGAACTATACCAAAGAGGCGCTGGCGGTAGGATCGAACATGAAGAAGGAAATAATGAATTTACCTTTACATATTTTTTAGTATCTGCAAACAGATTTTGAGTTGCAAAATGGGTAATTGATTAATATTTATTATGATTAATGGAGCTCCATAGTAATGCTCAATAGTAGTGGTCTTAATAAAGAGAGAAAGCTTTTCAAGATCGTCAATATAAGACTGATTAAGGTAATACATGCCTTATTCCAATATTATTCGCTGCGTTAGTAGAAAGATAAAATATATAGTAGTGATGCAGTAAACTTAAACAATTTTTTTTTACTTTTTCCTTCAATATATTTATTTATTTATTTGAGGAAAACCTACAGCTAATATTACATTATAATGTATAATAAACAGAATATAAAACAAACAGCTAATTAATGGTTTTCACATTTAGAAACATATTAATTTTTTTTGACAGTAATTCGCAACACGCAAGCACAGTAAGACACAAGCTATGAATTAAACATTAATAAAAACAGAGAGAAGAGATAGTGTATAATCCAAGTGAAATTAATTTGTCATAAAGAATTCCTGGCTAAGCAGCTGCTTTGCCATACGCACAGACATATTAAAAATATCAAACGATGAGTCTTGCGCTCTAGAGTTGAAGTTGTTACTCGCTCGCCATATAAAGGAATTTTGTTTGTGGAATGTGGAGACTGTGGGTAGATATAGGGGGGGATTAAATCGTGATAGGAATGCAGGTATTTTGAGTTTAATTTTTTCTAAAAGACTAGGACAATATAGGAGTGTAGGTGGTTTCTTTTTGTATCTGCTGCTTATGTACCTTTTTGTGAATAATGAATAGATGTATAATATCTTTATACTTATGTAAATATTGTTGTTGACTTGAGCAGTGTATGCGGGTTTTGGCGCTTAGTACATAATCAGACTGCTGGAATTCAATTACATAATTGAGAATATTGCGGAAGCTTCTTGAGTTCCAATATCAAAATGTTGCATTGTATAATTTAACATCAATTTAAAATAATGTTAGATTAATTACATTTGTTAAAATAAGTATTATTGTAAAATAAAAATATTTTTATTTCTCTTTTATTTATTTGGTTCACTACTCGGGATATACACTAGTTATTACTACATACTAGACATAATTCTAACTTGAAACTACTGTGCACAGTGTATTTCCTAATAGGAGGAGATATGTGAAATAAGAAAATCAACTTTTTCAAGAAGGCTTGACTTGATATTTTGTATAAAATATAAATATCTTATACAAAAGGAAAATAAAGTCATTTAGTTTTCACTTTACAACATTTTAACAATACTTTCAAAATTCTATCAAAGTAGCCTTCTTTGCCTCTTACTCATACCGATCATCAAAATTCTAAGATAATTGTAGCAGAAATAAAAACTTGAAACTTGACTGAATTGTAAATGTGATCATGATAAAATCAGTATGGTTTAAAAAAACTTTTGTTTAACTGTTTTAATATCTATATTTTTAATCACAAAGCTTAATAATTCATAGTGAATACACTTTTTCAAGCAAAAACCACATCCTTTTGCAAAAAGTACACCCAACACCAATCTCTCTATTCTTTCTTGTTTAGAATACAGCATGACTTTTTTCTCTGCGATTCTACTAGCTGCTATACAATATGTACCACGAAATACTACCTACCAAAGTAGACTAAACACATTTGAAAAATCTACCAAGTTTCTTCCTATCTATTATTAATATACAATGAATAGGAATAGCCTACCATTAATCGTCACAATCACAATCGTATTTTTAAATTTATATTTTTCATTTTCCTGCTTACATTTTTTGCGTGCAAACTGGCTTAGTATTGTTTTGTTGTTTAATCGGTTCCTACTTCCTATCGAGTATCGACAGTTTTTATCCGATTAATTTATGGAAAATCTATTTACATTTTGTATTTGAAATAAAGATGAGACGTATTTACGCCACCAGGTTTTAAAACCAGGGCTTTGCTTGGAAGTAGGGCGCCCTGGTGCGAGCGGGAAAAACTTGCAAGTATGAAAATACTTGCATAGGAAAACGAACCGTAACGCCATACAAATAATGAGCATAATCCTATGCAAGTATTTTATGCTTTTAAAGTATTTTCTTGCAGATGCGATTATGCTCATTATTTGTATGGCGTTACGGTTCGTTTTCCTATGCAAGTATTTTATACTTTAAACTTTTAAAGTATATTTTGCAAGTATTTTTTACTTTAGAATGGCAGTCTCATTATCGCTCCTTTTAGACACGAGCCTTAACTAAATTATATGCATTTTATAGATCGAGTATAGTAGTTTATATTCCCAGTTAAAGTTTTTTTTATTTTGTGGGAAAAGAGAAAAAAATGATAAATAGCATTTTGTTAAATAAGAAGTCAAGGTAGCAAAAACTAAACTAAAAAAAATCAAGGTAAACTGTTAATATTCTGCACCTTCAATTAACAAACCCTTAAATTTTTATTTATTATATCCTGTATTTAACGAATTAAAATATCATTAATTTGGTAATCGGATTGAATAATATAAATATATTTTGCGGTTAAATAATGAAGTAAACCATTTCTCTAGTATCACTTTGCTGATATCCGTTTGTTTCAGTGGTTCCTGGCGTCGCGCGGCGTGTGCTCGCGCTGGACGGGGCCCGGGGCGGCCGGGGCGCCCGGGGCGGGCGAGGGCGACGAGCAATTCGAGTACGATGCGTTCGTGTCGTTCGCGCACGAGAATTCGGTCCGCGCTCACGCGCTGGCGCAGCGGCTGGAGGCGCGCGGCCGCCGCCTGTGCCTGCACCACCGCGACTGGGTGCCCGGCGAGCTCATCACCAGCCAGATCGTGTCCTCCGTGAGCCGCTCGGCGCGCACCGTGGCGCTGCTGTCGGACGCGTTCCTGGCGTCCGCGTGGGCGCGCGCCGAGTTCCGCTCGGCGTGGGCGCACGCGCAGACGTCGCGCGCGCCGCGGCTGCTGCTGGTGCTGCTGCCCGAGCTGTCGGCGCCGCGCGGCTCGCTGCCCGCCGCTCTCGACGGCGAACTGGCCGCCTTCGTCGCTTCCAACACCTACCTCGAATGGGACGACCCGCGATTCTGGGAGAAGCTCGAGCACGCTGTGCCGGCTCGTGCGCTCTCCGCATTAGCGCCCGCCACGCCAGCGCCCGCCACGCCAGCGCCCGCCACGCCAGCGCCCGCCACGCCAGCGCCCGCCACGCCAGCGCCCGCCACGCCAGCGCCCGCCACGCCAGCGCCCGCCACGCCAGCGCCCGCCACGCCAGCTCCCGCCACGCCAGCGCCGCCGGAGCGCAAGCGTTACTGAAAAATCCTGGAGAAATCCGTCACGCAGCACAGAACTATACCAAAGAGGCGCTGGCGGTAGGATCGAACATGAAGAAGGAAATAATGAATTTACCTTTACATATTTTTTAGTATCTGCAAACAGATTTTGAGTTGCAAAATGGGTAATTGATTAATATTTATTATGATTAATGGAGCTCCATAGTAATGCTCAATAGTAGTGGTCTTAATAAAGAGAGAAAGCTTTTCAAGATCGTCAATATAAGACTGATTAAGGTAATACATGCCTTATTCCAATATTATTCGCTGCGTTAGTAGAAAGATAAAATATATAGTAGTGATGCAGTAAACTTAAACAATTTTTTTTTACTTTTTCCTTCAATATATTTATTTATTTATTTGAGGAAAACCTACAGCTAATATTACATTATAATGTATAATAAACAGAATATAAAACAAACAGCTAATTAATGGTTTTCACATTTAGAAACATATTAATTTTTTTTGACAGTAATTCGCAACACGCAAGCACAGTAAGACACAAGCTATGAATTAAACATTAATAAAAACAGAGAGAAGAGATAGTGTATAATCCAAGTGAAATTAATTTGTCATAAAGAATTCCTGGCTAAGCAGCTGCTTTGCCATACGCACAGACATATTAAAAATATCAAACGATGAGTCTTGCGCTCTAGAGTTGAAGTTGTTACTCGCTCGCCATATAAAGGAATTTTGTTTGTGGAATGTGGAGACTGTGGGTAGATATAGGGGGGGGATTAAATCGTGATAGGAATGCAGGTATTTTGAGTTTAATTTTTTCTAAAAGACTAGGACAATATAGGAGTGTAGGTGGTTTCTTTTTGTATCTGCTGCTTATGTACCTTTTTGTGAAATAATGAATAGATGTATAATATCTTTATACTTATGTAAATATTGTTGTTGACTTTGAGCAGTGTATGCGGGTTTTGGGCCGCTTAGTACATAATCAGACTGCTGGAATTCAATTACATAATTGAGAATATTGCGGAAGCTTCTTGAGTTCCAATATCAAAATGTTGCATTGTATAATTTAACATCAATTTAAAATAATGTTAGATTAATTACATTTGTTAAAATAAGTATTATTGTAAAATAAAAATATTTTTATTTCTCTTTTATTTATTTGGTTCACTACTCGGGATATACACTAGTTATTACTACATACTAGACATAATTCTAACTTGAAACTACTGTGCACAGTGTATTTCCTAATAGGAGGAGATATGTGAAATAAGAAAATCAACTTTTTCAAGAAGGCTTGACTTGATATTTTGTATAAAATATAAATATCTTATACAAAAGGAAAATAAAGTCATTTAGTTTTCACTTTACAACATTTTAACAATACTTTCAAAATTCTATCAAAGTAGCCTTCTTTGCCTCTTACTCATACCGATCATCAAAATTCTAAGATAATTGTAGCAGAAATAAAAACTTGAAACTTGACTGAATTGTAAATGTGATCATAATAAAATCAGTATGGTTTAAAAAAACTTTTGTTTAACTGTTTTAATATCTATATTTTTTAATCACAAAGCTTAATAATTCATAGTGAATACACTTTTTCAAGCAAAAAACCACATCCTTTTGCAAAAAGTACACCCAACACCAATCTCTCTATTCTTTCTTGTTTAGAATACAGCATGACTTTTTTCTCTGCGATTCTACTAGCTGCTATACAATATGTACCACGAAATACTACCTACCAAAGTAGACTAAACACATTTGAAAAATCTACCCAAGTTTCTTCCTATCTATTATTAATATACAATGAATAGGAATAGCCTACCATTAATCGTCACAATCACAATCGTATTTTTAAATTTATATTTTTCATTTTCCTGCTTACATTTTTTGCGTGCAAACTGGCTTAGTATTGTTTTGTTGTTTAATCGGTTCCTACTTCCTATCGAGTATCGACAGTTTTTATCCGATTAATTTATGGAAAATCTATTTACATTTTGTATTTGAAATAAAGATGAGACGTATTTACGCCACCAGGTTTTTTAAAACCAGGGCTTTGCTTGGAAGTAGGGCGCCCTGGTGCGAGCGGGGGAAAAACTTGCAAGTATGAAAATACTTGCATAGGAAAACGACCCGTAATGTATTACTAATAAGGAGCATAATCCTATGCAAGTATTTTATGCTTTTAAAGTATTTTCTTGCAGATGCGATTATGCTCATTATTTGTATGGCGTTACGGTTTCGTTTTTCCCTATGCAAGTTATTTTATACTTTAAACTTTTAAAGTATATTTTGCAAGTATTTTTTACTTTAGAATGGCAGTCTCATTATCGCTCCTTTTAGACACGAGCCTTAACTAAATTATATGCATTTTATAGATCGAGTATAGTAGTTTATATTCCCAGTTAAAGTTTTTTTTATTTTGTGGGAAAAGAGAAAAAAATGATAAATAGCATTTTGTTAAATAAGAAGTCAAGGTAGCAAAAACTAAACTAAAAAAAATCAAGGTAAACTGTTAATATTCTGCACCTTCAATTAACAAACCCTTAAATTTTTATTTATTATATCCTGTATTTAACGAATTAAAATATCATTAATTTGGTAATCGGATTGAATAATATAAATATATTTTGCGGTTAAATAATGAAGTAAACCATTTCTCTAGTATCACTTTGCTGATATCCGTTTGTTTCAGTGGTTCCTGGCGGTCGCGCGGCGTGGTGCTCGCGCTGGACGGGGCCCGGGGCGGCCGGGGCGCCCCGGGGCGGGCCGAGGGCGACGAGCAATTCGAGTACGATGCGTTTCGTGTCGTTCGCGCACGAGAGAATTCGGTCCGCGCTCACGCGCTGGCGCAGCGGCTGGAGGCGCGCGGGCCGCCGCCTGTGCCTGCACCACCGCGACTGGGTGCCCGGCGAGCTCATCACCAGCCAGATCGTGTCCTCCGTGAGCCGCTCGGCGCGCACCGTGGCGCTGCTGTCGGACGCGTTCCTGGCGTCCGCGTGGGCGCGCGCCGAGTTCCGCTCGGCGTGGGCGCACCGCGCAGGACGTCGCGCGCGCCGCGGCTGCTGCTGGTGCTGCTGCCCGAGCTGTCGGCGCCGCGCGGCTCGCTGCCCGCCGCTCTCGACGGCGAACTGGCCGCCTTCGTCGCTTCCAAACACCTACCTCGAATGGGACGACCCGCGATTCTGGGAGAAGCTCGAGCACGCTGTGCCGGCTCGTGCGCTCTCCGCATTAGCGCCCGCCACGCCAGCGCCCGCCACGCCAGCCGCCCGCCACGCCAGCGCCCGCCACGCCCAGCGCCCGCCACGCCAGCGCCCGCCACGCCAGCGCCCGCCACGCCAGCGCCCGCCACGCCAGCGCCCGCCACGCCAGCTCCGCCACGCCAGCGCCGCCGGAGCGCAAGCGTTACTGAAAAATCCTGGAGAAATCCGTCACGCAGCACAGAACTATACCAAAGAGGCGCTGGCGGTAGGATCGAACATGAAGAAGGAAATAATGAATTTACCTTTACATATTTTTTAGTATCTGCAAACAGATTTTTGAGTTGCAAAATGGGTAATTGATTAATATTTATTATGGATTAATGGAGCTCCATAGTAATGCTCAATAGTAGTGGTCTTAATAAAGAGAGAAAGCTTTTCAAGATCGTCAATATAAGACTGATTAAGGGTAATACATGCCTTATTCCAATATTATTCGCTGCGTTAGTAGAAAGATAAAATATATAGTAGTGATTGCAGTAAACTTAAACAATTTTTTTTTACTTTTTCCTTCAATATATTTATTTATTTATTTGAGGAAAACCTACAGCTAATATTACATTATAATGTATAATAAACAGAATATAAAACAAACAGCTAATTAATGGTTTTCACATTTAGAAACATATTAATTTTTTTTTGACAGTAATTCGCAACACGCAAGCACAGTAAGAACACAAGCTATGAATTAAACATTAATAAAAACAGAGAGAAGAGATAGTGTATAATCCAAGTGAAATTAATTTGTCCATAAAGAATTCCTGGCTAAGCAGCTGCTTTGCCATACGCACAGACATATTAAAAATATCAAACGATGAGTCTTGCGCTCTAGAGTTGAAGTTGTTACTCGCTCGCCATATAAAGGAATTTTGTTTGTGGAATGTGGAGACTGTGGGTAGATATAGGGGGGGATTAAATCGTGATAGGAATGCAGGTATTTTTGAGTTTAATTTTTTCTAAAAGACTAGGACAATATAGGAGTGTAGGTGGTTTCTTTTTGTATCTGCTGCTTATGTACCTTTTTGTGAATAATGAATAGATGTATAATATCTTTATACTTATGTAAATATTGTTGTTGACTTGAGCAGTGTATGCGGGTTTTGGCGCTTAGTACATAATCAGACTGCTGGAATTCAATTACATAATTGAGAATATTGCGGAAGCTTCTTGAGTTCCAATATCAAAATGTTGCATTGTATAATTTAACATCAATTTAAAATAATGTTAGATTAATTACATTTGTTTAAAATAAGTATTATTGTAAAATAAAATATTTTTTATTTCTCTTTTATTTATTTGGTTCACTACTCGGGATATACACTAGTTATTACTACATACTAGACATAATTCTAACTTGAAACTACTGTGCACAGTGTATTTCCTAATAGGAGGAGATATGTGAAATAAGGAAAATCAACTTTTTCAAGAAGGCTTGACTTGATATTTTGTATAAAATATAAATATCTTATACAAAAGGAAAATAAAGTCATTTAGTTTTCACTTTACAACATTTTAACAATACTTTCAAAATTCTATCAAAGTAGCCTTCTTTGCCTCTACTCATACCCGATCATCAAAATTCTAAGATAATTGTAGCAGAAAATAAAAACTTGAAACTTGACTGAATTGTAAATGTGATCATGATAAAATCAGTATGGTTTAAAAAAACTTTTGTTTAACTGTTTTTAATATCTATATTTTTAATCACAAAGCTTAATAATTCATAGTGAATACACTTTTTCAAGCAAAAACCACATCCTTTTGCAAAAAAGTACACCCAACACCAATCTCTCTATTCTTTCTTGTTTAGAATACAGCATGACTTTTTTCTCTGCGATTCTACTAGCTGCTATACAATATGTACCACGAAATACTACCTACCAAAGTAGACTAAACACATTTGAAAAATCTACCAAGTTTCTTCCTATCTATTATTAATATACAATGAATAGGAATAGCCTACCATTAATCGTCACAATCACAATCGTAGTTTTTAAATTTATATTTTCATTTTCCTGCTTACATTTTTTGCGTGCAAAACTGGCTTAGTATTGTTTTGTTGTTTTTAATCGGTTCCTACTTCCTATCGAGTATCGACAGTTTTTATCCGATTAATTTATGGAAAATCTATTTACATTTTGTATTTGAAATAAAGATGAGACCGTATTTACGCCACCAGGTTTTTAAAACCAGGGCTTTGC